>CM042225.1:16734225-17111725 GCA_023566465.1 Cottus gobio | reverse complement strand
CAGAATAAAGAGAGAGACTTGTTTTTCACTCGCCTCTTGCTCTGGCCCAATGACATCACCTCTGCAGCCTCCAGCCCCCAGATTCCAGCCGCCCAGCACATTTTGCCCTTTTTGCCGTCGACCCTCCATTTTATTTGAATTCCACCATTTTATACCTAAATCCGAGCAGACCGCCTTAAAAATGTCCAAACTGTGTTTCTGTGCAAACGCTGCACATCGGTTGTCTGCAGCGTGCGTCCAGGATCCATTCAGACAAATCAATAAAACATCTTCCGCCTGACGTCGAAATGCAGGAAGCAGCTAATTTGACAGATGGATGTTATGGCGTTATCTTTCAGCGCTCCCCAAATTGTATCTGCGCTCTAATCCTTGCTGAGCAAATCTGCGGCTAAAAATAGCACCGCGAACAGGATATATATGGTAGTTGGGGTACTGTGATAATCTCCATGGTTACTCTCTCTGTGACACACACAGGAGCTCTGTAATTCATGCACATTAGTCCTTACATTCACGCTCCCGACATCCTCCACCGGCTGCCACTGTGCAGCTATATTAATCTGCAAGCTGGGTCACTACACTGCAGATATGTCCTCACGCGTCCCGCATTAACCTCCCTTTGTTGTGTCTGTGCAACATGTTACAGTGGAGTTCGGTGCTCGCTTCAGCCGCTGTGCTGAAAGAGGGTTATATAAAGCAAATGTTGTTCTCACAGGGAAAAAAAGGACTAAGAAAACATTTGGATTAGGCAGACAACTTCAGAGAGAATTTGTAATGATTCGCTCCCATGAATAAAAGATGGTCAATGTAAAATTTAACAGGCTCAGAAAGCGATAGGAGAAAAATAACGTCATCTCATCGGGCCTGCAATGCTGTCACATGTTGGGTATTCCCCTGGCCGTCACCTACCGTTGGCTCTTTATTTAGCTACTTCATGTCTCAATTTACATACCGTTCGGAAAAAGAAAGTGTTCAAAACAGCATTACAGATCTACTCTACCTGGCTTAGTGGCTCCGATGCTATCAGCCGAATCCCAATGTGGTGATTTTACTGTATACGTGCTTCATATTGTCAGTGTGTGCATGTCTGGCTTCCTCTCAGACCTTATGTCGCCTCCGCTCAGCACAACGGTGCCTCTGCTTTGCGGCCGCCGCAGCTTTTATTTTAAATCAATGGATCTTCCCATTATAGAAGCGGGTCATTTAGGATTTAATTGAATCTCAGCATGCCTCCGTCTTGCATAATAGTGTGTGTAGCTATTTGCTTGCACAACAATCGGCTGAGTGGAAAGCAAAGGATCAAAGCATTAGGCAACGGTTTCCCACCAATCTCAAGGAAAGAATGTGTTTATTTTGCCCCTTGCAGACACTCATTTGCTTACTGTGTCGTAAAGCGTTGCAACACTTCCTAGTGTTGATCACCTAACAAGGACTGAGGTTTGAGAGAAAGTGGGGATGGGAAGCAGTGTTTATACAGTATTTTACAGTCAGACAGCACTGAAACCACGTGATGTCCTAAAGGGGATATTATTGTGTTGCGTTGTTAGGTGTGCTTTACGGAAAACTCCCATTAAATCATATGGCAACTGCACCGCTGTTGTATTTTCTTGGTGGCAACTTGTGCTCCTCTGCTCACAAACAGCCAAACGGCTTGACGCCCCGTCGATGGGTGAGGCGGATGAGGGTACGTGACTAAACAGTTTGCTTCCTCTTTCCAACGTCACATGGACTTGCACAAACATATCCTGCTTTGTGTCTGCAGGTTACAGACGCATTGCCTCACCCAAAGCCCGAGGCTAAGCTGCAATGAGTTGGAATGAGCCCAGATGAGGGAGGACTCTGAACTACAGGGACACTCCTCCAGATCAAACATACACTTTTCCTTCAGGGTTTTTTTTGGCAGTTGTTTTTTTTTGGGCATATGACCCGTTTCTAGAAACTTTTTTTTTTCTCCATCATGTAAAACATAATAGTCTTATCATTAATCTTGCTACACCTAATACTTCTGATTCTGTGTTTGATTATGAGCTTAGTTAAAAAACAAAGGGAGTCTGACTGGCTGGTTCATTCCTGTGTAATTTAATTTAGTGGTGGCAGATTTGATGACTGACTGCTCAGCGCATGTGGTCAGAGCTATGTTCATGCTGTAACCCCGATCCATTCAAGCTTACAACACACTGGCTGGAAATCCCCACCTCATGACAGAGCTTCCTGGTTACTGGCTAACGGAGGCGCCTTTCTCTCTTTTCATATTAACAAGGCAGGAAATTATTGTCTAACCGGTGCTAAAAACTCAAGCCAGTACGTGTTGAATTCATGTTTGTAAGCTGACACGAAAGCGTGCGCAGTAAAATCCCTTTAATAATTCAAAAATACATTGTATTTCCTGCCTTAACAAACAAACAAAAACAACTATTATGTTTGCTGCACAACATTCTCGAGGTTCAATGTATATTTATATACATTTCCATTGGATTACAGTTGTTTTTCCGAGGGTCGACCCACCTCATCCATTGCACAGCAGCAGCAGCAGCAGCTCATGGCGTCGAGCCGCTGTGAATTGAGAAAAACAAGCTGCAGCGAGCGTTTTTCAGCCTGAACCGGATAATGCTCTGAATGTAGGACAAAGCAGCAGTCAACTGGAGGAGCTGGCGACTCTTTTTTTGTATTATTATCCCCTGGCGGTCTACTGCTAACCTACAGCCACGTTTGTTCATAAAAAAAAAAATCTCCTTCGCTGCAGGCAGGCTGATATCGACGGTGCCATATTTGTGCAGGTTTGATCATAATAACAGGAGCTGTGGGTTATTCCCTTCAGTCGGACGCGGCGGTGAGGCTGAACTGGGTGCAGTTCTGGCCGAGGTTCAAGTGATTAAATTAAAATAAAAAAAGAATTAAAAAAAATAAGTGAGTGACAGAGGCTGCAGTAAACTGTGGGGGGAGGAGGATGCGTGTGTGTGTGTGTGTGTGTGTGTGTGGGGGGGGGGGGAGGGGGGTCTGTCGAAGAAATCAAGTCAATAGAAACTGAAGTGGAAGCAGGCGTTTAGAGCTCCGCGGTGACGTCACTGCTCCACATTGAGCCAGTAGTAGAGAGTCAGTGGAGATAGATAGAGGAGCGCCGTAGTAAAGTACACACCGACATGAACTTCTCCCTCTAAAACTTCAACGTTGTTGCTCTAAAAGTCGGGAGAAGACGCGTTTGTGTTTTTTTTTTTTCGACACCCGGAACTTGCTCTTTTGTTGGCTTTTAAAAAAGGGAGCTCGGAGGAAAAGCAGGGAAAGGAAAACACATTTTGGGTTTCTTTTCGGGGGGTCGACGACGAGCGCTATGTCGTCCGCGGCGGTCGCTG
Source organism: Cottus gobio (assembly GCA_023566465.1). NCBI lineage: Eukaryota > Metazoa > Chordata > Actinopteri > Perciformes > Cottidae > Cottus > Cottus gobio. Next base: position 17,108,378 of record CM042225.1, on the reverse strand, counting down.
CTTCATCCAGGAGGCAGTCGTGTTATTTATGCGACTTGCCCCGCATGCCGTGGGCCATGATCTGGGATTTTACCGAGCCCGTCTGCAGGGGATGTGTCAACTACGAGGGCGCGGACCGCATTGAGTTTGTCATCGAGACGGCCCGGCAGCTCAAGCGGGCGCACGGGTTTCAGGAGGGCAGGTCTCCCGGGCCGGGGAAGTCGCAGCTCTCCGGGAAAGAGATGCAGGCGATCAACCACGCCGCGGCGGGAGACCCGGGCTCCCGGCCGCCGCAGCCACTGGACCGCTACCCGCTCTCCTCCGACCGCCCGCCCCGGCTGGGTCCAGAGTACCAGTCTAGCAGGCAGGCGAACGGCATCCCCGTCCCCAATGGATTTCCTAAGCCCGACGAGCCGCCGGAGCTCAACCGCCAGAGTCCCAACCCGCGCAGGAATAGCACGGTCCCCCCAAATCTAGTGCCTTTGGTTAACGGGAACATGCCCCCCGTGCACGCAGTCAACGGCAGACCGGGCCAGATGGGACTTCCCTCCGCACTGGCGGGCGGTAGTCCCGCCGACATGGGCAAGAGACCCGCCTCGGTGTCCAGCACCGAGCACGACAGAGACGGGAAGGAGAAGCACAGACCGGACAGTCTCACGCCGGAGCTCTCCGAGAGCCACAAAAACAGGGCAGACCCGGACTGGATGGGCAAGGGCAAGACGGTGAGGGACCTGATGGCTCTGCACACGTTCGACAACAGGTTCAAGAAGGACCATGCGGCCATGCAACAAAGGGTTATGGGCTACGAGACCAGCGCCACGGCGTCCAAGTCAGGTAGGCGTGCAGTGATGTGGAAATTCCTGAATATTGTTTTGTCTTTTTGTGCAATTTTCTATTATCTTCGATGACTCATTCGTGCACCTGGAATGGGTTAATACTGTGCACAGTTATAAATACAGTAGTACGTCTGTAAAAATGCAAGGTGCATACATGATATATTTTACAGATTTTTGTTTTGTTATTAATGTGTCTGTGCCTGTGGTGCAGCAAGAAACGGTAAAAAAAATGCTCGTTGCTCTCCACCAGTGTAATTGTTGAGCCATGTCTGAGCTGTGCAACTCAACTATTTTTGTTTAACCCTTTCCCACCTCCAGACAGAGGAAAGCACCCCCGGAGCATGAAGAGAAAAGCCTCTCCTGAACCTGACGGAGAGGGGACAGCTGCCAAGCTCAATGGAGAAGGACAGCAGTGGTTACCACCACCTACTGACGGACTGAAAATGGCTCCAGTTCCCCCGCCAAGCTTCGCCTCCCCCCCTTCCACGATATCCCCCCACTCCCGCACCACCCCACCTGAGGCGGCCCAGAACGGCCAGTCCCCCATGGCGGCTCTCATCATGGCGGCAGACAATGCAGGTGGGAACAGCTCCCCCAAGGACGCCAACCAAGTCCACTCCACCACTCGGAGGAACAGCAACAGCCCCCTGTCACCGTCCTCCATGAACCAGAGGAGGCTGGCGCAGAGAGATGCATCTGGTGCAGGTACGCCCCACGTGCCAGGCATGGACCAAGTGCACCCCCAAAGCATTCCGGACTCCTCGGTACCCGGCAGCATACCCCTGTGCTGCACGCTGTGCCACGAGCGTTTGGAGGACACACACTTTGTTCAGTGCCCGTCTGTGCCCTCTCACAAGTTCTGCTTCCCGTGCTCGAGGGAAAGCATAAAGCAGCAAGGTGCCACGGGTGAAGTGTACTGTCCAAGTGGAGAGAAATGTCCCCTGGTTGGCTCGAACGTACCGTGGGCTTTCATGCAAGGAGAAATCGCCACCATCCTTGCAGGAGACGTCAAAGTAAAAAAGGAGAGGGACCCTTGATTTTGTTTGAACACTTCTTTGGGGAGGGGATGCAAAAATATGAGTATAAATATATAAATATCACATACATACCATTCAAACAAACTAACGGACTTGTACATATTGGACCCAAGGGAAGAGTATACTTCGTAAACATGGTTGTATAATTTTTGATTTTTGAATACATTGTGTTTCTATATTTTTGAAGATAAAGGTATGTACTCATTATAATGGACTACGTTCCTCTTTGTTGATGTTTAACAAAATTCTTGATGTACTTCTAGGTCTGGTGGCAGTTCCTGTTTAACGTAGAATGTGACTAATGCTACTCTACGAGCACTTGGCAAAACTGAAATGCTTTTAGCTGTACTTGTATGCACTTGTTTAAAAATTGCCAAATACAATTTCTGATCTTGTATGAACTTATTGTCTGAGCTTGCTTCATTTGAGTGAATAAGTTACACGGGATCTGTGGACAGATGGTGAGGTAGGGGGCTCTCTGCTCTGCTACGCAGGCTTGTTGTGACGGCTCAGAAGACTTGATTTACGCTGCACGACATTAAGTAGGCTACTGTTTCAAGCTGCAGGGATGGCAGCCCTTTCTGCACACATGCCTTTTCATTATTCATGGGAAAAGCATGGGCGGAACCCTCCCCCCTAAACAAGACACATTCTGTCCCAAATTTGGTCCAGTATGTGCATCACTGTAATTGATGGCAGTGTACATAAATAGGTGCCAAGTCATGTTCAGTCAGCTGCAATCTGTTGAGTCAGAGCATGATTTTCAACATACCGTAGTGTAACCACGTTGTGCAACCACACAGACGAAATGTACCACACTGAACAACATTCCTAGCTTCTCTACCGGTGCCACGTATTTTCAAGCTTGTGTGCAAAATTGTGTTGGACGTTACGAAGGTGTTCAGGTTTTTTTATCTTTATTTTAGACGAACTGTTTATTCATGACACGATTCCAACTTTTTCATTCACTGAGCGTAGCCACGACGCGTGAATAAAATCAGCATTCCAAACTACCTCCAAGCCTGAATTGGATACACTAGCACTGCAGCAACACCCCTCCAAACGTCACTGACGCTACACCATGCCTCCACAATGCTCAGAGCATATTTCTGCCTCGGTATGCAATGTGTGCTCTTTCAGAGTAAACAATAACGCTGCTGCTGCCCTACATACCAACCCCGGCCTGCATCTCTTCAGATGCAAATTTAATTGTTGCAGATTCATGACAGCACGGCCATAAAAACAGCAATTCTGTCTCCGTAATGGTAGGCAGCCAGACTCCCCTCTACGAGCAGTGAGCGCCTCATGGGGTCGTTATGTGCCAAACTGCAGTTACTGTGTCTGCAAAGGAGACGCAATCTCAAGGCTGTTTTTGCTCCCTCAGACAAAGAAATCTCACTCCCTCGCTGCTGACACTGCAGCAAGCGGACACTGACATGGAGATTCATATCTAGCAGAGGAAGGGGAGGTGGTGGGGGGGGGCTTGGTGTAGTAGGCAGGTGCGTAATTATTTGAGACGTCCTGCGTTTTTTATCGACTTGTCAGTGCAGCTCCCAAAATTCAGCCATGGCCCGCAGATTTTTGGTTATCAAATGCCCATAGAAGGCTCTTACGTTGATGCTTTTTATGGTGCTTCAGTTCCATTGGTGCCCATGAATCTGCTCCTGGAGTCAGGATTCATTGACCTCTCTGTGTTTAAAATGTATTTTGGTCGGCACCTCAGAGTCTTAACAGGGATTACCCTCTCAGTAATACGCTGCATGGTGTCCTGATTAACTGATTTATTCATAATGTTGAATGAAAACAGAGCCTTTGCACCCCACTGTTTAGTCAACTAAGAGGGTCGCGGATAATTCCGACTGAACAGTCAGACATTTACAGCAAATAACAGCTTCCCCAATGTCATTTGAGGCTGAGAAGCTTTTGACCGTCAGAAACCTGTTTTCCACGAGTATGCTCTTCGAAGACAGATGTTTGTTTATGGTCCTTTTTTCCGTTTATTGGAGAGTTATCTTATCAGTTGAACTTTAAACGCGGCCTGGTTTGATAAAGGTTAACACTCCAATGTGCTCACCAACAACACACCCACTCCATATTCCATCGCACATACTGTTCCCAGTGATTTTCTGTCGGCCCTTTGACCTACTTGTTCCTTATGACAGTATTGCTGAGAGCCCAATTGAAATTGTCACATCCAAGGAAGGCAGGCTTTAGTTGCCGGGCATGAAGTATGATGCAACTACGCACAAGAGATCCTTTCACTCTCTCTCTCTCTCTCTCTCTCTCTCTCTCTCTCTCTCTCTCTCTCTCTCTCTCTCTCTCTCTCTCTCTCCCGTAAAGATTTATCGCGGCCTAGCCAATACCTGTTTGTTCAGTGCTGACTAAAATAGCCTGCGCCGTCTCTAATACAGTGATAATGTGTCCCTGGAAGTGGCTCTGTCATAACACAATGCTCTGGTGTTGCATAGTTACCAGATAAACCGGTGCACAGCAAGCAGATGCTCCGGTGCAGCCTGTCCATTTATATGCAGGAGGGAACATTATGGAGTGATTTCAGTAAACAACCGCCACGCAAAGACAAGGTCACACAGAGTTGATGGAATAAAGTTCAGCTTGAATATTTATGATCATAAATATATATACTTTTTGTTTATATGACTACTCTCCTCGGGTTTTTGGTCTAATCATGCAGGAGCCGTGTGTTTAATGACTCACAGGGTTTTCTTTTTGTTTTTGAGAGCAGCCTTCGGGGATTTTTAATGTTTACGCTCCTGCTTATGAGACAAACATTGTTTGACTTTGATGTGCTCTTACCTTGGAACCATTTTACGGTAAACCTTGTAAGACACAGCGTCTGAGCCGGAGCCAGGTGAAGTCCAGGTGAAACTGATATCACCGTAGGCGTAGATTAATTTAGATTCCTCCTCCTTCCGCTGCTTTATTATAGTCGCTTTTGTCTGAAGCTGCGGTTTAGCTTACAGTCATGTAGTTTGCAGAGATCCAAACAAGAAACATGTTCCCAACCCAGATGTTCTTTATCAAGCTGCTGCAACACACATCCTTATCAATGGTCATAAAAGTCAACATTGATCGTTTGATTGATTCCCGACACATTGTCTTGTTAATCAAACTAAGTGTTACAGGCCATAACGGATAGGTGACGCAGAGAGTCTGTACCCTCCCCGCCTCTCCTTACAATGGTTCACTAAACTGTAGGTTGTAAGCAGCGTTACACAAAGATGTTGATGTGATAGTAAAGCCATAACTGGGCTGGACAGAGTTCATATTTGTTGTCTAGCCCGCTCAGATAAGCATGTGTTTGATGTTTCTGGCTCAATTACACTGGCTTAATGATTGATGTTATGAAGAAATACTTCAAAAATGACACATTATAAACACAAATCACATTTATATACAGCCATTTAGTTAAAAAGAGCACGGCACTAACGCTGACAGCATCTACATTGGAGTGCATTATAAATTCAAATCCTTCGGCATATATTTTACATTAAAACCTTGAATATGGCCCAGTCGGTGGGTGGAGGGAGGGGACGTGTGGGAGACAGTGAAGCACTCAGTGTAGCCAGCTGTTTCACTAATGAATCTATGTTTAGCACAATAAATCAAGAGGCATGCTCGTGCTGCTGTAATCCCCTGAAAGCGAGCGGAGACAGGGACGCGCCAAAAGCAGAATCTGGTCCACATTTCTCCCCTCCCAGTATAACTGATCCGCGTGGTTAATTTTAGACTTGTCAGGGAAAACAAGGTCACAGCAAATGTTGTATCGAGGACACGCTCCTATCTGCCTCTTTTTTTCTTCCACTCATCAATCAAAGTTTCCCTTTGGAGTTGGGCTCGGGCTCCTGCGAGACTAGTAATGACGGTTTCTCTGCTCAGCACCGAGGGAGAAGCTGGAGCTCCAACCAGCAATTAGGAGGAGCACGGCTGAATCCGCAAGATGTGTAAAATTCCCCTTCTGATTCTTGGCTTGCCCCCCAGAGGTTTTTATTTTTAATTTATTTACATCTGACTGGTCAGGCCTGGCTACCACAAAGGCCTGATTACAGTGCTAAGTGCCAAATGTGCTTGCTCTCAGACTGGTATGAGACCCAATTACTGCAAACGGCCTTTACGAATTGTTCTGTGCTGGAGTTCAATGAGCTTGAATCTTTTTTGTTGAGTATCAGTGAGAAACAAAAAAAACTGTCTTTTAGAGGTCACACAAACAAAATGCATGTTTTAAGATATACCTTCAAGATATTTTGGTGTCTTTCTTCCCCCCACCTCACACTTGTTTGCCTCTACACATCTTTATACACACCGTTGTCATACTTTGTGAACCACATTCTCCATATTTTTCTTGCATATTGTGGGGTGAGGGGCGTGGCTAGCTCGCCTGCGGCGGAGAGAGAGAGAGGGAGAGGGGCAATCAGGGGGATCAGCTGTGCGGCTTGTAAAGAGGCACAGCTGATTCCCATGATTGTGGGGATGCGTGGGCGGGGAAGGGAGCATAAAAGCTCCCAGAGCCACGCAGAGTGGGGGGTAGGCAAGACGTAGTGAACGCCTGTGTGGACATGTGTGTGTAGACATGCCAAATAAAACCCGTAAAAGACGAGAGCTCGTGTCTGTCCTCTGTGAAGAGCTTCGGGAGACCCACGGTAGGTCAGAACCCTGCTACAGTGGCGCCTGAACAGGGACTACCGACGGGGGGGAAGCTGCGGCATAAACTGCCGATGGAGGACAACGGGGAGATGGAGCGGCTGTGCGCGGCGATGGGAGGCACCATGGTGGTGCCATGGACACAGACGGCCAGAAGCGTGGCTCAGGCCGAGCGGGTCCCGTCGGCGACGGTGGACGAGGAGGAGAGGGGTCAGTCGCCGCTGACCCCGGAGGTCCACCGGAGGGGGTTCCGCCGGGCCCGGCTGGAACCGGACGAGGACCCGGAGACGTTCGCCCGGTGGCTACGGGGGGCAGCGGAGAGGTGGCTGCAGCCTGACGGCGAGTGGGGGGTCCGGGAGGTGATCGGGGAAGTCACCAGGGAGCAATTCCTGGGGGCCCTTCCGCCGCGGATGGCCGAGTGGGTCAGGGGTCGCCAGCCGGCGACACTGAGTGGGGCCGTCGCAAGGGCGGAGGAGTACCGGGCCAAAAATCCGCAGGCGGAGCGGGCTGTCGGGCCGAAAGAAGAGCTGGCCCAGCTGATCCCGGAGGAGAGGGCCAAGCCGGGGCCGGCAGTACGGCTGACAGCGAGAGCCGGGACCCAGACGGACGCAAGGCGCCAGCGGGTCGGGGAGGCCCAGACAGACGCCAGACGCCTGAAGACCCGGGCGTCGCAGACGTCGGCGGGCGCGGCTCCGGCGACGACGGAGGCGGCGGCGCAGACGGCGGCGGGCGCTCCGGCGACGGCAGCGAAGACGGCGGTGACGGCTCGGGCAGCGGCGGGCGCGGCAGCGGCGACGACGGCGGAAGCGGCGTCGCAGACGTCGGCGGGCGCAGCTCCGGCGACGACGGAGACCGCGGCGCAGACGTCGGCGGCCGAGGCGACTCCGGCGACGACGGAGACCGCGGCGCAGACGGCGGCGGCGGGCGCTCCGGCGACGGCGGCGGCGCAGACGTCAGCGGGCGCGGCAGCGGCGACGACGGCAGAGGCGGCGGCGACGACGGCAGCTTCAGCGGCGACGCCGACGGAGACGGCAGCAGGAGCGGTCGCTCCGGGGGCGGTGGAGGCGCCGGCCCACGCAACGGCGGGCCCGACGACGGAGCTGCCGAGAGACCGCCAGGGGCCGACTACGGTCGGCAGGCAGACGGCAGAGACGGCGGCGCGGACGTCGGTGGGCGCGGCAGCGACGGCGGAGGCGGCCGCTCCAACGGCGGTGGGAGCGTCGGCTGGAGCGGCACCGGACCCGGGGGTCCGGGAGGGACCACCGCCGGCGAGCCTCGAAGAGCCGGCGCCGAGGAAGGGAGGCCTGGCCCGACCGGATCGGCGGGTGGCTCCAGACTCGGCGGGCCGGGTGTGCTGGACGTGCGGCCGGCAGGGGCACCTACAGCGCCACTGCGCCAAGCGGTGCTGGGCCTGCGGACACCTGGGGCACGTCTGGCGGACCTGCACAGGGATGGAGGGGGACCGGGGGAGGCGGGACGGCCGAACCCAGTACCCCTCGCTGAACCCGGAAGCGGCGCCCTGGCCGACGCCCCAGTTCCGGACGGCCCGGCGGAAAGGGGGGTCCCGGAGGTGGGGATGGAGTCGCCCGGAGTGGGGCGAGCCACAGGGACCCCAGGGGACAGCGATCCAGACGGCCCTCATGATACGGAGGGAGCTGGAGGATCTCCGGAGCCGGCTCTGGAGGGTCATCGAGGACCGGGGTCCGATTAGCCAGCTGGGGCAGAGAGTCCGGGCCGGGCGAGCCGCTCGGGCCCGCACGGACAGCCAGCGGGCGGCGGCCCGGCGGGAGTGGTGGGGAACCGCCTGGGACCCGCGACCCTAAACTTTCTCTCTCTCTTTTGTTGCAGGTGGGCGCGTCGGATGGAGGGGGAGAGCCGGTTTTGTCCCGGGAGGAGGCGGCGTGGATCGCGAGGGACCTGCCTCCCGGGGCGCTCGATCGCCCTCTGTTCGGGCCACGTCCCGCGCCCGGACCCCCACGGATGGAGGATGCCAACGCCCGGACCGCCCGTTGGCATCTGGCGGAAACGCAAGTTAATTCCATGGTGGTCCATAGGTCGGGGGTGCAGATGGTCGGGGCTGACTCCCGCTTCCGCTCCCAGTGGGAGGGAGGGGGGGGGGAGTTGGTTAGACCGGTGGCTCCCCGGCCTAAGTCGGGCGGTGGGGGTATGTGGGGTGAGGGGCGTGGCTAGCTCGCCTGCGGCGGAGAGAGAGAGAGGGAGAGGGGCAATCAGGGGGATCAGCTGTGCGGCTTGTAAAGAGGCACAGCTGATTCCCATGATTGTGGGGATGCGTGGGCGGGGAAGGGAGCATAAAAGCTCCCAGAGCCACGCAGAGTGGGGGGTAGGCAAGACGTAGTGAACGCCTGTGTGGACATGTGTGTGTAGACATGCCAAATAAAACCCGTAAAAGACGAGAGCTCGTGTCTGTCCTCTGTGAAGAGCTTCGGGAGACCCACGGTAGGTCAGAACCCTGCTACACATATCTAGATCTGCCTTTTCCCCCCCTTTGTCCTTCCCTTTCTCTCTGACTGCCGGTTACGCTCACACTCCCAATATTCCTGTATTCCTCCTCTCTGCTGTGGTGTTGCTGTGAATCAAGTCTGTGAAATGGAAATGAGGACTCTCTCGCTCGCTCATTCTCAGCCTCCCTCTCTTTCCAGACATCAAAACGACGCTATGCCTCCAATGTTTTTCTCAGATCTTGGAGTGCTGCCAAATCTTATAAGTGGAGCAGAGAGAGAAAGAGAGAGAGAGAGAGAGAGAGGTGCAGGAAGAGAGTGAGCAGAATGCAGAGGAAGGAGAGGGGGCGCAGCCCAAAAAGATGAAAGGAGAGAGGATGAAAAATGAACAAGGGAAAGAGGCAACGTGGAGATGGGGACAAAGCATGGGACTGATCCAAGAGCATTTGGGCTTTTTCTCATATTATAGCCGAGCCCAGCACAATCCCTCCTTTTTCTGCTGAGCAACTACTCCTAAGCTTCTGGCTCAGGATCAGCTGATAAGATGGCGTGCTGCTACTATGCCAAATGAAAAATGTGAGGCGAGAGAGGGTAGTGTTATCTCGTGCAATCGAGACAGTATGGCTGTCGAATAAAGCCAGAGAGGGGCTCTAAATTTATGAAACTTGCAATGTAAAAAACACCCCTGCAGATATCTAATTGTGTAAAACAAAAGTCATGACTTCTCTTTTTCTCTACCTTCCAGACAGAAGGGAGGGGCATGCCAGTCACAGTAGTAAGATGCTTGTTGCCACCTCTGACACGGCGAGCTAAAGTTAGATTCAGCCATCTATCTGAGCCGCACTAAAAGTAAACAGCAGCTATAGAACAGCTTTGCTCTGGAAGGATCCTCCGCCAGCTGCTCTGCACTTTCACTGCTTTGGCACATCGCAATTGAATTGTGCATTGAAACAACAGTAAACCAGACCCTTTCAAAAACATGATGCAACCACAGTGATTGTGTGTGTGTGTGTGTGTGTGTGTGTGTGTGTGTGTGTGTAAAGGCACAGGGGGGTAGCAGGTGACAGTCTGTCCCTCTGCAGTCCCGAGGTGCTTGTTTAGTCATCTGAGAGCCTGGACTCAAATGGATGTGATGGCACGTGAGGGGCCATATGTGCAAAGCCTTGTAAGCTGAATAACGACGCAGAGTCCATGTAGGGTAGCGCAGAATATGCCTGAAGTCACCACACGAAGGATAAGCAGATGATTTCAAACAATGCGCTGCTACAGAGATCCACGTGAAGACAACAGCTACAGTGATGCAGTGAAATGTTTCATCTGACTGCCAACTATCTTTGCTTTGTTGGCTTGTGAAGAGCCTGACGAGGCGACGGGCTGGCGGGCCGTTGAACGCCTCGGCCTCTAGGGTGTGTCAGCGGATCCACGGCGATGCATTTTTGGATGCTCATTTCCTCGAGTCCCTGTCTGTTTTTCATTCGTTCCTCCGTAGGGCCACGGACAATTATCAAGCTGGGACACAGCGCTCAGTGTGTGCACGCAACGAGATCAGCCTCCACCACAACCGCACAATTAAACTTTCGCCGTCGCGTCGCCAAACAACAAAGCGTCACAAAAATTGTCTGGGGCAACTTTTATGTGCTGCATAAAACCAGGATTCCTGAGAGATCCTCAGCGTGTTGTACGTAGTCTTTCATCTCCTTGAAAGCATACAGTTGTCAGAAGATAAGAACAACACCTTCAAATATTCTGTCTTTATCTGCGAATACGACGGGTGTACATGCCCACACACACACACACACACACAGAAGCACATGCACAATAATACCCATCCACAAGCTTGCTGTAGTTTTTTTTGTATGTTACGTAACTGTGAGTGGGAGCAATTTCTCCTCTGAGTGCTAATGTTGTTGTCAATCAGGGCTTTATAGTGGCAGCCAGTGCACAATCTCTGCAGAGGCAGAATAAAGCTTTTATCGCCTTTGTTCACCCTCCCTTGCCTGTCAAAATGTTCCTTTCTCTTGCTTTTACCTGCACCTCTTGTTCCTCCCTCTCTTTGTGTCTGCGTGTGTTGGAAATCATTTTCTCGAGAAGTGTTTACGCCGTCTCCCAGCCATGGAACATTTGAGTTGGAGTTAAGGAGCGAGAGGAGGTCAGGTCAACATGGAGAACAAGCAAGGCCTGTGTTTGACAGGTGTGTGCTATTATTGGAGCCGGTGACTTCGAGTGTATTACACAACTGTGTCGGTCGGACTGGTTTATTTAGGCCGCTAGCAGAGCCTTCGGAGTATCTGATAACTCGGGCAGAGCATGTCACAACAGGTGTCGGGGGGGGGGGGGGGATAATGGTACAGTAAATAAGAGAAGGGTTTTTATAGCTCAAGGTTGATCTCAAATTTGGAGCGCTTGGAGAAAGCATTCCCAAATGTAATTCTGCGGGCACTGGCACAAAGGCCATCCAGCTGGCTGGATTCAACAAAAGCACACTTGTATTTAGCTGTCATCAAATAAAGTATGCTAATGACAGATTGTGCTCGATATACTGTATACATGTCTGCTGCTCTGTAATGATATAATCACAGAGCAGAAACCGCACCCCTCCCTTGTCCTCCTCGCCGGCTGGAATGTGCAGGGGGAGAAAAATGATCCAATGTCATCTGGAGTGATGGAAGCTTCTCTGTTGAGCCAGAGGGATATGTTCAGGGAATGGGAGGAGGATGGGGGGAGGGGGAAGGGGGAGCGGATATTTCTGGTTGAGTGTGAGTTTGAGTAAGTCCGGGCAACAAGCCAAGCATGCCGATGGAAGGGAAGGGAGGGGTGGGAGGGTTTTGGAGCGAGAAAGGAGGGAGAAAGAAACCCTTTTGGGCTGGTGCACTGTCAGCTTCACTAGCACACAGCTGCTTCTGGAAAATTCTGCACCCTGCCCTACTAAACCACCAGGCATGACATGAATAACAAGAGTGGCCGAGCCGTCAACGGCGGATACTTTTTCTTTTGACGTGGGCCTAACAGACTGGTACAAATGCCCTGGCCTTGCACATCGTGGAAAAATCAACAATGAGGGGGACACCGGGGCACAATGTGGAAATGAAATCCCGGGTTTAGAAGGCTTTGTCTGGACAAGGACGCCGTTGACACAGACCCCGAGGGCTTTGGAAAAGGCTGTGCAACAAAATGCCAACTGATGTGTTTTGATGGGGTTACTTGTTCACCAGCCAGTCACTAATTGTAGAGTAAGAAGAGACCACTGAATGGCTCTCAAAGCAAAGGCACACACTAGCATGCTTCGCTATGTTTCCAGCATGGCCAGTCAACACTCCTGAGTCTAAGAACAGCCTTTCCAGCAGTGTGTGAGTGCTGCTCTCCAGATGAGATAATGCTAGCCCTTATGCGTCCATGAGGTTGTTAGCCACGATCAAACCTCCCCAGTGTTGACATTTCCCTGTGCAACCTGTCTGAGCACATAAGGCCATGGAGGCTCCTCTCAGGTTGACTGTATCCATAGCTGATAAAGAGGTGAGTCACCGCTCATCCACCCTGCCCTCCCTGGCAGCAGTCTTACCCTTAACCCCCGTCATCCTCATTCACAAGGCCTTATGTGTACACCCAGCACATGGTGGATTGTATGAATAGCAGCGACCGCGTGGCTCGCCGCTGACACCTGACATTTTCATGCCCCAGCAAGCCGCTGATACATTTGGCGCTTGGCACGCATTCCTCTCCCGGGCTTATCCATCTGTTGATGTGGAGCCCAACCCCCCCCCCCCCCCCCCACCCCCCAGCCACTACTATGTTCTCGTAACATAACAGGAGGCTCGCCTTTCCCTCTATTTATCTTAACATGCGAGCACTTCATGGCACAGCCGCCGCCCCTCCCTCCTCCATGTTTTTCTCTGGCTCTCGCTCCCCGCCGGGCTGTCTTTCTTTGCCTCACACGCACAGCACAGTCCACCCAAGTCATTCGTTTCCAGGTTGGCATTCAGCTGGTCTCAGAAACCCACGAAGACGGCGAACCGAAAAGTGAGACGGGAATTGCGTAAAGCTGGAGTGATAGCGCTGGCAACAGACCGAATGTGAGATTGTGTGGAGGCAGGGTGCTTCCTGGCCACCCGCCAACTTCCAGCAGCAGCACTGCAGCATGTCAATGTGTCCGTTGCCAGGGAAACAAGGAGAGCACACACAGCAACACAGCCCACAGACTGTCGCTACATTTCCCCCTCTTCCCTTTTGATTTGAAAACGCTCAATGAAATGATGCTGCCCTCCTGTCCAGCGGGGAGCATCAGTTCACCCCCCCATATGGGCCTCAGCCAACCAGAATTACACGATCCCTCACTGGCTTCCCGACAAAGAACATGGCCTATTGTTCTCACAGGTGATCACGCCCCATAACGCTATTAATTTAGGTGAATCAACACAGGGGCTGGTTTACTATCAGAGAGGACGAGTTGGATCAAGGTTATTCTTGGTGGTCATGGACACTTACTGTATGTACTGTAATCATATATTTGAGAGAATAAATAAATGTAATTTGCCTCGTCTTTTTAAAATACGCCCTTCATGGGCTCTGCAGGGTGTGGATTTTGTCGCCCTCGCTGCACATGCTATCAGGTCGATGATTGTACCCTGCAGCAAACAGCTCGGCTGTGAGTTATTACTGGCGGGGGTATACTCCTCCATCAGGCATTGTGAAAGAATGACCTCAGATACATCAAGCAGAGCGGTGGCTCTGTTGCAAAGTCACAACTTGCAACATAAGTCATGCGTTTTAGTCTGTTGAGCCACAAAGTGCCACAGCAACCTAATCAGTCTGTCTCAAGCTGTGACCTTGATCAGAGTAGCTTCTCTATCGCTTTGCGGACACAATACTGCTTTCCCCTCCATTTAATAGTGAAAGTGAAAAATGTTTATCTTAATGTTTCCTTTGTGCTGTGATACAATCTGTCACTCTGGAACAGCCTGTTTTGTGCTCGGTTTAAGGCATATACTTTGTAACACAAGCTGTTTACAGTGACCTCAGCAAGAAGTTGTCCCCCTTTATCTCTCTACTCTGTCTATATTCAGGCTTTTTATGCATCAGCCATGATTTACATGAATGACCACACAATGTGTCTTGTGACCACATGTAAAATGTTAATAGGTTTGATCATAATGCCGTAAATGCCAGTGATTAGCTTCAAATTGAATAACCACATGATAGTCTGATTACAGTACAATGAAGGCATTTTTCATTTGGGGGAATATTTCTGCGTAGCTGAAGGACAGCTAAAGGACACCTCAGTCAACCACACCTAACCTGGCACTCTTATCCAAGTCTGGCTCCGTCTGTGCTCGTATCACTGGAGGGGGAGTGCCAACTATAGCGCCTTAGTACTTTCCAGAACTCTATCTGTGCCTGTGAGTGGCCTAACAGCTGCTGCAGTGTCTGAGCTTGCTCGGGGACGCAGATGAAAGTGCTGATGTGACCTGTTATTTCGGGTTGTGTGGTGCCCTGGAGGCCAAGGCATTTTTGGAAGAGACCGGGCAAGATTGTTGGGGTTGTGTGGGGGGCGGGGCCATGCCCAGAGGGGATCTTAGCAGAGAGTTTCTCCCAGAATGCAATGTGACCCTCATTGCCACATGGCGCTGTGGGAATCCTGAGGGGGTGTGGAATCGCTGACAGTACCAGGCTGAGCGATGGGCACAGACATGAGCACTGAGATTGATGTCTCTGATGATTGTCGGTATTTCTGGCTGTCTTTTGTACTTTAAGGGAGGGGCTGCTGATGGCCTGTCATGCTCTGAGATGTACACATTGTTTGATCTAAACTACGCCTTGTGTTGAGTTTCCATTCTTGACATTGTCATTGTCACAAATCTTAAATTTACCTCAATGTCGTACATTTAACACATCATAGCATCTTCATCAACAGATATTTAATTTTAAGCCAACATGGAGGAAAAGCCCTTGAAGTGCTCTGAATAAATAGAAACTATGATTCCATGACTAACATTATGTCTCACTAAAATCCTGCAATATGATCCAGCTAGTGGATCGACTTTGAGGTGATTGTTTCATCAGCATCACATCAGTTAAAGAGTAAGTCTTTTGTTCTTTTATAATGATATTAATAATTGTATGCTCATATTATTAGGTATGTTATTTGTATATTATGTCATAGTCGTGCCAGGAGCTGTAGTACTCCTGTCTGTATTGATATACCTGGCATAATAAACAACATCATGAACATAACATGAGTCAAAGTATGAAAATATACAATAACGAATAACAATATTCCAATATACAACTCCCAAATGTACTTCGATGGTAGTACTGACATTATTAATTGAGAAGGTGAAACTTAATTTGGGAAATTAAAGACCTTTTCCATTGTGCAGAGGTTTTGCAGAGGTGTCCTGTGGGGGGTTTTGTAAACAAACTAAAGTCATGTTTACATTCAGTGTTACTCCCCACAATGCATTGCAAACCCCACAGGGGTCTTTTAACACTATTAAAGTTAGTAGTATCAGCATTCCTAATAATACAGTATGTACCTCTTATCATTTTTCGCTCAGCAGTTTTCATTTTTAAATTGCCTGCTGTTACCCTGACCTGCTCCTCGCCTCAAGCGAGCACTACCTCTGCCCTTCGTCTGCTGCCTCCATAACTTGTTTCTGTCAATAAATATAATCTTCAAGAAATGTCCTCATGTTCTTTTTCTCTCCTTTAATTTCTTGACCAACACAGGGATGTTTTCAAAATCTATTACTGCAACGTTGTTCTTCCAGTCTGTGTTATTGACTTGTTATTCTGGTGATACATGCATTTTAACTCCCTCTAATTAATCTAACTTACTCGGCATCTGCTGGAAGCCCCGTTCCATAACAGCAGCTGCTACATGCCTGAAATGTTAATGTCAGACATCATACCAGCATTAACTCTCTCCGCTGGCTGTAAATGTTATCATAGATCTTTGCACAGACATAATGCTCCCATTTCCATTCAACTCACACGTGGTAGTAATATAACTGCCCGTTTGGCTTGGCGCATGAGAGAAAGATGCCATGTCATTTACTTAATTAAACGTCCCCCATGGCTCGCACCTTGAAAACTACTTGATTTATTTGGTTGCCACTTGCAGAAAACCATCCAGGATTCCCAGTATCTTTTTGTTCTGTACTTCATCAGAGAAGCCTCGTCCGTGTACAATATGACACTATATTAATTAAGAGGGATACTTGCAGATTGCTCCATAAATCATTTTCATCACATTTTCATGCTCAGTCTAACATTGCAATTTGCATCTTGTTCCCCTCAAAACGGAGTACACCTCTGTGAAGAAGCAGGAGGCAGAAAGCTTGTGAAGGAAACAGCTTCATTGTCGTGTTATCCTCAGAGAAGGATGGATAACTGTGCTGACTCACCGATGTTATTATACTCAACATCTGGGACATTAAAGAGGCAGTTATGCCGGGTTGAAAATGAAAGTTATGATGCGAAATCCCAAAGTCACTTGACATTATTTCCACAGCAGGCCTGTAAACAATGTTTTCCTTTTTTTGATACAATTTGTGCAGCAATGAAATTAGATTAGATTAGATTAGATTAAACTTTATTGTCATTACACATGTACAAGTACAGAGCAACGAAATGCAGTTTAGCATCCAACCAGAAGTGCAATAGCAGTAAATACCAATATACAGATAATAATAAGTATTTTACAGATAATAAGTTAGTGATATAGGTACGGGATATACAGATTGATTGCGGTAATACGTACATGTTATACAGGTTGATTTGTGCATTAAATGTAGGTAGACTATAAGCAGGAACTATAAACATAATTTACAAAAGGCAAATGGGCATATGATAAGTTAAGTAATACAGATTGAGTGAACGTTAAATAGTGCATAATAATAATAAACAGTAGCTGCCTAACGTTACTAGACTAGTGCAATGCTCAGTTTTTAGTGCAGACAGTTCAAAAGTGTTTGAGTGCAGGTGTAAAGTCTTTGGTCAGTGGGGGGAGATGACGAGGAGATGGGTTTGTGGGTGGAGGTGGTTGGGGAGTAGGGGGGGTGTCAGCATGGGGCAGAGTTCAATAAGGAAACAGCTCTGGGGAAGAAACTGTTCCTCAGTCTGCTGGTCCTTGTCCGGAAGCATCTGAACCGTCTGCCTGAGGGCAGGAGGGAAAACAGTCTGTGTGCAGGGTGGGAGGCGTCCTTGAGAATGATGCAAGCTCGACATGCATCAATGGGGGATATTTTGTTTGAGTAGAATAGGACATGGTGTGTGTGTGTGTGTGTGTGTGTGTGTGTGTGTGTGTGTGTGTGTGTGCATTAAGCACATTACGCGCTGTGCTTTCAGCAGACCTCACTGGGAGAAACAACCTAATTTTATCCTTCAATCAGATGACAAAGCATGCGATGCCAGTGCGATGCCAGTTACAATATTACTCATTATATTATAAAGTCAACATTGGTTCAGTTCTTTGGAGATCTGAATCACGTGATTGTGTGCAGACAAATGCCCGAATCAGACTGCTTTGCTACTTTAGCCGCTCATGTGATCTGCACTCAACACCGAAGGGCCACTCTCAACCTCGCCCTCCCCCCCGGCCGACACAGAGAGAGTCTGTTACCAGAGAAACAAAGGTCAGTGTACAGTGTCGTCACATTTTCAACTCACAGGACAAATCTTGAAAGAGACTACAGGGCCGCAAACAAACACTCTCTGTTTGCTCTAAAACAAGACAGCATTTGTTGTTGCACTCTGGGCTGTGATGTCATCGTTATGGTTCATCCGCTCTGTGACCTCTGGAGCGATGATCCTCAAATAGCATCAAACTGAAAATGTTAGTGTTAGTTAATAAGCAAATGCTCACTAACAACAGCAAATAAAATCTTACAGTTGTCATCATTTCTACCTATAAAATTGATAGTCATCTGCAGTGTTGATTTCTTTCATTGTCACACCCAGGCATCCTCCCCCTCGCACGAACGCAAACATGCATGTATTCATCTAACATCACACAAATAGATCAGTGAGTTTTCTAAAATCCCATTGGGAAGCTGTGTTACATAGGCTCTGCTTTCTGTAGCTGAATAAAACACTATGATCTGTGCAATACTCTCTGAGTACCATCATTATATGAGGCTGAAGAGAGGCTGAGAGACATACATCTGATTATATTTCAAAAAATCTCTCTTAAAAATCGCAGCCTGCCTGAAAACTGCAACAACTCTTTCACTCAGGAAGCAGTGAACTCCTAATGCAGCCGACCTTTGATGATGTAAGTGATGTAATCCTCGTGATAGATGCGTCAGGCTTTGGCCTTGGGCTGCTCTGAATGTTCTACTCCCCAAAGGCCTAGCAGGCTAAATGGTCCAAAGCACCCCCCATCAATACACCACCAAGCACCAATCTGGATCACCTCAACTGGGGCAATTAATCTTGGCCTTGTAACAAGTTGACAGGCTTTTATCCAAACAACAAACAAATCAGGCACATTACGGCCTGATGACGGTGGAGGGGGCCAGATGTTAATTTGGAAGCAGCTCTGCAGTTATCATCCTAATAAGTGAGGTTTCACACCGCCTTTACCTGAGATTAAAAATCCAAGCGCAGTGTGATCAAAGTGGGATTACTCGGCTAAGCTTGCTGTAACAAAAGAAGCAGAGGTGGAACATCAACGTTGGAAAAATCATGTATTTTCTCACCCTTCTGTAAAGCTTTTTAATGGGATTTACACTGAAAAATATGTTGCTTTTTAGTTGACCTTATTACCATGCTGTTCACCTTGAGTTTACATCAAACTCAAGGTTAAAACAACCTGAAAGATGGATGTAACATTTACACAATAAAACTGACATCTGAATTAGATAAGAACATTGATATCCTCTCCTAAATGTAAAGCTACAGTCAGGAAACGATTAGCTTCGTTTAGCATGAACACTAAAATCAGGGGTTAGCTAGCCGTGCTCCGTCAAAGGGTAAAAAGAATATCTGCCAAAAGTAACTCCTCTAAAGTCCAATAATTAACATAGTGTGTAGTGTAAAAATTACACATTGCAGTTTTAAAGGGAGTTATGAGTATTTCTTGTCCGGGAGCAGTGAGTCTCTGGAGGTTTTTTTTTTAACTTCTAGGCATAGCTAGCTCTTTCCAACTGCTTTCAGTCTTTATGCTGAGCTAAGCTAACCGTCTACTGGCATCATAATGAGTATACAAGAGTGATATAAATCTCCTCATCTGTGTGTGTGAAAGTGTTTGTGAAAGAAGTTTGGAGCACAACACCGTTTGCTAGCAAGCGTAGCTAAAGAGCTAGACCTCCTTGGATCAGAGGCCGCTGTATCTGACATGTCTTAAAATATATCTTTATTTCAGCAGGTGTCTGGCAAAGCCAGCCATGTCAGCTGAAGTCACGTCTATTGAAGTAGGCTGCACAATGGTAAGTAACCATTCCATTTTTCTGTAAATCATACTTTTTAAAGGAGTTCCCACAATGAGCTGCCATCTGACTGGAGGACGGTCCATGACCTGCTTTGAATTAAATCCACAATGCAATGCAAGGAGGTTTAGAATTACATCATTATTGCATTGTTTCCTAGATTCACACTATGTTTTGATCTCATTAAAATGTGATTTGCAGTAATGGGTGCCACGGCTAGTGCATAATCAGCTGAGTACACCATTAGTCAAGAGATTGCATAACTTCTATATTTCATGAGATTCTTTGGCGTTGCCTCATTCTCGCGTGTGTTTACAGAAGAAGCGTATGAGGAATGCAGCTGCAAGTCAGCATGGAGCGACAGCAGTACAGCCAGTATGATTGTAAAAGGTGATGTTTGAACGAAATAGTCAACGTCATCAGTGCAGTATGTTCTGATAAATTCCTAAAAGGTAAATCAGGTCAGTTGGCATCTTGTCTCCAATTATGGAGCTTTGTTTTCCTGCCATGAAGGTAGTTGTGTTGATTTATTTATTTTACTAAATTGTTTATACAATCCATGCAAAGAGAGCCTGATATTATACCAAAACGAGCAGCACTGATCATCAAGTGGTGTTGGAGGATGACACTATTACTATTTACTATTACTATATTACTGAGCGGTTGATACCAAGAGCTGACTTAGTCACCTACCTTCCTGCATCACTATTTATTTCAAACACAAAGAACTGTGCTGTCTAATTGGGAATTATGTTATATCGTATTTGCCCATTTAATATCTTTTTGCAGAGATTTGGCCCATACTGTGTGGTCTTGGCATCAGTTTCCAGTTTCCAGGGAGTTGGAGCTGTTGATCTGTTATTTAGATAACATCAGAACAGATTCATCTCTATTACAACTGAGCAAACATATGCAGATGCAGACCATATCATACGGTTAAAAGCTCTGGGAAGGGCTTGCTTGTCGTTGAGTTGGGATTATTTGTCAAATAAATGTTTGCACGTAACGATAGTATACGCAATAAGTTAGACTAAGTAATAAGTTAGATCTTTCTTTTCTAAATTACCACAAACTATAAATGTTTTCTTCTTATGATTTATTTTGACCTCCATCCTTGAAACCATAGCAGTGTACTGTACTGCAAGAACTACCACACATAGATGTGGTAGTTCTTGAATGAATAAATTAAAGCATTTTGATAAATAACATGGTAGTCTATCTCAGCTGGCACCTCAATTTGAACCCTATTTTGTCTTTCCATGGCACCTTGGCAGCAGAGTGTTGAAATGTCTAAATCTAAGTGAAACAGATTTGTGTTCATATACAAATAAAAAATAGCTCGTCCTTTGAGGCTGAGGTAACCACCCGGCTAGTGGAGCACCGACAGAGAGAGTATACCATCAACTTGCTGCCCTTAACACAAGAAAATAGTGTTATGTCAGCGTGCAGAGAAATAGCAGTAAAGTGGGAAGCAGAGAGGTACAAAGAGGTGTGGAGGGAGGGAGGGAGAAGGGGGGCTCTGAGATTCAGGCTGTACCTGAGGCGTGGAGGGGTACATCATTATTCAGAGCGGCGCTTTGATGTCGAGGTTGGGTGGATCTCACGGAGCAGGCGAGAAGCAGTTCTAATTAAAACAGTAACAATGCAGCCCGAGTTGCCCTGAAGAAATGGTGGCTTTGAAGAGTCACTGAATGCCCCATTTAGAGCTGGCTGCCCATAGATAACAGCAGATATTACACTGGCGGACTCTGAGGCCTCTGTCGCAAAATGTGTATTTTTTTTTTTTTACTACATTGCACAAAGCATGCCTCTCAGTGTGTGTGTGTTTGTGTGTGACGAGCTCTCGGTGTCCTTCTTTCCGGGTTCTTTGGTGGCGTTGTTGGCCTGACAGCAGCGACAGATTGAGATGGGCTGCAGGTACTCAGAGGCCAGGCGAAGACAGGAAAACCTGTGGGATCTTGGAATGACAGGTAGACAGAGGGGAGACAGAACTTCATTACAACCGCCGCAGAGAGGAGCTTTGCGTATCAAATTAGCGCCCTCAATCAACACAAGAAAAAAAAAAAGTGCTTTCATATATTATATATATATATATTCTGATCCATTTTTACAAAAAATAAATTCAGATACAAGAAAGTATAAACCCATATAATCCAAAATTGCCGTCATCACGTCAATGGTTTAGTGCTGTTCACTGGCTCGTGTAACGCAGATTTTCCCCTTGTCCGCCAAGCATGTTTACGTCTCTCCTCATATCTAGTGAGGCATATTGCTCTGAAAGGCCCAAGTGGGCTGTAGAGAGATCTGAGTGATGCTCAGAGACAGTAGCAGTTCAGAGAGACTGTCTGCACGGAGAGAAGGGTCTAATTTTAACTTGGAGACAGAGGGGCTCATGAAACAGCTCTCCGCCTGGCTACAGCTCAATTATTCATCAACACAAGAAGTCTCTCAACTAAAAAGCCTAACACGTTATTCATGCCCCCCTTCTTCTCCCATGCTGTTTCATTCACACACAAAACCAGCCACCCACACACACACACACGTACCAAAGCTACCCACCCTACCCTCGTCTTGAACCATTCAGTGCCCTCCAGAAATACAGGCAGGCTTTGGTGGAGATGAGTCAAAAGCACACATAATGAGGTGTATACTGTGCAGGGGAATTTGACAAAATCATGTTTTTTTAAAAGCAGTGGTTCAGAAAAGTGAACATTTATTTTGAAAATCATAATCAAATGCAACCACATTTATTCTGATCGACTTTAACATATTCTTTATAAAACTAGGTTGGTTTATTGTTGAGTGTGGTTCATTGTGGATTATTCTGTTGACATGTTGTCAAGTTGTTGATAGTGGCTGTAAAAAAATATTTCAATCAGAGGGTTGGGGTTCGATCCCAGGCTCCGGTAGTCCATGTTGTTGTGTCCTTGAGCAAGACACTTAACCCTCATTGCTCACCGTTGTTGTGTCTACGGTCTACTGAAATGTAATGTAATCACTCAGTGGTCCTCAGTACCAGACCTTGGACTTCCCTACATACAAGGAAACAGCTGAGTGGTATTTACTTATCTCAGTGACAACAAATCAAACAGGACAATAACACATTTAACTGTTATAATACTATTTTTCTTCTGTGCTAAGTCACAGGCCACTTGGCTTCACACCAGCTTCCCTCCAGTTACTTGTTGACGTCTCTCACGGAAAACACTGCGGGTCTAATTCAGATTATTCAATATGTAGGTTAAAAGCATCAAGCAGTCCGGATCATATGACTGCAGCTGCACATAAGCTCTGTGGGACTGGGTTGTGACCGATTGGGAAGTTAGTCAGACAAACAGCTACAGATTCCTGGTCAGCACAACCCTCTGACTGAACTGCGGATGCAGCAGTCTGAACCTGTTGAATGTCTGGAAGTTGCAGGGAGGCCTAAAAGCAACCTCTGGGAGGGGATTTGTGCCTGCTGTGATAATGACACCATTTAAGACTCATCCAGACAAGCTGACAAATTGATGCTGAGGCCATGTTTTCATACTTGCGGCAAACAAAGTTAAATACATGGCTCTCTCGCTCTCTCCCTGATGGACAGTGACAGTATGATGATGTGTATGAATTTATGTTTCATTTTAAGATCTAATATTAAGTGAGGAACTAAAGAGGCTTTGTGTAAATATCTCAATCTGATTTTATTTGTTTTCAGCAACAGACAACAAATCCAAATGTGGCTACATAAATCTGCAGGATCAATAGAGAAAATACAATAACGCATCCTCTGTATTATTGCTCTGCAGTAAGTACTTCCCTGAACATTTTTCATTACCCAAACTGAGATTTATGATCGATTTGCCTGCCACAGCATATAATGCTGCTGAACTTTGTGGTGTGTTTGCGTTAATGTGGATTTAGTCCCGGCTAAGTCTATCTGTGACAGGCAGCAGGTGCTGTAGATCATTTAGAGAGGGAGATTGGGCGAGCTAAAGACAGTCAGGTGTGGTGCTGTTTGCAGATAAGGCCACCGAGGCTAACTTTAACATCTGAAAAATACGCTATTACTGTTGCTCTGGAACATCGGCTGCAGAGATGGAGGTGATTTACGAAACATATCCTGTCTAAGTATATGTCGGCTATAGACAAGAGGTCAAAAATAACCCATTTGACCATTTGCTAAAGTCCCCCCTCAAGAAGTGATTGTCAAATCATAGCTTAGCAACCAGTCGCAGCAAGTCTGTCAAGCTTTGGATTTCACTACATGTTGAAGCAATCAATGGTCTTGGTGCTGTTATTAGAGAGAGCGTTTAGAGTTTCTTTCCAAAGAAAAAGTGTAAAGAACTGATTAGGTACACAGTTTGTCCATCTGCTTTATCACAGGCATCCTTTGCGTATAACTCGAGAACTGTTCATCAAATATACTTAAGATTGTATTGCTGGGGACCGAAGGACATTAATTATATAATTTAGTGCATTTCAGACCTGACAGTCAAAAATAGTTAACTGATAAAAGTAGCATTAACATGTCTGAGGATTAAATAAAGACGGCCAATTAATTTCTTTTAAATACTTTCGAAACAGGAGGTCTTGAAAAAGTTTCATTAAAATGTATTTAAAACTCAACTTCTTATTTACAGTGCTAAATAAAGGAAATAATGTAATATGAGATATGTAATTACAATTCCTCCTGGAGTTTGGCTGGTTTATTGCCTTTTTTGCAGGTTAGACTCGTCTTCTTGCTTTATTGCAGTATATTTTCTTCCTTTCTCTGGAGTGGATAGCCTACATGAACAGCTTCCCCCTGACATTGCACCCTACAGTGTATGTGTTAGCCATACGCTGGCTAGCTAATCGCTGCTCTGCACCGCGCTCATTCTGCAGTTGACTGATAGCGTAGCTCCCGCCTCAGCATTAAAACGTTTAGGCCTGTCAGCGCTGTTCGTGCTGTTAGCGACGTTAGCTGCTAACCGTGCGTAGAGGCAAGCCCAACAGGTGTTGCTTGGAAGTCTGTTCCACCGTCGGGGAAAGTGTTAAAATGATAGCGCTCGCTCTCAGCAGTGAGGGATAAGTTGTTATGGTTGGTTCAGGTTCAGGAAAGGGGAAACACATTTCGACAGGAAACAACATTCCAATATAAAGCTGGATAGTTTAAAGGAATATAATTCATCTTGTTTGTATTGTTATATTTTGTGAGTAAAATCTGAATCTCGACGTAACCACCAACATCTCTCTGTTGCGTAAAAAGTGCTTTCATATCTAAACATCATAATACATCTGGAGCTGTTTGGTGCCCTTGTAATAGGGCCACAAGCTGCCTACATTGACTCATAGTGAAGTCTGCCCCTGGTTCTCGAGAATGAGAACCAGGGGCAATGGTTCAATGGTTCTCGAGAATTGCTGGATGGATATGAGAAACCTGCTTTTGTCCACCTCTTGGTAAATCTGCCTCGTTGTCGATGTAAAATGTAATTGTGCCGCGAACAGAAAACTTGACATAGCAACAGTGACTAATGGCGGCAGGGCTTAGCGATGAGTCGATTGGTACATTTCCATCATCACGGAGGATGACATCATGGATGATCTCCTGTCTTATCTTGACCCTCTGAGACGGTGTATGTGAATAGTGTATTTTTCCCAATGTGGAAGTAGATAGACTGCAGGACACCATTACAGGGATGGACCACAGTACACTCTACAGTTTCCTGGCAGCGTGGAAACAACAGGTCTTGTTGTTGCTCTTCTGAGCACTGAGCCGGTATCTGCTGTCTGGTGGCCTGGATAAACGTATCTCGGCATGGAAGGCTGCCAACAACACCCTTCAGCCCTACAGCCACCTCCACCTACTAAACGGTGTGTTTCCCCGACAACAAAATATCAGCTCTCGCGCTAATGACATGTTTTAGCTTCACAGTTATTAATGTTTTCGCTCGTCGTAGAAATTGCTTTGATGTCTCCCTCTCGTTTGCAGCCAATAGGAGTTCATCCGAAGTTTTATTTCTGCACAAGTTTGTTTTTCCTGTGTCAAATCTTATGATACGGTTTGGCAATAAAAAGCTCTGAGCGAGGCATCATCCTTTTAGAAGCCGAACACAGTGCCAGGCAAGTATTCTGCCGCAGGCGCTGAGGCCAACAAACTTCTTTTTTGCTTAGTGAAATAAGCAAACCCCCCAAAACACATCATTAATTATTCACCCTCCCTGCACCAGTCTGACATTCTGATTATGACTGGAGGTGGTTACAGGGTATCAGTAAGGTTGCAGAGTCGGCATGACAGAGGTTCAAATGTTTACTGCCAAGAAATATGGGCCTCTATGATGTGAATGCTGCCTGCAGGGCGTCAAAATGAATGGTAATAATTCATCTGGAAAGAATGCAGCCTATAGTATGAGCCCCTCCCATGGATGGAAAGACAAGGACATTACTAGTCCCATTGTTTTGTGAATGGCACTGATGATCCTTTTGTTTTTAAGAAATACAGGGCAGGGCCGATGATTGGAAAAAGCTGGAAATTGTTTGCGCTAATAGTGCCCGTATGCAACTAAGAGACAGAGAGATAGAGACTGATACACTGATACATGAAAGAAGGGTGTGAGCCTGTCTGGTTTGATTACAGGTGAGCAGGTTTGTCAGTGTCTGCCAAAATACTGTCGTTCTGCTAACACAAGCAGCCTTGAACTGCAGAGGGCTTGGAACGCTACCAGTGACTGAGCACACTTCGTGGAAATGCTCTAGGCGGGTGGTTTTGGGCGAACCCAACACAGTCATCTTTGTTTTGTTGGTGCACAACATAAAAATGCCATTGTATGCTAGTCACATTATCGCTGCGGTCGTTGCATAACATTGGAATATGATCTGGTGCAACAGCTGCTCTGACACAGTTTGTGGAGGGCAGAGAGTTGACTCACTGTGCAGCCAAGGTGGAGTTGATTAAATTATAAAAGCCATTTACAGCCCTCAGTGAAAACAACAACCTCAGGCAACCTAATGAGCTTATCTGCCATCCCACTGCTCACAGAAGCATATTCTGTGAGCAAAAGACTGGGCAAAACGAATCCTCATCCCAATGGTAAAATGTTGCAGCGACACTTCCAGTGGCATCAGTGCAAGTTTCTCCCGTGGTGTGGAAGTTGAACTGAAGTGTCGTTAGTCTTGGCAGGCCGGCGCAGAGAGGGGTGCACTGTGAAAACTGGCATGTTGAGGCTTTCATGCCACTGTCACGCTGTTCAAAAGGTGCCCTGGAGGAGTGTCACAACGCATTCTTCTCACCTAGCAGAGCATGTCCCCGTCACACTCCGGGTTGCCGTAGTCAGACGGCTTTCCCCTCCTGCCATCTGTCCCCGCTATTACAGTCGCATGCGATATAGTTATTCAAGTCACCTCGGTTCAAGCTTTTTTCTTAGCTGGCTTTTACTGTGTTATGCTGATGCCACAAACACAACAGCCCTCTCTTTTTAATATTGAACGAGTATGACCAGAATATTAGTTAGGGTGGAGGTTGTGGGAATTGTAACTGTCCAAATATTTTTGGTTTCTTAACTCAATCCACTGAACATCCTGAATAGAGTTATGTTGATACATACCAGCTGGAAGATATTAAGACACACAAACAACCTTCAGCACTAGATAGTCTTCAACCACCAACCTCATAACAATCTGCATGAGAACAGTCACAGTCCAAAGGTTGATTTGTCTTGTTATTAAGAGCTCACAGAAACACAGGCTAGTTTTCAGTGTTTCCCAGAGATTTAGATTATATTAGTCGTGGTAGATGCGCTGGGGCCAGAAATTTAGGAGTCAATATTTGATACCAGTGGAATTCCACAACTCTCGATACCAATTCATTAGTATATAAAAAGAAATACCAATAAGTAAATACCACATCAGGAGGTCATGATTCCCTCTCTAATATGTTACATTGATGTTAAACATCTTCAAACAACTGTATTTATAGTTGTAGTTTCTCACCAAAACCAAAATGTTACAGGATTACATTTGAACGTATCATGATAACGCTAGAAATTACCTTAGCTAATAATTAATTAGCTCTCGCCCTTCCGATTTCAACACAGATTTCTTGTTCCCAATGTAGCATTATCAGGGAGAAAATAGACTTCACCCCCTAGACACACCTGCAGGGAGTTTACTGCGTCCCAAACACTTTTTCTTTTTTGTATTAGTCTCAAGCCCTGACGGTACCTACTTATGTTACTTGTTGTACTGTATTACTGAAGTATCTGTTCTTGGGACATCTTCACTTTTGCGTAACACGCAAAGATCAAAGGGCACGGCACTAGTAGTAAAAAAAAAAATCAATATTGTGATATGTTGATATTGGGATATTATAACAGATCAGCACAAATAAGTAGATGTATGAAAAACACTGTCTAGTAGTCCCAGTTAAAGCACAAAAAGGAAGTCTGCTCAATGTGTCAAACAACTACCCCACATTAACCGAGTCTTCCCCGCCTGGCACTGGTTAGTAATACAGCATTTGTCATGTCGCGGTTTCCTAACCTCCCCCCGCTTTCCAACAGTCTCAGAAGCAGGCGAGAAGGCACCACATGGTACGCTGCGTACAGCACATGGTGTCGTTTACAGCCAGGATGTAGTTTTTGGACCGCCTGTACACGCAGCTTGTTTAGGGACCAAATCATAAGCATAAGCAGGGTGTAAGGTATTAAAACCCCGCTGATTTTTTAACAATCTTGCATGTAGTCATTTGAATGCTGTCAATGTCCGGTTGGGCTTGGTGATGTGTCTGCACATGTGACCACAGTTATGTGAGTCAGAGGAAGTGGGTAAAAGGTGAGATACAGTGCTAAGAGCTTTAATTACTATTCATCATTTTCCAAGTACTGAATGTCATGACGGTAACAGCTATATGAAAGTGAAACTATTCTAAATATGTGCTCTTTAATTTCATTTGACGCTTACTGATATAAATATACAAATATACATAATAAACATTAGGTCTCTTGAGACCAATTAAGGCTAAATTTCAGTTCTAAAAAAAAACAAGTCAAGAAACCATCTTTATTTATGTTCCCTTACTGTTCATATAAGCTTCCTGTTTTTGTTGGTCAGTCACAGCAGCAGCAGAACAGTAGCTGTGAACAACAGAGATGAAAGTGAAGCACATACACAGAACCTAATTGCAATCAGGACTTAAAAGGCTGCAGCTCAGTGGAGATGGAGGCATATACAGTATGATGTGATGAGTGCATAAATCTGAGATAGAGAAAATGCATTATGTACAGTTCAGATGAGATGGACATCATTTGTCTACTTCCATTTGGAGTCCAGGCACTCAAAGCAATTTGACTGCAGTGTTTCTCTTCAGAGAGGATCCATTAGTTATTGGCAGAATAACTCAGGGCCAATAAAACACATTGACTTCAACCTCTACTTCCTATTTCCCTTCCTGTCCGAGCCCTTTCACGGTTCATGCTCTCACATTCATTTCAGAGAGCACGTCTTGCTTCCGTATTCGGCATGAACACATGAGGGTGGGTGTCTTTTGAGTCTTTGTGAGTGGCTCTGGGTTTGTAAAAAACAGTAATTTGATGTGTCACCTTGGAGATGGCGGTTGACAGCTGTTCCGTGCACAAGCCGAGCTTAATTGGCGGAGAAATTAGCCTGACCTTGACTGCGGCGGCGCGGCCGATGAGCGCCGCCGCCTGCCACTTGAAATGACATTGTTGTAATTCTCGACAGCAGCGAGCGAACACTCTGAGCATTAATTATACGCTGGAATGTGGCCTGGTGCAGCCGACGCACACGGCGAATACTTATGTAAGCCGTCGCTCCAGTCTCCATGGCAACCCGCAGCATTCTAACACACGCCTCCTCCGATCTACCTCCCCTGAAGTGGGCTGTTTCCATGGAAACCGGGCAGCAGCCTTTGATGATGGCTCTCGTGAAATGACACCCGCTGATAACTCTGGCTCCTCCGAGCCTCCGAGAGGGAGGATGGATGGATAAGCGGGTGGGTGGCGGTAGTGGGTTTGCAGAGAGAAATTGTGGAGAAGGAGACGGCGAAAGACAATTATTTCCCCCAGGCACTAAGTCACGCAACCACAACACACCTCCACTCGTTTCTCCAGCTGAGGTGGTTTGCCGGGCACCAAAGCAGGAACGCCGTGAACTGGATGAGGTGTGGCACAGACGGCTGTCAGCCACTTCGGGGCCAGTGTGATTTTCGTGCCTCGTATTGCCTCATGTGTCATGGAAATCATGTTAGTGTGAGAAGAGACCTCACGCACCACCATCTTTTTTACTTCCTCAAACAGATACACGTCAAAGTGTCAGAATACTTTCCTCCCTTTACTTTGCAATCATGCCACTCGCTCTATACTCATTTGGCAGAGGCATTGCAGCCGATATTTCCCTTGCTGCAGCTCTTCGTGTCAGCGTTTTGACCTTCTTTTCATATCAGCACACTTAACATGTGTGGGAGATCCTGTTGCATCAGCAGCAAACTGTTTGTGGTTAGAAGTGACTGTTAATCATCAGCGTTGTGCAACATCCTCAATACTGTTTTTTGTATTCTAACTGAAAATGTCTCTGCATCGCCTCCGCCTCCTGGTAGCTGTAAGCTGCGTAGCATGGGTTCAGTGTGCGCAGTCTGGGTGTCAGTGGGCAGATGAAATTCTAACCTGAATGTGTCTCCTGCTTGGGCTAAAGCCGCCTGCGCAATGCTCGCTGGGGGGAGAAAATAGCTTTGGCACCAGCGAGCAGATCAAAGTGATCAGACAAGTAATCCCCCATGAGTCAGAAGGGAACCAGCTGGGGGAGGAGAGGCATGTTTGTGTGCGTCTGTGGGGAAGGCCAGAGCAGCTTCATGCGTCTTATTTCATCACTGTCCCTTATTCACACAGACACATAGATTCAATAGTGTGTGTGTGTGTGTGTGTGTGTGCATGCGTGTGTATTTGGGCTTGTAAGTGTTCAGACACAGTCCTCCTCCAGTGTTTCAATTTGATCTTCCTGTAAGGCAACTTTGAAGTCAAAGGGCATTTTCGCTTTGACTGAATCTAAAAATCACCGTACTTTCCCCTTCGCGAGGGAGTGCCAGCTGTGTTGCGACATGTCTCCCTCCGCCTGATTCGAGGCATATTTAGCAGCTGCCGTGCTCGTTTCAGACACAACTGAAATGGTCCGATGATCTTGTGTTTCTGAAACTGAGACGCATCACTGTCACAAGCCAAACGATCTCACCGCAGTGACAGAAGCGCTACCAGTCTGTGGCAACACGTCATAGTGGAGCTCGAATGTACAGCCCCGAGAAAGAAAGGAGAGGAAAGAAAGAGCATGAAAACAAAGGCACGTAAGAGCAATAATCACAGAGACAAAGATGTGGCCACACACTCGATGTTCAGTCCGACTTTCATTAACATTGTCTAGTGGAAGGCAGCCATGCCCTCGTGACTGATATGTCACTGATATCTAAGATGTGGGCTTTCTCGGCGCTCTGAAATGATTGTAAACTTGTGAAGTTTTAATTGTGAGGGCGAGACACTTTCTAATAATTTTAAAAAAGGATCCAGAGAGCCCTCTGTCATGCCTTTGTGTCAGGATTAGCTGGTAACGGAGAAATGTCATTAGCCAGTCGACTCACTGGGAATTTTGCAGTGTGTGTGTGTGTGTGTGCGTGTGATTGAGAAATGTGTGACTTCAGGTCTCATCATTTTGATGGAAGTGTTTTGATGTTCGTTATGACTCACACTTCCCTCAATAGATCGCACTCAGTGGGTGTACTTGTCTTCCCTCAGCAGCAACTAGTCAGACGTTGCAGGCGTTTTAAAGCACAGGTGCAAGTGAAAGTATTATCCGGGAGGCAGAGGCAGTCGGGGTAGGCTGATGCTCTTTGGGGCTTTGTGCCAAGGAGGAAGTTATTCTGCTCTCGAAAGCTTGCTTGTGAAAATACAGTACACTCGCACAGATGGCTGCAATGAGTCACGTCACGAGGCTTCCTTCTTTGCTGCTGGATAATCCTCATCAATTAGCTCTATTGTCAGATAGCTTTTCACGCGAGTGAAATTGGGGACTGAATGCTTGACGGCGGTGAAGCTGGGCCTCCTTTTGCTTTTGAATGGTGACTCACCCGTCGTGGAAGAAAAATATTTTATTGTCGGAGCTTTTCTCTTCAGTCAGTTTAGATGATATATTTACGAAGCTGCAGGCATTCACGGCTATTCGCAGCTAAACCCCGCCCACTGTGTGCTGTCGTGAATTAAGACGCGGTTGCATCACAGTGGCTTTTCATCAGTTTAAACCCAAAGGCACACCCAAAGGGGTTTAAAAACTGAGCTTGTGGTAAAGATGGCGAGCAGGCTCTTACCTGTTCTCGTCCTGCTTGTTGTGTTTGAATGAGGTTTTGTTATCTCTGCGACTGCTTTCATGGTATCAGTGACGGGAACTGGATACAGCCACAAGAGCTTTTCTGGGACAGACATGCTACTGGAAACGTTATCCCGGCCTCCAACACATACAAAGACATACACCCGTCACAAAAGGAATTTAAAGACCTCAATGAAAAGAGACTCGACAGCGGGACAGTATATCACTTCCTGTGCTAAACTTGACCTTTGAACCTAATGTGTACTGATACCTGTGACAGGTGTGTTAGGAAAAGGGCAGAACAAAGACGCAATTAGACACCGGACACAAGATTCTTCACACAGGACCACATACCCGTGCACGGGCAAGTTAAGAGACTATTGCAGAATCTGTTAGTCACTTACTTTACGTCAACATGCATAACGTTTGTAAAAGAAAACGTGTCAAATGGCTACGTGTGATGTGAAAGTTGTTATTTTGAGTGAACCTACAGACTAATATCACTTGACTCTTTTGGTTTGGTTCACTCTCAACGTCTTTTTTTAATGGGCGCAACAGGCAGCTGTTTTGTGGGAAAGGGCTCTGATAAATCCACTTTACACTACCTGACCAACATCAGGAGACCAAAATGGAGCTAAAACAATAATAGACTTAAATCCGTGGCTAATGTCTGCTGGATGTGTAAATATGCAACACAGTCGCCCAAAAACCTTTCATGAGGTGATAATATGTGTTCTCACTTCAACAGTTAATGCAGTTTAAGGTTTGGTCTTTTGAAACAGGGAAAAGGAGGAGGTAAAAAAAAGAGGAGTCTGAAAGAGCTGAATATTTATGAGCAGAAATTCATCAAATGACGTTTGGGAGGGTGAGGCAAAATTTCAAAAGAAAAGCACCTCCTTCCTCTTTGTTCATTATCGGAGTGTACAGTATTAATAAGTCTTCATGCAGGAGGAAGTGTGTAATCCAGTGTGACTTATAGTCTGTCTCTGAGGTGCTGTAATGGGATCCGTGAATGGTACAAACGCATGTGTTGTTGTGGTGTGAACAACACTTACATCATGGTGTAGGTGTGTGTCAGAGAAGAGCTTTGCTACACAAGAAATGAGGACACTGCATCTGTTCACAGCTGAAAGTGGGGCAGCTTCAATAACTTACTGCACACATGATATCAGTCCGTTTCTTTTCCTCAGGCAGCGCACACATTTAGTCTTGAGCACAGACCTTTCGTTTGCTGCTCTCCGAGCAGAAGCCTTAAGAAATGATGTGCAGGGCAGGGGCATGATGTTGAATTTCTGAGGGCTGTTTCTGTTGATTCAGGGGGAAAAATGAATTTTACAGCATGTGCAGCCAGCCAAGTGTCCAATTAGGGCTGTAAAAAAAAATATTTCCTCATTGAGGCAGATTTGGAATTACATTCTATGAATTCTGGAGCCGCCCTTGCCAAGGTCTGACACGAGGGAATCAATGACTTCACTGAAACCTCAAACTGTGTCATAAATTATAGTGTTTCACTGGCTACAACCTTGATCCACTGGAGTGAGGCAATTTCTGCGTCTTTGCTGTTGAGGATGAGCCGCGGCACTCTAGCTTCACTCCTGCAGATATTCAAATAATTGCCCTCCGCTCCGTGAGAGAGAGAGAGAATGAATTTGAATAATGTATTGCAATGGGAGTGAGGCCACAAGGCCTCCGAGGTCGTAAATTCTGCTGCTACATCAGCTCAGCCCACGGGAACGGGAGGCACACAGGGTTGTTTATGAAATGCCCTTGGAAAAATGAGTCTAATCCCCAGCCAAACCGTAAGCCATGGGGAGAGCATTAGATAACCCACAAGCTGCAGAGTAATGAGAGTAATGAGGGAGATGGAGAATCAGAGCCAGGACAGAGAGAATGCATCCATTTATTGGCTGTATGCTCTGATTGCCCAGACCATTTGAGACAAACTGGAGCCTGACAGTGCTGGAGTCCATTTCGTCTGATCAGCAGCAATAAGTGCCTCCCACAGCCAGCGAGTGCTCCAGGCTGGCCGCGGCCGTATATCATGCACATCGTGTAACCACTCATATTATGTCTGTTTATCTAGTGACAACATCAGTGAGCCAGTGTGACAGCGAGCATGCACACGTGGAATACACGTGACAATCTTGATCCAGGAATATCACAATCTCACAGGAAATCTAACACTTAAGATAGTGAAGTTTTCAACAGCCTTGAAAGAAAACATGCCTGCTTCCTAAAATGTGTCACTATCCCACCTTTGTTTTCACACCACTAACAACTCTGCCACATTGCTCGGTGTGCGCTAGCTGCAATGCAAATGGTGCTGCCGTGATGGCTTGCGGACGCTGACGCACACGAGCCAACTTATTTATTCAAACACCACATTTTTCTTGATCTACAGCATTACTTCATCACTACAGCAAAGCAAACGAATGCTCTCTCTCTCTCTCTCTCTCTCTCTCTCACTCACTCACTCACTCACTCACTCACTCACTCACTCACTCACTCACTCACTCACTCACTCACTCACTCACTCACTCACACACACACACACACACACACACACACACACACACACACACACACACACACACACACAGCGTGATGGACCGGCCTACCAGACCGGCTTGTACAAAGCCAGCCCAGATTCCCCAGCTCCCCTTGATGTCTCATTAGCAGCAAAGCAGGCTTCCTCCTGTTTAGCTAAAAATGAGAGTGGTGGGGATGTGCGTGTTTTTTTTTTTAAAAGGGGGTTTGTCCTAAAGAGTTTTGTAGAGTGCAGGTGAGCCTCGGGGCTGCCTGGCTGACTGCAGTGTTATTGCGTCCAAAAGGGTTCCTGTAAATGAGGGCTGCCTGCCGCTGCATCCCCCAGCCTTCCTCTGGCAGCCCCCCCCCCCCCCCCCTATAAAGCCTGGGTGACGGAGCAGGTAATAAAGGGCCTGAACGCAATGAGTCAGCACTTTAGCTTTCATTTAATTTCATCTGAATGCAGCGCAGACCTCCCCCCCCCCCCCCCCTCTACACACACACACTCTTTTCCCACCCCCACCGCTACCCCCTCTGTCTCCCCATACCACTCCTCTCCCTTTTCTCCCTCTGCAGTAGACTTAACCCTTTCCTGCCTCCTGTGTCAGACTTAAA
The DNA here is from genome assembly GCA_023566465.1 of Cottus gobio. Lineage (NCBI taxonomy): Eukaryota > Metazoa > Chordata > Actinopteri > Perciformes > Cottidae > Cottus > Cottus gobio. The sequence continues at coordinate 17,073,519 of CM042225.1, read as the reverse complement.
TGACTGCATAGCAGTGCTTTCAAACCTGCAGAGCAAACACTGTCTCATGGCTGTATGTATTTTTGTATACTGCCTCCCTGTCAACCCACTCCCCCGGAAGATGCCAGTAAATCAGGTCCATGTGCTTCAAATGTTTCCGTCCTTTGTTGTTTTTGGTATGCAGCCTCTTAAACTTTGCTGTGTTGACAGTGAGTGTTGGAGAAGCAGAGGCGGGGGCTCGAGAGGGAATGTAGGCCACGCATTCCTTTCCTAGGAGCTGTCTGAAAACAAGCAAAAGCTGCCGCACAATCAGACCAGGATTTCCGCCATTCCACAGTGTGGGCCAGACTCTTCAAATTTTCCTCTCCCTTTCCACGAACCCGAGGCTCAGTCCCCACTGTTGCTCGCAGCTCCCGCTCTCACATGACGTGCGACTTTCCATCCCTAAACAGATCCTCCTCCTCCCATTAAAGCGATTACCTAGTTGTTGTTCTTTGTTCTGCATCTGAATGATACATATTTCCAAAGCAGATGCTATTCAAAATGTGTGTCACATCTAAATATGCATGCTCTGTCAGCCCTGCAGTATTTGTTTTTATCTCCAACGTTCTGCACTTACAGTTCGCAGATACTTTTACAATGTGGGTTTGTTCTAGTTCCAGTTTTAAACTCGATATAACATGAGATCGTTTGTCATCCAATGCCTAATTATGGCTTGTCCCTTTGCTGTCCCCTCTTCTGCGCCACTGGGCTCTTTCATTTATTGTTTGTGCCGTTTCCTGGGAAGGAGGGATGATATTGTCCAGACCTCCTCTCTCCCTTCTTTCTTTCCGCTTCTCCCCCTCCCATGATAACTCTCTCCTTCCCTTTTCGGACTCCCTCTTTCCTTCCTGCTCCATATTTCCAACTCTCTGCCTTTATGTCTTATGCAGCTGCAGTACAATAACAGTGTTTGAGAGCCATAGTCCAGACAAGACTTTGGTTTAAATAAGCACCCCCGGGGCCACGTAATAACCCAGCAACCCCCTGTCCCAGTCTCCCAGCCAGTCCCCTCGGTGCTGGGGCCCGCTCCACAACACATTCCTCCTCATGCACCCTGCCAGCCGCTCAGCCAGCCAGCCGGGCAGCCAAACCGCCATAGGAAAAACACAGAGCATGGAACTGTGAATCACAGCCCTGATATAGAATATCACCTCCTCCCTTCTCCCCAGTCCAACAGCTGGTTTCCTGGAAGCAGACTAGTGTGGTGGGAGTTCAGGCCAGGGAGGGAAGGTGGTGGACTCCAGGAGGCCAGGACTTTGCTCCTTTTAAAGGGCTCTGCAATGTGCCAACATCTTCATGAGCAGCCTGTGTTCACGTGTAGGGTAAAACATGCATTGTAAAAAAAACAACAGGGTTTGGTGTAATGCAGGTTATCTCGTAATGACATCAGCTGAGGTTTTGTTTTTCACATGCTAAAGGTTCTGGTGTGTTTGAAAGGTGGAAAGGTGAAGTGGAGATGGGAGGGTTTCTTTCTCCAGCTGTCAAAGATAAATGACTATGCACACTTTAGGTTGCCTGCATTGTTGATGATCTGGGAAATTATTAGCTTACCATTGAATAGAACCATCAACTAAATGTCTCAACTGTCAGTGTAATTGTTAGCGTCTGACTGTGACAATATATCTTTCTGTAACAATGAACCCCAATGTATCCAAACTCCTCAGGGATCGATGTCATCACAATAAAAGGAATCATTTAGCTTAAACATGCCACAGAGTCATTAATGCACAGAGTTCCTTTGCATGTTTTTTTTTTTAATTCGCAATTAGAGCGCCCTTAACCTACTTTAGTGAGCATGTCAAGTCATACGTCTGCGTAGCCTTTCCTGTCTACACAATGACCTTCGAGTAGAGGAGAAGAATAGAAGCAGGGCTCACTTCCCTCCTGTGCATGAACAGTCTAATTTAGGAAAGCGTGTCAGCGTGAACCTTTGTCACATTGCCGGGCTCAGAATACCCATTGTTCCCTTGATAGAGTCATTCTACTTCGAAAAAGCTTTTAAGAGAACGGTAAAAATCCTGCATCCTGCGCCAGCGCACATCTGCATTTGTATGTATGCAGCCGGAGAATTAGTGCACACATACTGGCGAGACCACTCGCTGACACGCGCACACACATGCATGCTATAGGGAGATTAGGAATGGAAGTAGGCTAGCATGAGATCATGCATGCTCTGGCTCATTAGGTACATTTCATATAGTCTGCATGGTAAGCCATCTGTTCCAGACGGATGGTGCCAGATATGATATGATGCTGGCACCCATGGTTGTTCCTGTTTACCATTTTGAAAGACGGTTGTTATGTGGTAAGGCAGCTAGACTACTTAGCTAGACTACTCTCTTAAAAATCCTCTCATTATAAGGTTAAAGAAAGAAACCCAATGGTTCAATCCTCCAAAACCAGGATCTTTTTCATTTTAAAATTGTACAGAAAAATAGCAGCAACTTCGGCCCAGGCTCACTTAAGGTGGGCTGACCTTTAAGGTGGAATAACTATTTTCATTTTAGTGACACGCCGAATTTTGCTCTTATTCTTATTGTTGATGATTGACGATAAACGTTAATTTATTAACATCCCTAGTAATTGTAAAGTAATTGACTATAGACTATAAATGTCAACAAAGACCTTGCTGTGCCTTCTACAGTTGATTTCAGGGCATCATCTGAGTGTGGCTTCTGACATATATTCTATAATTTCTTGAAAATACTAAATGAGATTTAAATGTCAAATTAAGTTTGGTTAGCGTATCAGGAGGGGTTTCGTACGTCTGTCATCTTTAAGGCTGTCTGTATATTGGTGGCTGTATGGGTGTACGTGTCACTGCAGCAGGATGTGTGTGCGTGCATGCGAATCCGCAGCCCCACAAAGCCCCCATGCCTCCTCGCATTTGCCAGCAGCCCCCCTCTTCTCGTCTCTGGCTGGGAAGGTCTTGGGGATTAACTTTCCACTTCTCTGATCCACTTTTCCACAGATCCAATAGCTCTGCAGGTCTAGAAATGTGTAATGTGACTGGGTGAGAGAAAATCAAGGCCAATTCCAAAATAATTTATGGCCGCCGTCTCAAGGTTATTTCTGTTCTTTACCTTTGCTGCCTATTCATTTCGATGACCTCATCTCCGTTATGAATCTTGTCATAAACAAGGACGTCATTCACAGTCAGAGGACGTTTATTATACAGAAAACGTGACACAAATACTGCTGTCAAATGTATTTCTCACTGTTGCTCGCATTAAAATGCATCTCTTATTTATTACATAAGCTCGTTATGCATATTTCCATTAGGGTTTTGTATTTGCGCTCCATTCCAAATCACAGTAATTGCTTCCTCCCTGTGCCTCTTTGAGTCTGAAGAGATTGCGCTCGGCAGCTGCAAATGATTGTTTTACAATTGGACGGGGAATCCAAAATTAGGATGTGTGAATACATAGTGACAAAATTGAAGTTTCATACTATAATTGTACCTCCAGCTACCACAGCTCCTAAAGCACTTTGGTTTATTAGCGCAGTATATCGCTGATTTCAGGGACACTGTAAGATTTCAGCAGAGCGTCATTCAAACCGCAGGGTAGAGATATAAAATGGGTGAGTCCTTTAGGAGACGGGAATGAAAGCCTCCCATCAAGGCAGCCAGGGAGGAGGGAGCTGAGGTATTCCTTTGAAGTGGGTGGCTCAGATATTAAATAATTGAGTTGCAGGAGATTAAAGTTTCAGAAGCTAATTTGGCCCCCTCCACCGCCTGCCACTCTGGGGCTGGAAGAGTCTGCAGTGTGCAGACGACTGGTGAATAAGTATGACTAACTTCCTGTGTGTGGCCTGGCTGGAGAAACCCTATATCTGTGGCAGACTGAAACAGGAAGTTCATCCAGGGCACACTCTGTGTCTCTGACTCAGAGCAAGGGTGACGCCATTTTTGCTCTCTGAGTTTTCAGGAATCCAAATCCTCCATGTGCTCGACCAACAAAGAGGAACAGAGAGGTTTCACTTCCCCTCCTTTATTTCCTTATAAACACAACATAGTTGCTGACAGCTGAACTGTTATGTGGAAAGAAGTTAATTTGCTGATGCAAGAAGAATACGTTGCTTGTGTAAGCCTGGATTTCGGTGTTATTTAGATGGGAGGGTTTCGGTTTCAGTCACCGCGTGCTGATGGGGTGGCTGAACAGCCTGGGGGGAAAGCTCTGTAATTTTTGTCTCTCAGCTGACATTGAAACCTAATTTTCAGGCACCTTGAGGACGACACTGCCCAAGTCCTAAAGTAATTGATATGTATGAGGGCATATAAACACAAGCACATCGTCTTTGAGAACAGACAACAGACGTGGAAGGAGATGTAAGGACACGGTGGTGAATTACCCATCCGGCCTTCTCTTCTGTCTCTGTGTGACTTATGCTGGTGCAGCGGCGCCACAGTGGGTGGACCAGGAGACTTCCACGATGACTCAAACCCCTGCGCCGATAATGAAACAAGAACAACTCCATCTTCCTGTGGCTATGGATTGGCTGGATAATGCTCTGGTGTAAGGAGGGGCTGTAGATTTGTTTCCCTGAGTCTTTAACCTTGCAAAGACGTCAAGATAAATCAGACTTACAGTAGATGCGGCACAGCTGAGTCCTGAACCGTCTTTGAAATATGAGATTCAAACGCCTGGTTCTGCTGCTCTGCTCCCCATGGCCGTGAGCGCACAGTCTGAGCTCTTTTGTTTACAATTCCTCGGAAAACTATTATTCAACCGAGCAAATATGTGCCATCTACTCGACTATTTAAATCTCCCCCTATGACATTGCGTTAGCTTAACAGCCGGCGCGAACACTTACCGCATCCTACCCCTGGAGTATTTGTATTGCTTAGTGAAAAGCTTCTGTCACCTGGGCCGGTTATATGTTTTGACTGTCAAGGGTCAGCGTTAGCTCAGGGCGGTGTTGCTATGTTGCAGGCGAAAACAAGCCTCACGTTGTCATGTGGGCCAGAGGGCTGCTGGGATGGAAAGCCAAAGCCCTGCGGTGAGATCAGGGTATGGAGGAGGACTATGTTTAAGAATGAGCCCCTGTGGGCTGTTTATGCCGTGCTGAAGCAGCATACTCTCATCTAGCTGGAGGAAAAACAAATAAAGCTTATAAACTTAAACTAAAAACACATCATTACTGCATACTGCTGTATTATTACTAGTTGCTGTCAGTTGCATCATGCACTACACAAACTATGTGTCATTTGGTGTTCAGTGTGCAATCTGACAAAACTAAATATGCTGCAAAATATAGGCATTTTATTGAATGTGCACATTTATTTTATTAAGCCTTTATTTGAATTGAATTGCCATAATATGTTTTGGCCTCTATGTGAAGAGCTGTTCATACCTGAGTTTGTTGTTTTTGTGCTACATTCTGTCACAATTGTATTACAATCCTTTTACAATTACAATCCTTTTGAAAACAACTTGTTTTATCTCCATTTTCAGTTGTGAAGACTTTATTTTTCTGTTGAACTAATTTTGCTTGTTTGCTTCAGTAATTTTCTAGATGTTAGTTAGTCCATTTTATGAAATGCATTCAGGATGAAAAAATACACACAGAAGAAATTGGCAAATTGTCCCAGACATTTAATCGTTTTCTGCCCAACACATTACAAACAGTTGCTGATGAAACAGCAGAGCTGTCCAATATCAGTCACCAAGGGAACGTCAGCATCATCTCCAGATAAACACACAGTATTAGGACTAAAACCACAACCCCAACCACAAACACAGGGGTAGCCTTCAGCGGAAAGCCTCGGCCCCTCTGCACCTGCATCCCCCGTCTGCTCACCATTGTCCACCTGAAAACTTTACTGTGCCTCACAAAAACTCAGCCAAAGGGCTTCGTTGGTGTTTTCAGCGAGGCACTTACAGCTACCACTGTCACTTTACCTCTCGCTTCTACGCCACTGAGATAATGTCTTCACTGCCTCGAGGGATGATCTCGAGGATGAACCCTACAGATGAAAGAGAGCAATGTGACGACAGGTGGAGAGAAGGGAAAAAAAGGAGAGCAAACACGACCTGGCGGGGAGTTTTTTAGTGGTGGAAGCTAAACAAAGGCCCGCAGCAAGGTAAATCCCTCCCTCCTCTGGTGCGGTCGGCAGGCATGCTGGAGCGCTGTCTGCGTCTGTGCTCCTGTGCAGACTAGCTTCGCTTCAGCTACAGGCTAGGAGGGAGGAACAGTGGGCAGGGTGTGTCGGCCTACCATGGAAGCAGGTGGGCAGATTGCACTCAGAGGTGTGGGGGTGTGTGTGGGTGTGTGTGGGGGGGAGGTAGAGCAGGTGGTGTGGTGCTCCTGGCTTCGTTCCCCATCAGCCACGGAGCGCCAGGTTGATATGACAACGCAGCTGACGAAATCACGCAGACATCTAGTTTAGCCTGTAACCTTTTCAACTGGAGAGACAAAGGCGTGCCACATAAATGTAGAGGGTTGGCATGGTCCAAACACGTCCTTTCACAGCCTTTCTGAAGATAACCATCTGCCCTTCTGTGCTACAGGACAGGGCCTTTTTCTTGTGTCTTTCTCGGAAACATATCCTGTAATATTTGTGTTGCTGTGCACTCTCAGCTGTAGACATCAGTGGTGGAAGAAATATTAAGATCCTTTGCTACTTTAAAGCATCAAAAGTGAAAGAAAATATCAGCCCCAGCGATTGACATTATTAGTACACGTTTTAAATGTGGCTCCCATCAAAATAAATCGGAGGAGTAGGGACGTGATTGATAGTAATCCTATAAAAAATGTTTTATAACGAAATCACAAAGTTCTATATTGAAATATTGGATAATTTTAATGTGACTCCATTAAAACATTCCAATATTATTTGAATTGTTTGGAGTATACATTTAATTATAATGGAACTACTAAAACTGATAAGTAAAACATAATACATTTAAAAGGAGCCCTAAACTAAACACAGTGTTGAGAATCCCTGATTTAGTCTTTGTGTGTGTGTATTTTATGAACATCTCCAATATTTTATATGTGATATTTTGAAGTAACTAAAGTGTAAAATGTTCCCTCTGACATGTTACACATTTAAGAACATATATGTGTTTTTTTTTCTCTCTGAAGGTTGTCCCAGATATCCAGCGATGTTTGATCTAGGCCAGCTCCACAGCAGGGTAGCCAGGGGGAAACTAAGGAGCCACGTTAACTGGTTCATGTCACTCATCAACTTATTATATGAGATATAGATTGCATTTACTGTGACAAAATAAGGCAACTACTTCCATATAGTTTCGAGTTAAAAAACTTCTTGACCTTTTTTCAGCAATACATTCATGCTCGATGATATGATATATATATGCATGTGTGTATATAATTGTGTATGTATATATATATATATATTGAGGCAGAAATAGAACAGACTGGGGCTAAACAAAGTGGCCGCTGTCATAAGCCATCAAGTTCTAATAAGGCATAACCTAGTCCTGGGTGGGCGAGGGAAGCCGCTGTTTTTCTGCTATTTCCATTTATAGACCGCACCAACGAGCCCCCTGGGACTCTGCTCGCCATGACTCATGTCTCCAGTGCTTCTGGTCCAGACTGCTCTCTCCCTCCTCCATCACCCGCGAGCTACACTGCCTCTTTCTACCCCGTTACTGGCTTTGTTTATCTCACCTTCCTTATTTATTATGATTTGCTCTGCATTTCTCCGCCTGTGCTTTCATTCATACAAGATAAAGCCTTGTAAGCCTCGACAGAGAGCGTGAAAAAGAAAGAGAGGGAGGGAAGGGAATCAATGGGAGGAGTGAGCGCGAGGGCTCGGCCAGCCACCGTAGCTGATGATGAAAGCGATAAGCGGGGTGAATCAGTCCCGGGTAAATAGTGGCTACAGTACAGACGGCGGCCATTTCCCGGAATTGTTGTTGTGGTGAAACGGCCGCGTCAATATGGGGGGATGTCTCTGTCTGCCTTTCCCAGCACACAGCCTGCAGGCTTTTCAGGGTCACGTGGTCTGCTTGTCCTCGCCCCCCTCCCCCTTCTCTTTGGTTATATTCCAGTCACGGCGGCCCCTCCCCCTCTCCTCCCCCGCCCCGCCCCCCTGTGCTCTGTCAGGTCACCCGCCTCGTTTGTTCAGATGGAACAGAAGAGGAAATGAAAGCTCTGGATCCTCTGTTAACCCATTCCTGGGACTGTGCTCCACTATAGTGTGCATTCCTGCTGTATGCATGCTTGCATGATGATTTGTTTCTATATCAGGAGGCAGTAACCATGTTAGTTCTTTTCTGGTATGCTATGGGGAAGAAATGGGGACAAAATAACAGGAAAAATAAGCTAAAAATCCATGCAAATCTCAGCTGCGCCCCAGTTGAGGATAATAAATGTGGTCTACTTAATTTACAGCACGGGATATTTATGCATGTATGACTTCACTGAGAAAATGCTGTGTCAGATGAAGCGAGAACTCACTCCCTCTCTCATTATTTGTACCAATTCACAGTTTCTTAAATGCATATGAATTGCTTTGTCTGCACACTACTAGTGTGTGTATGTGTGTGTGTGTATGTGTGTGCGTGCGTGGGTGCATACATGAGCCTGGTGCTCATGCTCAGGTTTTATCCTCCAGTCTGCCACGTTCTTGCTTGGTTACTATGCAACGAGGTCAGAACAACATGGACACCACAGTAGCTGAATGGCCATTTTGGGTAAAAGCACTTTGCAATAATAAACAGCTTCTGGCACTGAGAAGTTGTTTTCCAGCTGCAGATCGGTGCCAAAATACAGAATTAACTGCAATACCATTTACTGCTGTGGAAAAACATCAGCAGTCCAAACCCACATACCTACTGAGGCTTTGAACAGCTTGTAATCCCTCAGCAGCTCGATGGCTCTCAGAAACACGCCAGCTCCGGCTGCTGCCAAAGAAATTACTGCGCAGTTATGGTGTTATGTTCGTATAAACTAAAGTGTTCTCTCCTCACTCTGTCGGAGAGAGTTTTGCAGAGGACAGAAAAGTAATTATGTGAGCTTTAATTGTCGCCTTTTTTTCTTTCTCATCTCAACTGGCTATTGTGTTTTGTAGGGAGATGTCTTTACATGGCTAAGATAAGCCGTAGAAGCACCAAACAGCTGCTTTGGATTTTTACATTGTTGGAGCAGGAATTCTTCATGCTTATTTTGAAGTGGCGCCAAAGATATTTGAAGCGATTTGAAGGGAGATCAACTGAACTTTACCCTCTTTCAGAGGAAGGGAAGAGAAACAGGGAGACATTGCTGCTGCCGAAATCTGAGAGGCTCAGATTAATTTAGAACTAGACAAAGGGAGGCTCTACTGTTAAACGTTACTGTACCATTTCTTCACGTGTTTCATCTCATTCCAGTTATCTTTTATTGACTTGAATGGGTGAAAGCACGCATGGGTACAGCTTGTGCAAACGGTCAAGGCTACACTTTGTGCTGAGTTGTGGCTATAAGGGCCGTGCTGTGTTAGCCTTGCGCTGACATGTCATCATCATGGCCTCTGCGACCGATATGCCAGGTTTCTTGGAATCGCTGGGAACACGGCTATTTTCCCTGGCACCGAGCCACGTTAAACAGATCAGGCACAGAGTGTGTTTTGTAATTTAATCAAATAAACAGGAAAAGCTGGCCAGTAAACAGAGGAAGGAGGGCAGGGCGTCACAGGTGCTGCTCCACCCACACCGCCGGGGAGTGGGTGGAGGTCAGCCACCGTGCTGTCGGCGGCCCGCATGTACTGTAATGTACACAAGCTGAACAAGAAGCGTGGTGTTACACACTTTCATGATGCACACACGTGCACATTTCTGAGAAGTGGAAATATCCCTTGTTAATGCAAAAACGTGTTGCTGTATTTCAATATAGCTAATTCTGTCATTTTGATCACAAATGAGTCTGAGAAGGCTTTTCAAACTGTGGCAAGTTACTAACTATTGACAAGAATGAATATACGTGTTTTTTCCAAAATGGCAAACTATCCTTTTTCATAAAATGTTGAACAGAAGAAGATTGCTACATAGTTGTAGACCTATAGCATGTTCATGGTACACTGTAACTTGGATCTACATTATAGTGTAGTAACCACAATTGTAGGTAATTCAGTCAGGCTCACTTTAGTTATCTTAAAATAGTATCTTGTGATAATTAGATGCTTATTTTCAGATCTTTTAGGTCTAACTGGACTAACTGGAAGCTCCAGTTAAGCTAATTACAGTTTGTTTTGCTCTGAACCTGAGCCAGATCTTAGAAATTGTTGGAGAGTATTTTGAATTCAACCTGTGGTTGTTACGGTCAAGTCCCTGTTAGTATCTAATTTAGACCTTTGTCTGTGGTGCCAACAACTGATTTTTAAGTTAGTCAAGAGCATTGAAAAAGAGGTTGGATGTGAAGAGAAGTAAAATCCGGGGGCAGGGTCAAAGGTCATGATCCAGCCCGAGGACCCAGAGAAGGTCATCTTTGTGATTTGTGGACAAATACATGATGGTCTTGTGCCCTGGGCTGTATCCAAGCAGGACTTCAATCTGCAGCCGTCCCTCCCCCCTCTGTGATCAGTGGGCCTGGGCTGTTGTGACTAGGCCAGTCTGACAGATAGACCATGATGAGAGTCAAGGCTGAAAGCCAGGCTCTGTGACTGCAAGGCCAAGCCAGGCCAGGCCAGGACAGGGATGACGCAGGTCCAGAGAAACAGAGAGCACTGTGGGCTGCCCCCCCCCCCGTCTCCCCCCACCCCAACCAGTCCCTCCTGTGCCTCACAGCACTTCCTGCCTCTGTCATTCTACCAGCTAATCCAATCCCTGATCAAAGGCCAAGGAGAAAAAAGGGGAAGAGAAGAGAGAGGAGACAGAGAAGTGAAAAGGGCGAGGGAGATTGACGTGCGTGTTGGGGGGGAAAGGGAGAAAACAACAAACCGCTCTTTATCTGACAGGGGAGGCAGCTGCTCGGGCCGGGGCACCTGTGTGCCTGCTGCCTCCCAGGCCGACGCCAAGCTCCGCCCCCAGTGCCCGCCAGTGCCAGACCCATGAAAGGTTGCCATGGCAACACCCCCGGCCCCCAGTCTGAAATAAACAACCTTTCAACCTCATCTGAGCAGAGTAACCTTTAGATGATCTGTGGCCAGGCGGAGGCTGCGCTGGCACCGTTGACGAGACTAATTGCGCCTCTGCCAGGTTCACGTTCTACCTGTTTCATGTGTAAATATCTGTTTGAGGAATATTAGAAGGGCTCGGTTTCCGAAGGCAAAAGAGCGTATACCCACCTGTTCCTGAGGCTGCCCGAGGCAGCGCGGGAATCCGGCTGGATGCTGGACGCACCAATGTTTCAGGGCAATTACCCAGGCCAGATTAAAAATCAGCCATCATTGAGCAGATGTCCCGGCTCTTTTCCCCGGTACAGGGGGGAGGGATCTTATTACATCTCAGCAGGCGAGGTACGGACAGTGGAACCCTGTCCCTCGGATTGGATATGTCCTCTCTGTTTAGAGTCTACACACACACACACACACACACACACACACACACACACACACACACACACACACACACACACACACACACACACACACACACACACACATACATGCTCACCGGTGTTGAGGACAAGGCCTGTGGTTCTAAGCAGAAGTGACATCCCATTCATTTGAGCTGGTCAGGGTCTGATGTCCCCCATCTTATCTTACAAGGCTTAGCGTTGTGAAATGACATTGGCCCGACTCCAGCAAAGACCAGTGCAAGGGCTAGCATCCCTGAAGCTAGCTCACTCTCCACCACCCACACACCCACACACACACACACACATGCTTGACTCCCTGTCTGCAGCTGAGCTCTGTGTTATGGTTAAATCCTGCCATTCAGTATCATTTCACAGCTGTTAATGTTCCAGAGCGGTCACTGTCTGTCATTGCTAAAAATACCCCTGAGAAAGAGCACACTAATTGATGTCAAATGTGAAGCTGAACTTGTCAAGTAATATGAGCTGATTGCTTCATAGATTGGTGCTATGAAATTGGACAAGAACAATTTAAATGTTAACTTAATATAGTTTGTATTGTGAATATAAAACAGGCTAAAATTGCTGGAATCACTTGTGTAGGAAATATTTGACCGAAAATCCGCAATCCAACTGGGCTGAATATGTCCTCTAGATTGTTTTCTCAGCTCTTGATGTTAGTGGTCACTTGATGGCAGTGAGGCGGCAGGATGAGGAGACGGTTGCCATGGTGAACACACTCACAGGAGGAGGAATCTTTATACAACCAGTCACACAAATCATTTCTTGAAGGCATTGCAGAAAAGAAGATGTTGGCACACGCAGACACAAGCATGAAGAGCACGTGAGCATGATGCACACTCACAAGGACTCACTGCATAGGTAGTCTATACATCCACCACCTGTGTGTGAGTAGCTTATCGAGCAGATTGATGAAACAACACTATTAGAAGCAGACGACATGTTAACAATGTGTGGTGTGCTCCATCATCACCAGCGTCGCACCGTGTTGTTTGGCTTTGAGGTAACAAATGAAATCCTGTCAGCGCTGCCGTACTGTAGCCTGCTATCCATGTGAGGAGTTTCATTTGGCTTGTCCGCGCCTGTTCTTTTGAAGGCTTGACTCTTTCATCCCCCTTCATTTAATCTCGCCCGCACATGACAGCGGCGCTCCTGTCCCCGTGTTTCCATGCAGAGTGGGTTCACAGGGACGAGTGTGGGAGGCTGAGTGATTGATACCGGCAGGCCGGCGGCTCTGGTGCGGCGCAGAGCAGTGAGAATGCGACGCCACCAGATGATAGAGGTGGCATATGATAAACAAATAGGTGATGAAACAAGGCCTTTGAAGGGAAGCTATTTCTGGTCCTACCTCAAGGGTTCATTATTGACCTTTTTCTGCTTTTGTGTTTCCACTGAGGCCAAAAACAATCTTCAAATAGAAAGAGCCCTGAGGAATATGTGGGATATCTCATCTGGACCTTAACTTCTCAACCTGAAGTAGAAAGCTCTGGAAAAATATGCTCAAATACAAACACCAAACCCGGAGTTTCTAGTTTGAACATCACTGACAACAGTGTTTGACTTTACTCACATTCACTCTTTGCTCCATCACATCCTCTTGATTGCTGAATAAATCTGCCTGTGCATTGCTTGGGCTCTGCGTGGTCCATTAATATTCCAATCATCTCCTACATCAGATAAAGGGGGAGAGACAGACTCCTCTTCATCTCCGAAAACACCAGCTGTGCAGAGCCGTGAGACATCCACACATGCACATAGAGCTGTAAACAGAGCACTGCAGACACATAAATAAATTCATACACGCAGGCAAACTTATATAATTGAGGAGTTTGCAGGCAGCGCCATCAATTTTGCATGGCGTTCAGCCTGCATGATTCACGACGCGCAGGCTCTTGTTCTTTCCTTCAAAGAATACAACCATTTCAAATCGTGGCCCCTGCGCACTATTGGAAAGGAAAAGGAGTGAGGAGGCATGTGCAGATACCACCTCCTGCAGTCAGGTGGGTGTTGATATGCTGCTGGCACCCCCAACAGTCCCTCCTTTCATATCCCACTCATCTCCCCCGTCCTCCTGCCAGCCCTTCATTTCTCAGAGCCTCTCTGTCACTCACGCTCCACACTAGCCTTGTGTTTCCCTCACCTCCAGCTCGAGGATTGCATTGAAGCAGTCGTTTCACCCCGTGCCCCTGGGCTCTGCTGCTCCCCGCTCCTCTAAAGCGATTAGTCACTCAGGCATCGAGTGGACCAAGAGTCTGTCCAGCTCCTAGGGGCCGAGTAGAGGCAGCGAGCCATGGTAATTACATGCCACTCGTCACAGCGCTTTCCCTCTCTGCCCCTTACCATCGCCAGTGAAAAAGCTTACAGCTTGTGTGTTATCTTAGTAATGATTCACCCATCGGTTCACATGGACACAGCACTCTCCCGTCTCCCTGCACACAAACACTCACCCCGTGGTCACGCACGAATTCACCCGCTGCACACGGCTACATTGAAATGCACGGACGCGGCCTTGTACATGCAGCTCAGTGTCACACATGCTGGGCTCCATTTCCCTTCCGAATTTTGATTTTTCTGCTCTCCAGTGCCTCCTTTAGTTTTTTGTTAGGATCCGCTAGATGAATCTGAAACGCAAAGCCATCAGCGTGCATCTTAACACAAACTGGTAAGGTTGCTGAGCAATGCAGTGGGTTACCTTGTTTCCCAGGAAACAACAAAATCCAATTAAAGGATCCCATGAACCATAGCAACATGTGGTAAACACAGCATAGCACCGCCGCCAGGTTGTTATTCAATCATCAGAAGTAAAACAAACAATTACTGCAGAATGACCCTAATGCGGGAACAAATGAGAATTTATGCATGAGGAAGCGTGGGCCGGGAATGGAAGTGATCCATCCCTCAGACGTCGGCAAGGGACCGCTCGAGTTCCTTATTCACAAGAATAATGATAATACTGATTAGACGGGCATTGTGGAGAATTTTTCATTTTGCTGTCTAAATGTCTTTCATGTTCAGGACAAAGCATTTCCAGCGGTTTTGCATTTCAAAGAGAATCCGCCGTATTGTTATTAGGATTGATGGAGGCATGTTAGCGATGCTAATTAACCGATGCTAATTGTGTGGTTTAATAAATTCTAATCAGAAGGGCGGCTTCTTAGAGTTGATTAATTTTACATAGTGCCTCATTTATTTCCGTTCGATGATTTATTTTTAAATGTTAAGGAGATCATAACATCTGCGGGAGGGCTGCTGGCTGCTGCAAGAGGCTCCAGCTCTGACGGAGTAAAATCTCAACACCTGGATGATTAGCTGATAGCAATCCATGCATGCACACCTCTTATATTGCACCCTCAATACAGATCACCTACACACACCGATGTGCATTCAAGTCACACACTGCGGTGGCGCTGAGGGATCCATATCAATAGGACTCGTTGTAATTTTATGGAGGAATCACATTTCAAAGCTCGCTCACTCTCCCAGTTGCTATGGCAACAGTCTAACAGAGTTTGGGGAGAGATGAATGGATGGGTGGACGGGCAGATTAATGCAGGGAACATCGATCCACTGCAGATGTTATTCACTCTCCCTTATTGAAATAAAATACCTTATTTTAACATTTAGAAGCAGTATAAACATTTAATAAATGGTTGTTTTTGTACATCTTTCTGGATTTGCTTTATCAAGGTGTATTCATTGAATATATTCTGCATAGCAATGCTTCGTGTATTGATTACAGTATTTGTCAAATCAAGACAAAATGATGAAATGGAAACAAAGGTCTCGTGCAGCTGCTGCACACTCGTGATGTCATGGCGCCCTGTTCAAATCTTGTCTTCTTGGCTGATGACTTTGCTAGCGCGTTAGCAGCCAGATGGCCTCGTGTGCTTCTACAGCTGACTCACAGTAACCGGTAGGCTCTGCTCTTCACTCGAGGCTGTTAAGCTATTCTGAGCCGCGGTCGGCCGCCTCTCCCTTTCCCCTGAAACACGGCGTTCAGCAGAACGGCAGCGAGATGATTAAATCTTGTGTTGCAGACATGTTGCGCAGAGAAAGAGATTGCCCGTGTGCAGCCGAGCTGATGCTGGATGTGATTGAGTCGTCCTTGTGATTGGGACCCGGCCTCCCCCTCCTCTCCTCTCCTCCCGCCCCCCCACGCCTTGAGACCGGATGTGGCTTGTAACCATGGTGACAGCATGGTCTTGTTACCTGCTTATGGGGGAATGAGGAGAGCTCGTGACTTGGAAGCTCGGGTTACTGGCCGCGGCGGATGGAGGGAGGTCGAGTGCGGGGAGGGGGTTGAGAGGGGGAGGGACTTCACACAAAGACCATACTGTTCTCTGCACATCCATTCACGGCTCCAGCAGCCAGCGAGGCAAACAAGATCAATAGCATGGAGGGGTTGATGAGAGTAACTCAATATTACGACTCCAGTTTCCAGAGATGCTTTCGGAGCAGCCACATCAGGCCCCCTCTGTCTGTCCCTCGTGCAAGCAGACAGAACCACTGCCAAGCGCCACCGTGGATACACGCCTAAACATAGGATTGACTTCATTGCTCCCAACGGGAATCCCAGAGACACATATTTACCTTAGCCCCATGCTGGAATCGCACAGCTCACAGTGAAAGGTAGCAACAGGGTTCGACACGTGCTCTCCGCAGATCTGAAGCAGGTTTCACTAATAGCACTCACAGAAATTGCTACGTGTCACGGCCGTCTAGCAACACAATTTTGAGCTGCTTTGGCCCAAGTTTCCTCTCATTAGGCTCACTAATTTGTCACTCGTCCTTTTGTGTGTACCTCGCCGCGACTTGTCTTGACTTCCAGGCCCCCTTCAGTCTTTATTTACACACTGACTTATTATTAAGTGGCTGCTTTACACAGAGAAGTAATTAATTTTTGACCAATGACGTGCCAGTTGCTCGACAACAGCAATTACATCTTAATGATTGAAAAGCTTAATGTCAGCTGATTGAGATGCAGCTGGATTGGCGCTTAATAGCCTTTAAGCCCTTAGAAAAGCCAATAGTTACAACATGCACAGCTTAAATACACATTTTCATCTTCAAACAAGATCTCGCAGGGTGTGATTCATGTGGAGGAAGTGAAGTCTGTGTTGAGTTATGTGTTTTGTAAATGATTGAAGAGCAATTTTTTTAAACCTGGAGACGGAAGGGGAGCAGACAGGGGGAAATCTTTAAAGAGACGGTGTCGGTCTGAACTTTTCAAACATGCCAGTAACACGTCAGAGGCTCGCCTTTGTATGTTCTGTGTGGTTCTCTGGAGTCAACACTGAAACTGTACATTCACTCAGCGCGGAGCAGCTGCACAAATGGCCTCAGGTTTCCCCCCCCGAAGCCGGCCAACGCATTCCAGAGACGCATCAATAGGATTGTTGTTACGATGGAGCGAGACCGGCAGTGGCCAGATTAGGAAGGACTGTTGCCACGGAGACAACTCGAAGGGCCAAAAGCAGCTGTAGACAGTCAGCTAATGCCCTCTGGGTAAATCCTTTCAAACATGATTTGCTTACTTCTTTTATTTATTTATTTCTCTTTCAGCGAAGAGAAAGCCCCTCACGGCACACAAATCGCCTCCACCATTTTGCATCTTGTGAGAGGATGTAGGCGGAAAGCTACACATATAAAAACATTTCTTATTTCTAAACACTATAGAGAAAAAGATAATCCACAACTATTTGGAAAATAAATGTACCGTTTCAGTCGCTTTTCAAGCAAAATGTCAAACATTTGCTGGTCCCAGCTTCTTAAATGTGAGTTTTTCTTGTTATAACATTACATTTAGCTGACACTTTTATCCAAAGCGACTTACATGATATACAGTAGACAGTAGATACAGCAACGGTGAGCAATTAGGGTTAAGTGTCTTGCTCAAGGACACAACGACATGGACTAGCAGAGCCGGGGATCGAACCACTGATCCAAAGTCTGACTTGCTAACCACTGACCCACAGTCGCCATATCATATCAATGTTAATTCAATATATTGTTTTTTTTTAACTGTAAGTACCGCAAAACAACATTTGAAGGTCTATTATCACAATTTTCTCATGTTTTAGAGACAACATGAAATTGATAATGAAAACAAGCTGCAGCCCTAAAAGAAAAGAACCCTTCCCCCCATGTGGACGTGTTCAGTGCGTCATGTCATGTGTTATACGTGTCGTCTCTGTCGAACAGGCCGCCGTCTGTGTGTGAGTCTGGCGGTGAATTGGACCTGTTTGAACAGATAATGTGGCCCAGCACGTCAACGAGGACAATGGGATCTTTTCTGGTCCGGAAGAGAGTGTGTAACACAATCTGCGGCCTAAATGGAGCGAGACAAAGAGTCAGGGGATCGTCATGTATCACCACTGCCACTGTCCCGCAGGAGACAACCGAGGGTGTGTGTAAGCGCTGCCTCTCCAGTTGCAGTTTTGTGCAAGTCATGAATAATATTCTGACGCCATGTGGTTGGACCTTGCCTTATTATTATAAGTGAATATAATGGTAGGAGCGAGATAAGAATGAAGCTGTGCAGCCTTATGTCTTGGTTTCGGGTCAGCTGATTATACTAAACAAAGTAGCAAAATATTGCTGAGCTTGTTTGAACGTTGGGGAGTTACTGTTGTAATACTCAACAGCAAACAGCTTTTGAGTATTCAGATTAGTAAGGGTGAGACATCGTCACGGTTGACTCTTCAAACAGTCTGAGGAACAGGTGTGTTGGGGTTATTATTGTTTGACTTTATTCAAGTTTCATGGACATTTCTGACAAATTGTTTAATATCTTAACATTCAAACATCACCACAAAACCTACAATCCTTCATAGAGTGACATTTTAAATGAATGGCGGGTTAACCTGCAGGGAAAGATTGAGGTGGGTGTGGGTTTGTGTGTGCATGTGATCTGTCATTTGTTGACACTGCAACTAATCCGGCTCGCCTTACCTTGTCTACAAGTAATCGTGGGAAAGAATGCGTCTCCTCTACTGTACTTGTTTCCCTTTGTGTCGGAGGTGTGGCTGGCCCATAATGAGAAGCGCTGCCACCGCTTCTCATGACAGTCATGCCTCCCAGGTGTCACCTTTCAAGATCACCATGTTGATACTGTGTAATGGGGAAAGACTCCAAACAAACTGGAGCCCGAGTGACCTCATTTGCCTCGGGAGGTTCACAGCGTACAGCCGTGGTTTCACTTTACATTCATCATTGTGCTGTGAAACCATAATTAGTGTGAAAGATGATTCAGATGGAGCTGCTCCAGCTTGCCTTTTGTTAATAGAAATGATTAGGATCTTATTGCTTAAACGTTATTAGATGAAACCATTTAACGAAGTGCTCAACACGAAATTCTAATCGAAAATCAAACATAGTGCATGACGTTGGTGGTATTGGTCCTGTTTGGAAGTGTGTCTTCAACACTTTTGCACTGATTTCCTGCATTTCCTGTTGCTGCGTTCATAAACATAACACATAGCTGAAGCCCATGCGAGGAGCTTGACCTCAAAATTAAAATATTCACAAGTGCTTTCGCAACTTCTGTTCCACTCTGCACACATTGGCAAAAGGCCCCAAAGGGGTAAAAGCTGACCACTTGGCAGAGGTTTGGTGGGCCTCCACCACATTTGGGCCCATTTAAAGCAATGTTTCCCCAGCCGTCAGCAGCTGCTTTCCATCAAGTGGCATTTTCCTTGTCTACCCCCTCCCCCTCCCCCCTTTTCCCTCCACCACCATCCCCTCTTTCTTCACGTCAAACTTGGCAGGCAAGTTTACACTCAAAGCCGCCCTGTTCTCTGTCAAATGTTGCGTGGCAACATCAAACGCTCTGCCGGACAGAGCCTTCCTGGGATTCCAGCGTGGTGGGCGGATAATTGGAGGCAGGCCTCAGCGGATCTGGCAGATGTGTGATGAGTTTTTACTGGAGCGTTGTTTTTTCTTCTTCTTTTGGAGTGGTGTGTATGTGTGCGCGGGGTGAGAGACAGGTTTGAGAGGGAAAACATAAGGGCTTCCTTTGTTGTTGTCCCCTTCACCCTCCCTAATGCTGGCCACAGGGGCGTCTTATTGGCCCAGTGGCCAAGTCAGGGCCGAGTGTGGCAGTCAACATTGCATACAGACACGATATCTGAAGCCGGCATGTGGAATTTGATGTCTTAGGTCTGACTCACAAAGCCTTTAATCCTCCAAACATTGCCACATGTCCGGTCCTTCATTTTCTCTGTTTAACTTTTTCTGGAAGCTGGCATTTTTTCTATTACTTTTGCAAGAAACACCCAGATGATTACCGGGCACTCCTGTCTGGGGGTTGACCGCAAGTTTAGATGAAGGTCACTGCAGTTGCTGTCAAACATATAGTGATTACAAAGAGGCTTAGGAATTCCCCCCCACTTTTCCCTCCACCCGCTCACCCCACTGTAAAAGCAGGAATGCTGGACTTGGATTCTTAGTTTTCCTGTCCATCCATCATTGAGCAAGCATAACAGGGACCCAGACTAGCTCCTCCCAAGCCAGGGGTGGGCTTCCACTCAAAGAGCAAGAGGCCAGGGCTCAGTGGAGGGCTGCAGGAGAGGGAAGCGAGGATAGGGGGGTTGTTGGGAAATTGTTAGACAGAGAGGGAAATGGACAAAGGGAAAAAAAGGCATGCAGACAGAGTTCCAAGAAGAAAAAAAGAATGAAACACAGCCCTCCCATGTTTTTGTTAAGTCCCCTGGGCTCATGCAGACAGTATTAGGTTTAATTTTTTTCATTTTACACAGGAAGTCGGTGCAGATGTTCCTGAGAGCAAGCCCGCGGTTTCCCTGTTTTCCTTTTGCTAGTGTGTTCCCGGCTCTGCAGCGTTGCCAAGACGCTCCCTTACTCGGTGCTGGCGTTTTTGTTTTTCCTGAGAGTGAGGCTCCAACAGGAGGGTCATCTCCAGGCCAGCTCCAAATGAGAAATAGTTGGCCGGCTGCCCTGGAGGCCACTCAAATCCGCCCTTTTGAAAAGATTACTGTGCTGCTGCTGCCGCCGCCTCCTGTGGGGCATGCCAGATCTGCTGAGGGGAGAGGAATGTGCAGGGGGGCTGGGAGAGGGAGGGAGGGGGGCACCGGGGGGCCACATTTCATTCGACCTCTTTCAGAAAGTTTTTCTCATTACTTTTCTTCTCCCTCTCCTCGTTCAAATGTTTCAATTTGTGCTGCACAGAACAGGACGTGGACTGTTCCCAAATAACACCCGACAGGGTTTTTCCACCCAGCCAAGAGCTGTGTGACACAGTCCAGTTCAGCCGCCTCCCTCCCCTGGTTGTCTTTTGGCTGCTTGTTTTTCTTTTTTGGGGACTAGTGATGAATGATCGATTGATAGCGTTAAGGCCCAATGTGGGACTGCTGCAGGCTATCTCTGCTAAGCTGCTTTGCCTGATAGGCTGCTGACTGTGGAGACTCCAAAGCCAGAGCAATAAAAGTTGATTTGTGGGGGCATTGTGAGAAGCCCCAGACACTTAAGAGAGGTGTGCATGTCTCCCCTGGCCTGTCACAATCAATACTACCCCACCACCGCTGGGCCTCTCTGTCTCCACCGTGTTTACTCTTAAATAATGCATCACACTCTCGCACAAATACCTTCCATTCACACAAGGGATGGAGACCATTAGCCGTGGCCATGTGGAACAATGAAATACAGCCGCTGCGTCCGCTTTCTTTTAACACAACCAGCGGATAGAGCATTTTCTTTCTCTTGAGTGCTTCTGCGAGGCATCATTTTAGTGCTGCCTGACCTAATTTAACAACCTTAACATCCACTCTTTTCAGGCTCTGATTACAAACCCACCTAGTTTCAGCTTGGATTAACCTCTGAAAGAACTCTATAACAATTAGTGGAACAATGAAGATGAAAGGCCTTGCCTGAGCTAGGTTCTCTAAACCTGACATATTTTGACCCTCTTAACTTCGTGCCCTGAGGGGAGGTATGCTAACATGTTGTATTCATAAAAACGGTTGCCACAGTATATAAAATAGTATGTTAACAAGGCGTCCAGCAAAAAGAAACACTTCTCTGCTATTATATATTACTGTTTATGATTCTCATGGCGATCATGTTACTGGAGACTTTGATAAATGCTGAGTAATTACATTACTGCTCCACTATAAGAATGTCGGAGCCTCTCCGGGGATCATTAACTGCTGACGGATTTGGAGTGATGAGGCCTTGGTGGGTGGTCCTTATCTAAAACATCCAGGAAACAGGGCCAGACCCATAAACACCCCACTCACCGCAGAGGAAGCACCCGTGTATGGAGACCACACCCTAAGTTGCTGTAAACCTTGAATGTGCCCAAAAAATAAGAAAAAAAAGGGGCTTAAAGCTACGGCCAAAATCTCAGTTTCTCACAGCCCTTTTGGGAGCAGCGCAGGCAGAGAAAACAACGGCCCAGCTTGGTTTAATTTGCAAGACTGGTCTGTTCCAGTAAACATCACGGCGCATGCAGGCGGAGTCAGAGCGCTGCTATCAGTGTGTCTGCTCCACACTGACACTATAAGAATAGCTGTCTGTGTTCCTGAGTCACATCATCTGCTTAGCAACACGCAAGCTGGGGACAGCAGGACAGAGCGATGTGATTGGGGGAGACCAGGACCCTCAGGACACAGAGCGCTAATTGCAAAGCTGTTTTTCTCCTCCATTTTTAACAGATGCAATACGCCAGCCACAGCGAAGGGGTTGCATAACAGGATTTTGCAGTAGATCCCCCTCCTCCTCTGTGGCTCTCCCTCCATTTCCATCCTTTTATGCACCCCTACTCCACCCTCTTCCCAGCAACTCCATCTCTTCCTCTCCATCCACTCATAACAGTTGGAGCCCAGCCAGATGGTTCTGATGCTATTTTAAAGATTACAACAGACAGACAAATCATTGAAAGATTTAGAGGTATTTTTAAGTTTTTGCTGCAACCAGTGTATAAAATGCATGCTTATACGTTTGTAAATGAGAAAATGTCTTTGTTAATTGATTCGGAGACAGTGTTGTTGTCATGTCCTTGGCAGTCGGGACAAAGAGCTCAGTGTGGCCAGCCTTTGTGCTGCAGAGCTGGAAGAGCGGCTTCCATATTGGGACAATATGCACCGTGACCTCTGACCCTGCTCAGAGGCGGCGGCTAGAGAGCACTTGGAGATTTGCTCTCCAGAAACACAAAGCATTCCAGGCTCACACACATCCACAAATAAAAGAAACAGAAAACATGTTGGCACAAGTGGACGACTCACACATGCACACCAACTGTTACTTTTGGTTTGTCAACCCGCCGGGCCAGAAATTACACATGCAAGCGTTTTGCTGTCTGACGGGGGCAGGGCAGACTTGGCTGGGGGAGCTGAGAATATGCACAACACACACACACACACACACACACACACACACACACACAGACTGGTGATCTCACTATGTAAGGCGAACATGAAGTATTTGTTGCCACAGGGCCAAGAGAGCATCAGCATGAGGGGGTGGGATTTGTTGTGCTGTGTGGGCGATGGGAGCGGGAATTAGACATAGCTATTGTATGACTATTTGTTCAGTACAGTTTCCACTTCGGTCTCAGGGAAAACAAAGAAGACTTACGCAATGCAACTATTACTCAACCCTGATTACAGTCTTTCATGTAAACACCAGGGAAAAGAGAGCACTGTGTGCCAGGGCGTGTACATGTGTGACGGATACACAAAATGTGGAGGACATCTGCTTTTGCACAAAGAAATCTGCTTCTCTCAATCTCACCGATTCAGAAAGTGTTTTGTGCATGCATGCATGTTCAGAGGAACACGGTCTCGTGCGCTCTTTTTCACGTTGGGCTGACTACATCTGCCATCCACAATAACCCTCGGCGTGACGTCCAATGTGCTGAGTATGTTCTGATGTTTGTGCGCCTGGTTAGCGAGGGTGAGGGGAGGATAGTCCAGAAATAGAAATGTTCCATGAAAACATCAGAATGGAGAATCATTTCACTGTAAAGGCTAGTTTAATAATCGCCCTGGAGGAACCGAGGCTTGTCTGTTCCATTTGAGTTTTCTTCTGCAACTCAAATGTATTTAACCCCATGTCCGCTCTGACTACCCTCGCTCTCTTCTCTCAGCCTTTACTCATGTCAGGTCACGTTTGTTACTGAAGACCTGAGTGATTTAAAAAAAAGAAAAATGCTGTGAACATCAGAGCTGTGATGATGAATGAGGTACTGTATGTGAGGCAGCAATCATTTCCCCTCTGAATGCCGGTCAGGAGAGGGGAGCTCAGCCATGAGTAAACAAGGTGTGGCTGCGTTGAGATGATTTTCCGAGGAAATTAATTTCCCTGACCAATCAGTCTCTGAGTCATTCTATTTTGGAGGATTCTCCCACAATGTGTGTGTGCGGCACTGACAGCGGCCTGGTCACAGAGCCTTTTCTGGCAGGAGGCTTTTTGAAATAGACTGGTCAGGGCTCAGGGCACAGCAGAGAATGTTTATGTAAGTGGTCCAAAATAGGAAGCACATTTTGTCATGTTTAACGTGAGTCATGAGTTCTCAAACTAAGCACAGCATCAAGGGACCATGTGCCTCTACGCCTCTATTTCATTTTTTTCTGAGCAATAAGTATAAGAGTGTACAGTCAATGCTAGTGGGTCAGCATTATTTCATGCTCAACACAGAGGCAATGCTAACATGCTGCACTCCCTGTGTGTAAGTTCAAATGTAGCCTAGTTTGAATATCCTTTATAATTTCTTTAAGAGTGTACACGTTAACATTTACAGGGTTTCACCAGCTGAAATACTTTCAATGCATTCATAAGTTACAACTTCAATCTTACACCTCGCCCTTCGTATGTGTAACGCTCTCCGTGAATTATCTGTCGACACTGGCTTAACTTGAAGGAACGGGGAGGAGCAAACTCTACTGGTTGTTTTGAGTCTGCAACACGTTCTCTCGGATAGATTACACCCCTTGGACATTTATGATGCCTTTGATTTATACTCGTGCTTTCGTTTTCCATGTGCAGAGAAACAGAGGCATACCAACCTGCGGGCAGCAGATGATTTGTTTATATGTAAAGTTGTTTATTTCTTGGTCTACAACCAGACACGACCAAATCCCTGAAACAGTACACAAACTAACGTCACCATAGCATTACACTATTTAGCAGCAAAGCTGGTACTGAAACTGAACTTGACGGTAGAAACTAACGCCATGGGATTGACAGGCTAATACATTGGGTTACATAACTTTCTAATTAACAACTACTAATTTATAACAGTTTGTCGGGGTCAGCTACCATTGTATGCTTGTGATAACGTTACATTGTCATCTTTCCCAGGTACATTACCCTACACAGGAAAAATGGGGGAGTAATTTTTCCAGAGTTACTAAATTTTAGTAAATTTAGTAAATTATCATCATGTAGAGTTAAATATGAACACTAAACAGAGTACAAATTACTCTGAATTATTAACTCTGAGCCAAGAGTAGATTTTACTCTATTTAGATTGAATGGTATATTTTTTTTCAATTTGGGAAGAAATTTAATGTTGTATGTTTTTTTACTTTTACTTAGATTCAGGTTGTATAGTTATCACCTATTCACAAAGCTTTGTCCTAGTTTACGTCCTTTCTTGTTGTTTGGTGATTTATGGGAGCTATTTCTATCCGTTAGCCGCTTCATTATTGCGTAGCAAATTGTGCAAAGACAATTGGGCATGAGAAACTTGTGCAACAAACAGCTGATGTTTAGCAGGTGAAATATTCACTTAGTTGAGGATCATGTTAACATTTGTTAATCAGCACTAAACACAAAGTACACCTTATGGTGATAGGGATGTTGAAATAAACCAAATAATAAACCAAGCTAATCGCTAGAGCCACCGTAATAGCGTAGCTAGAAACCCAAGCAAGTTAAAGCATGAAACCAGGAAAATGTTCACGCTGCACAAGCCAACAATGCCTACGTGGTGACCCATATTACTTACATTATACTGCATACTGTGGCAAGTCAAGCGCAAAATTAAATAACATATTTCATAACACAAAAGAACATCAGCTTCTGACGAACGCAGCGTTTCACACGGTGCTTTATTATTGCAGAGCCAGCCCGTAAACTCCACAGCGGTGTCTCTGCTGACCTAACATAAGGCCCCTTCCATCATATGCATATACTGAATATGTAAACTGTCCCACGCCTTCCATCCTCAGCATCTTCATTAATGTCAAAGCTTACACAGTTTATCACTGGGATGTCCTCACTTGCATACAGAGTGCCAGGTACAATGACACGGATACAAGGCATTGTATGTGATGCAAAACAATAAAACGACCCATTGAGCCCATGTTTTGTTGTTAGAAGCTCAGGCTAAGACTAAAGTTAAGCTAATCCTCAGAGAAGACTATGTCCTTTGTTCCCTAAAAATAACCGAAGTACTAACTCACAGAAAAAGGAAAGGCCTGATTGTTAAATGGTTGATTAAAACCCATCTCCCCTCACCATTTACACACACAAACTGCTAACCCAGCTCTGCTCCAGCCTGAACACTGGATCAATGCATGTCCAGATCAATAGGCTTATTAGAGCTGCAGTTGAGTGGTGAACAAAGCCGATCAGCTGAGTCTCCACTGCATGTCCCCTCAGGTTGAAGAGAAACACAGAAAAGGTCACCAGTCACAAGGTCATTTTGCCCAGTGGAGCTGGTAGTACACACCGAGCTATCGCTTTCCCTCGCAGCACATATGATTCATAGAATTTGACTCTAGGAAACATTGATCAGCAATCTCTGCGTTCGCTCTGATCCATGCAGAAATCCCATTGGTTTTTAATCACGTTAAGCTCCCTTTTGGAGCGATGCAAATCTTTGAAGGATCCACTTGAACTCCTATATTTGTAGTTATGAAGATGTGTACCTAAGAAAAGGTTTACAACAAGCTCCTTCTAACATTTGCCACTAATGTTTTAAAGGTCAATGAGTGCAATATGGTTCGTGAGGCTATTTCTGTGGGCGCCTGAGGCTGAGCAGTGAGGTGCGAGCTGATGGCGAGTCTATGACAGTCAAAGAAGGCAATGTTCTCCAGTCAAAGGACATGACATGAATGCAGTTACAGCCAGACCCATTTTTGTGTTACTTTTTTTAGAACACGTCTGAAAAACCACGAAAAGACACTCTTTGTGAGTTCTGCCCCCATAGGAGGCAGAACTGGTTCAATGGAGGGAATGAAAGAAATGTATTCATGCCTTTTGGGTAATTTGATATAATCATGGGTACCTGGGGCCTTATGAATCTTTTCATTTAGCTTTCAATGACTAAAATGACCTTTCTGTGGTATGTATATTGTAGTAGCTTATGTGCCTACATTAGAGTGTACTTATTGATAAGATTGAGTCATGCACAGAGTCAATGGAACAAATGCTAAATAAATAGTTTGCAAGGTGGGTAAACACTGGGTTTCATGTAATAACAGAGATGACTGTGTTTCATTCGGTAAAGCAACTTTGCTGAGACCATCCCATGTAACTACCATCCTTAGACCGAAGATGAATGGACTTCTCTTTCTCCTTTTCCACAGAGATATAGGCCTTGTGTTTTGATCCCCTCCCAGTGAATGGAAGGCTCTCCACACTAGGCGCTGTATCCTGAAACTCAGCACTAATGGAGGCAGTAGGACTGTATTGGTCCCCCTCCCCCTCACCAGCACAAAGGCCACCTCTGACTGGGAGTCATATAATGAGTTGTAGGTGGGAGCTGACCAGAGGCCAGGGGAATATCTTATGACTAAGAGGCTGCAAACGCCACTGTACACAACTGTGTGATTAATGAATGCAGCATCATCACAGACTGGCCTTCAATCCAAAGCTCCAACTCTTGAGGTCATCACCTCCACTTCTGTTCTACGTTACAGTTTGGAGCAGCCCAGATTAATCTAAAAAAAGAAATGTATACTTTGAAATATGGATTCTTCGCTTCCATTGAAGCAAACTTGTATGTCATTTGGGTAGTTTTTTATAAAGTCAGCGAGGTGTGCTGTAGTCTGCAGATATTGATCTGGGGCCTTATGTCTTGTGTGCTGGCTCAGGGTATATTTGCAGCTGCTGTTACTGGAAATGCATCCCTGGAGCGATCTGGATTCAGCTGATCCAATTAAACGCTGTGAATAATTGATCTGACAGTGAAACTGAGCCCTGTCACATGGGAGGGGTGACATCATCATTTAAGGGTTGAAACCGTACTCCTGTGCAGCTGGACTGCCCCGGGTCGTTTGTTCCACAATCAGTCCACTGTATCTGATTACCGCCTGTGAAGGACACAGACCAGACCATGAGGACAGAAGGGGAGGTTACGCTGCCATTTTCACGCTCAGCAAGACTGTACGAACACAACAGACTCACTGATAGCCGGGAACTGGAAACTCATGAGATTGTCACATGTTGCAGTCTGCAAACCTGAACCCACTGAGCTGAGAGAAATGAAGTACTGACTTCATCTGGTTACAATGCTGCAGTTGAAGTTACTTTCTACAACAAAAAAAACTTTCCTTTGTTTCCTAACAGTTCCTCTTTGCCTCTTGTATAGCGGCTGTGCTGCATTGCGTGCTTCAAAGACATTCATTCCTAAAAAAGACCTCCATGTGAACCAGATGGACTCTGCGTGGGTCAATTATCTTCCTGGCCATGAAATAAGGTGCAAATAGGAGCCATCTTTGACCCCTGGCCTTGGAGGAAGCTTAGATTGTAATATCTAATGAAACCCCTCCAGAGAGGTCTGCTCTTGCCACTCGCCACCTTTTCATCTAGATCTGCAGCACAAACGAGAAAAAGGGGGCTGTTGAACATCCAACATCTTGCCTGAATTAGACTCAAACCCTTGGGCAGGAACCGGGGGAGGGGGTCTGCTCTTCACGTCTCCCCCGGTCTCTCACGGAGGGAGGAAAGGGTGTGGGGTCCCGCTTACAGCTGACTCTCATGCTGCAAACATTTTGCTGGGTTGGCACTTCTGATCTGGTCATAATGAACTCATGGTTCTCATGAAATCCCCCAGAGTTTATCCTCACATGGCCATACAGTCATCGTGCGTCACTGTGTAATGTCCACAATTGTGATGTGGCATTATCGCTGTCTGTCGGTGGAAAGTTGAGACTCGTTAACTTAGCCTGACAAAGGCAAGACTATACAGCAGATGTTTTGTTGATGGGTCCAATCTTGTTCATTTGCCATCTCATTCTGGCCAAAAAGGGCAATCCTTTAGCGCTTTGATCACTGTCATGTCTGCACGTTAAGTACGGGATTAGCTATCCTGATAATCAGACTGCTATTTCGTTTCCCTTCCCCCATGTCAGCCCATTTCCTTTTTTTCTTTTGATGGGCCTTAACTGCTCAGTAGCAAGTGACCCAACAATGTAATTTACAGTCAATGTTTTCTAGCAGTAGTTATAATTTTGTCGTTGAAGAGCTTTTAATTCTGTTAATCAGCTTTCAACAGAGTTATGTCTCATCCATTCTTGTCATTAGTTATGTGGCTATTTTCGCTATAGAGTGCTGCAGGGATGATGTCATTTTGTAGGCAACCCGAAAGTTAACATCACTCTGCTTCCTTCGCCAAGAAGCCAATGGGATATTTCCATTTGATTTTGAATTATTGTAGAAAACAGAAGTGAATGCTGCTTTCACATTTTAAATGAACGTCATTTGCAATCAGCAAAAGTAAAAAGATAATAACAAAGTACACTACTGTGTAGTTAATTTTTCTATCTGAAATCGAGCTTCTAAAATGTGTTATGTGGAAGTTAAAGGCAACATCCACAACTAAAACTACTGAATAAATAATAACCTATAGTAGAGGTGTGTTGCTGCGTCTGGGTTGTCTCCTTTGGCAGTCTGGCTCAAGAGGAGATGAACTTCATTCTAGTATTCTTCATTTTCCCCCCGTTGAGGTTGGCAAAAGCAAATATGGCCGTGCCCACACATGTCTCCATGAATTGAGTCATTGGAGCTTCATGCGGGCAGTGAGAGGACCCTGTCAGTTAATTAGACGAGGGTGGTGATGGCTCCATCCATCACCTTACGTTTTCTTTCGCTCTGAGACAAGTCCAGTTGGAACGTTTCCCTCATCCGTCAAACTGGAGAACATTTCCAACTGCAAAGACCACCATTGGGTAGAGAGCTGGAATGAAATCTTTCGAGCAACACACTGACATGAACTCGACCTCGCAGGAAAGGTCAGATGGTGTTGCCATGGCAACAGAGAACACCACCGATACGTTATAAAAAGGTAGCCAAGAGGGGGGCAGGGGCGCCGAAACTGAATCCATGGCTGCGGAATTTCAGTGGGCGGGTGCGGATGCATGTTGAATATTAAAATATTCTTTCTAAATGAAGCCAGAGTCGCCGTGCCCCCATTCATTACAGCACTCCGATGTTCCATAACCATTAACATCTGTTAAAGCCATATACGCACCACAACACATCCAGCTCTCTGGACAAGAAGGGTATTTTTAGACATCTCATTAGTGCTGAGAGATCATTTGTAAAGAAGGACGGGAGGCGAGTAGAGGCCAATAACACAATGAAAGATGGTATCCATATTCAAATACCTGAGGAGCCGGTGGGTTTACTGATGGTAAAGAGAGTGGAGGTGAGATGTGAGGGGCAGGCCAATCAAAGATGTTGAGGAAAGCGATGCAATAAAATAGTCAGAGCAAGGTCGAATAAATTATGCAGAACATCATGCATTATCTGAATGGTTGTCTATGTAAAAAATAAAAAGACAACATGTGTGACCTCTAACTAATTGTGCTTATAAAACTGCCAGGTTCCCTGGCCGGGATCAGACCCATTGTTCTCGCGAGGTTCAACATTCCTCCAGTAATTCAGCCGTAATTCAAATGAGCTTGTCCGCTCTAATAGCAGAGCGGCTATCATTCAGATTCACGCTGGATATCGATTAATGGACTCTCGTCATTGTGAACTGTTAAATTATTCCACTGTGAAATTATTTATATGCAGCAGTCAACATGTGCCACATTTCCTGTTATAGTCATACAATGGTGGTATTGAATTGTGGGAGTGTTATCTGTTTTTCTATAATGGGATTCAGTTTTAATTTGCAGCAGTAGGGAAAGAGTGGTGCAATCCGTCTCTTTCTCCAGGTTAAGGTTAGATTGGATAAGAATATAGTGCCATTGTCTTACAAAGTGAGAACACAAACATAGATAGGGTGGTAGACAGCCCTGCCACATCCCTCCTCCCTCAGCTCTTTCAGTGGGATGTAGTCTGGTACCACAGTGCCCCCTAGAGGTCACATGTTTGTCATTCAAAGAATGTGTGTGTGTGTGTGTGTGTGTGTGTGTTAACTTGGAGCCACCAGAGGCAAATACAGGTGTTTTTACAGACTGAAAATTATTCAGAATATAATGTTAATGTAATGTAATTACCATAGTGCACTTAATTGAACATTTGTCTAATTACTAGATGCTACACTGAATACTAAATGTGTCAAAGTGAAAGAGTAGCAAAAGCCATGCAGTCCAAATATGCTTTAGCGCGCCCCGGCCTTGGCCCATACCAGGCTGGCGCTGTTACTGGCAAAACAGGAAATCACAATGGAGTGATGGAGGGAGTCATTTGCCAGAGTGGCCTTTGCTGCCACACAATTAGCCGCAGAACAGTGGGCACACCAAATATCCGAGTGCCACTCCACAGGGAGTCTGTGGCTCTAAATGGAGTCGGCCAATTTGGCCAGTGACTTCACTGGCGTGTGAGGCCAGTCATTGTCCACCAAGGCAGACGCCAGATGGGAGAGAAATGTGCCCAGGTGCTGAGAAGAGCAGTCGCTGATGGAGTGATGATATCATAATATCCGTATTAATTAATATTCATGATTGTAAATTAAAACCTCTGATGAAGTCCAGCTTTATCACCAGTGCTGTGATTTAGACTCTGCCAGCTTACATTTTGTTTGTGAAAATTTGTGACCAATAAGATAAGATAAGATAATCCTTTATTAGTGTAAAAGATTAAAAAATAATAATAATATAAATAAACAGTAAACAGTAATAAACTTAATAAAATAAAAACAGTAAATAAGAATATTGAATATACAGAAGAATACTTGAATATACAAGATATTGCACAGAATGAATTAAAGTGTTCAAGTGACGAAAGTGACAAAAGTGACGAAAGTGACGAAAGTGACGAAAGTGATTCAGAATGTTTGTGGAACGATGAATAGATATATTCATATGAATATGAAAGGTTAGGTGTAGTTTTGACATACATACATGAAAATCCAAGTAATCAAATGTTAATTAGTGAGTATAGAGGTGCTGGTAGGTTGACATTGTAACTTTTGGATGGATCCAAGCTACTTCCCACTTTCCTGGCATTATGCTAAGCTAAGCTAAGTTGCTGGCTCTTTTGTTGTTGCATCAGAACAAAGGATTTATTAATTTGGGCTTATGAGTTGGTGTTTCCATTGGATCATACTAAATGAAATAAAATGATTAAAACAATGCAAAAAATGGATTGTGCACAGCTCTCTAATGGAGAGAAAGCATCCGCTTTCCACATGTCAGCCACCCACTGTACATCTGCCACCCACACCTCATGAGCCTTGGGATGGTACCATGCACAGAGCTGTCATAAGGAGGATGCTGAGCTGACGCACACATATAAGGTCAAGATGCACTGGTCCTTGCAATATTATAAATGGATATGATGTCAGTAATCAATAGGTCACTACTGATTTCAGCTTCCCCCAACTTTAAAAAAACGTGCATGCATTTCCCACTCATGTTGCTATATGTCCACCACTTGAGATAATGCACAGCACAGGAAAAGCTCTTAGCTTATCTGTAATGTCCTCTGCAGAATGACATGCCTGTAATGACATGGGGGGGCAGACAACAAGGATGGAAAAGGTGATTGAGACCACAGTGGATTTCTAGCAAAGTGGCTCAGGAGGCTGGAAGTAGGGAGACAGATGGCCTCATGGCGCATCGATTCCCCTATGAGGCTTCACACACAACAAGAAATCCATTTATGAGATGGTTCTCTGAGTGTAATGCCACTAATTTGGGTCTGATGAGTAACACAGAAGACGTGTGCCAGCGATGGGGACTTTCAACCGTCCCTAAAAGGATTTTTGAGAGCCCAGATGTGCCGTGCGATGAATTTGATTCAACTGTGTTTATCCCTCCAGGGCATCTTATCAGGTTATATACCATATATAGAGAGTTAAATATACAAAAGAAATCGTTGCACTGATTGTACTGTGTCAGTGCACCAGCGGCATGAATACAAGCTTTGAAAACACCTAAATATTGAATCACACACCGTATATAAACAACAGTGGTGGAAAGTATCTCAGGATATTTACTCAAGGGCTGTCCTTAATTCCAACTTTGAAGTATTCTTGGAATGGGGGGCTTTCCAATAAGGATCAATACAGGTGTCCGGGACAGTGTTGTCTGTTAATGGAGCTGTGATCCACGACAACTCCTCAACTCTTGTAATGGAGTCATTATATTGTGTTTCATGCTAGCAAACAAGCAAATATTAGCACGCTGATGTTAGCATTTAGCACAGCATTTGGTGCAACCGAACGGAGCTGCTAGCATGGCTTTAGATTCTTTCAATAACCGTCTTCAAAACAATTAGCTCCAATCAATGACAACGATCCACGACGCAGGAGGATTAACTTTTTCGTATGGTTTTCGTAAAGTATGTGATTGAATGATGAAAATAGCTGCGGCTTTGACCCCTCCGTCTAATCCCACCTATTGTGGTGGACTCTTTTGTTCATAGACTGTGATATGCTGAACATGTTTAAGCAACACATGATGTGCTGCTCTCACCAGTGTTCAGATGTTTTCATATGTTTGTCCTCTTCCTCCAGGAATACAGATACAAAAATATCCAATTGTTAAGTATTAAAATGTATTTTAAATCCATCTTTGAGACGTAAAACCACAAGTGACCTTTCACTTGAATGCGAACAAACCTACTCGGGCAGAAAAGAGGTTTGACAGCTCTCCTACACAAGACTGGCGGGCTGATTGCGGAAAAGGAGGCAGAGTGTGTCTGCTTTTAGAGGCTGTGTTGGCTCGAGTGAAGCCAAACTGGACACAAATCATCTGGAGCAGCATCCAGAGGGGTGGGCGTGTGGGTGGGTGGGAAGGCAGAGCAGATAAAACGAATCCTAAAAAGCTCCTGGCAGCTGAATAAAACAGCCCCAAAGGCTGTCTGTCATGGCGTGGTGTTCAAGCGCTGGCCCCCTCTTTCTGTTTCTGGCTTTGTTCATGTCCTGGTTTCACAGCGCTTTCATCTGCCTCCCTGCCTCTCCCATAGGTGCCTGCGTGATTACTACTGACACAAAGAGGAAGAGGCAAACGTGAATCCACAAATATTACGAAAGTAATTCATTCCTGTCGATTCACTCTATTGTTCAATTCAACTGCCAATTTGATGAGCTTGCCTTTTTCTTCTTATTCTTATTCTTCTATATTTTTTTCGTCTTATTTCTCCCCAACCTTGTTCAAAAAACAGAGTGCAGTGGGCTCAGTTAATCACCGCTGCCATCACACTACCCACATTTACTGTCACTTAGCATTTAAATTATGCTATGAAGTCAGCTTGCTTGATACTGCCAGTGCTGGATATTCTAATTTCCAGACTATAAACACTTCAATATAAAACCCTTAATAGCACATGGACTTGAATCCTATCTCATAGCTTCAGTCTGCTGGTGCAGGAGTAAACGCCTCCTTCTGAATTATTTAAAAGCAAATAAAATTGTTACTTCACAGTCTTTTCGAGGACTGCCTGTTTCCTAGTTTTTACCACAGTTATGATATATTTTTGACAGCAATGAGGAGGATGTTCAGAAGTCTCTGTCCTTGATTTGGAAGGATCCGTCTAGCAGTAAACAACATCAGCGTTGGTGGTTGCAGTGGGTTCATATTGTAACCTCCAGCTCTAACACCCGTCACAGATAAAGACACAAGCTCTGACACCAAGTGTGCTGTTTATATTACTTCTCAAAGCCCCGTTTCAGGGCAACATTTTTTTCTTTCTTTCCGTATTCCTCCTGAGCAATCCACTCCAACATCATGATTGCATCACCTCACGCATGTCTTTCCAGTGGGCATGAACAGCTGGTCAGAAGGTGTCATCTCTGTAAAAGAAAACGGAAGTAACTGGCTGCAAAAGCTTTCAGAGGATCCTCCTGACACACTGCCGCCTCCCCTGCTGCTCTGCTTTGAACTGCTGAACTCCAGATGGGGCTGACTCCTTCACTTATTAAAGATGTACCTCTGCCGTTGTGCCCTTGACCCTTTAAGGCTGAGCGGTGTGGCAGCGACTGCACAAAGAATTTGAGCAGTTTGGGGATTTGAGGGGGCAGGCGGTTGACAAACGACTTTTCTGGCTTTGCCAGTTGACAGCGTTGGCAGCCTGTCAACAGAGAGAATGCCATATCATTTGTAGTAAATTACCAGCCCACACAAAGTGACACAAGGCAGTGTAAGTCAAGTTGTTCTGACAGCTCCTTCAGCTGCCACGCAGAGCGCACGTCTGCCAAGAAAACTGCACACACTGAAGACACGAACCACGCTTTTACCCACATGTGTCAACAATACTAACAAAACAAAACACACACACACCAACACGGCAAGATCCATTTTATGTAAAGTGTTAAATGTTTGCAATACCCTTTTACTGCAAGCAAATATAGAATAGTGTTTCTTTGAAGAGACTCGTTCCAGGTAAACAAAATATATTTGTATAGAATATCGGATGGGGAAAACTATATTTTTGGAACATTTGAATGTTTGATTTTATTTCTCCAATCAAGTGGCATTGTCTTTTTCCATAAGAATTACTTTAGAGATGACTTTTAGATTAATTGGAGTGTATTTATCTTCCAGTTGAGAGACATTTGTTTACATCAGTTAGATCGACAAGACAAACTGGGACAGAACTGTGAGAAGAGGCAGCCGTCGCCACAGTCTACCCAGCAGTGATAAACAACAACACCGAACCAAAGAAATCCTGTGATGTGAAAATAGTATTTCTTCTATCTGAGAGGCCTACTCTCCAGAGACAGAGGGTGGTATTTTTGAGAAGTAAATATAAGAAGTGAGAATTACATTTGTAATATATGGAGGAATATCTGCCTGATGTGGGGCAAAGTTTGTAACGTGTTGTCTCTGATTTACAGTGCATTTAATGGAGACCAGTTGTGATGAAATGAGTTTCAGAGCGGAAAGATGTGCTGTAGGTGTGAAGAAGAAGATCTGATCCACCCTGCTGACTGGAGCTGAATCCGACAGATGTGAGCGAGGTGTTTTTCTTTGAAATAGGAGCTCAAATACACAGCTCCAATGTGATTGTAATGGCTTGAAAGGTAAAGGTGTTTTTGTCCAATATTCAGTATAATCTCTCGGATGAAGAAAAACACTGCAAACTGTGTCTGGGGAAACATTCTCCTGTCTAACCTGGCGTAATCCATCAAGAGTGCAATGTGAAATAAGTCAAACGATATTTTCAACAGACTGCGGTCATAATGGAGATTTGAGTGTAATTGTTTCTGCAGTGAAAATATCTGTGGTAACATCCGCAAGGATTTTAGAAATACTACGGTCATGAGTCCAAGTCTCACAACTCACTGTCCTCCTCAGAAAGGACACCAGACATAAAGTAGAAAGATTTTTCTTTTTTTTTTATTGAAGAATGTAAATTCCCAAACCTAATTTCCCAGAAAGGTGTAGAGGACATATCTTCAGTGTCCCCAATGGTAGCTATGTCCTTGTTTGATATACAGCTAAATGGATTGTAGCTGGTGAATACATTCCCAAAAATGTCCTGTAAGGTCCAGTAGGTTGCTGATTGTAAGATTGGTGTGCCATGCCGGTAGGAGCACTACGGTTGCCTTTGTGAAAACACAGTGGCCAAAATCTAGAGAAAGTGTTTTGTTTATCATTTCTGGACTACTGCAGAAACATGGCGGCGCATGAAGACGCTCCATATTTAGCTATTCAACAATTCTCACAACAATTCTTAGTTTCAGGTGAATATACACTCAATAAATCATACTTATGAACATGATATTGCTACACACAGGACCGTTAAGTCTAAGGGCCATAGTACGGTAGTGTGCAGCTGCCCGCTGCGTATGAAAATGAGCAGTTAGAGCGAACCAAAACAGTACATTTACGGGCTGAAAAACCAAAACACTGAGTTGAAACCATCTGAAATGCCAGTAGTGATGTCAAATTTCCATGAGCAATCCCTGGTATGGTCCTTTGAACAACACAGGCAGTGTTTCTTAAGTGGAGTGGACAGAGGCAGGATGTGGTGCTGAAGTGGTGGAAAGTCCAGAGTGAAAGCCAAGTGGGACCTCGGGCGATGCACAACATGCAGCCATGCTCCAGTTAACTGGAGTTCACCTCAGGTTAAGTGAGCAATAACTTAACAACAGAAACTTCTGAAACAAGTGTACGGGCCGGGAAGATAACTACACGCTCTTTGACAAATCACGTGTATCCTCAACTGTCACTTTGAATTTGACGTCTGCCGGGTGGGCGATAGCTTTGTCTTTGCAGCGAGGCTGGTTCCTGAAACACACGGAGCAGAACAAACCCCGGCTGCTGCTTCTGCAGCCGGGCTGCACAGAGTAACCGTTTGCTCCGGCCCCTGGGACGTCGGGGGAGACACTCTGCTGCTGTGCTCCAGACTGGGGAGTCCATTTTACTCCGGGCTACACGGTCCAGGCCACTGACTAGTGTGCTGCTTCAGTGCCCACACTGCTCTCAGAGGAAGTGACCTCAATACATCCAATAACCCTGCTCGCACAAGCGCGACAGCTGTGGAAGATTGGAAACGTACCAGGTTTCTTATCTTAGATTCAGCTAAAATGAGAGAGTAGATTGTTTTGGTGGCATAAATGTCAAGGGAAGAATGACTCAAAGTTGTCGCGTGCGGTTGATATCCAAATTACATCTTCAAAGGAAAAATGAAATATTCAGCTGGCAACTGTTATTGAGGAAGTTAGATAAAATGTAATCACAATAAATAGCATCACATGTAGCAACGAAAACTCTTTTATCTTGGCATAAAATGAAATACCAGTATCATGGCTCTCCATGCTGACTAAAACTAATAATATACAATATAGATACATATTTAATTCCTTTCTCATCCCACTAGCTTATGCGATATTCTCATATTCTTAATCAATTGATCAAATTAGTGTGATGTGACTCCTCAGCTCTCTGGAGCATTATCAGCTTTAAACCCATGGTTTTGTTTGAAGGGACCACCTGCTGTTTGGTGCTAGCAACAAGCTACTGAATGTAGCGAAGCATTTAGCTTCCCCCAAGGGGCCAAAAGATCAGTTAAAGCGGATTTTAAATTACTGGAGATCTTAATAAAACTCCCAATGATCTGAAAGGAATATCATGAGCAGGGTTCGAAAATACTGTGTGATCTCTAAAGGCCTGAAACCAAGGAGGATAAGATGATGCTGTCTGCAGCTATCTCCCTCCTTATAGCTGCTGTCACCACCAGCTTTTCTACAGTGAGTCGATGAGGTAGAGCATGACAGAAATTATACAGGTTATTCAATCGACATGAAGGCGGATCATCTGTCTATGGCCTCAATCCACAGGCACAAAGCACATTTTAGCTTTGTAGTGTGGTGACTGAACATACTGAGCCACAGGAGCTGATTGGTGCTGATTATACGGGCCTCTGGGACTGTGGGCACCACGGCCAGGTGATTGTGTGGGATCCTGCATTTGGCACTTGTTACTGTTGTTTTCCACTGAGATGCTAATCATCAAGCATGCGCTGGAGGCATGATTAAATGTCACACAGCTCCCTCGGTTTTGGCCCTCTCACTGTGAATAAACCTTTCTCCCCCAGAGGCTGAGGGAGCCTGCAGTCTGCAGCAGGAACAGGATGAGCGCCACAGAGCCACAGCTCCCCCTACAGGTCACACCACAAAAGACAACAACAATCAGGTCAGTGTGCAAACTGTTATTTTGCATCATCCCAAACTGAGCCTCTATGCAAATACATTTTGGATGGTAATTTCTTCAAAATCTTTAGCTATTTGTCTGGGTAGTGTTAATTTAATTGTTGTTTCACTTTTCCCAAAATGCACACCACCGATTGTCTGGCCTTAGTTGTTATACTATAGTTGCCTATATTCCTCCTGTTTCTCTCATAATGTTGTATTCATTAAAACACAAAAATCATCAATCAAACAGCAATCTTGGAAAGTAGAAAATTGTGTGAAAGAAATGGAGAAAGAAACGAGAGGGCGATACTGCCCATGTGTGTATTCAACTCTAAATGGACATCATGATGAGGGGGAAACTGTGAGTAATTACACAATTTGACATTATCTTAAAATCAGCTGCACATTATGAACATACTGACAAATATGCATACTTTCAAAATATGAAAGTATTTGCAATCTACGTGTGTACTAACTGTAAATAAAGCTTGCAAACAAACGTTGGCTGTAGTGTTTCTGTGAAAGTAGTATTTCATCTTCTTGTTTCTCACCATGTAAAGGATTGACTGTCATTTGGCACCTTTCATGAATTCAGATCAAAAGGAGAGCTCAGCAACACCCTGAGATAACAGAGTTTATGTACAAAATCTCTCGCTCTAAGGAGGTCTGCTGGAGAGACGTCCTTATTTTTATACTCAGTTTCATCCCATTTGTTTTCATTCTGCAGGCAGCGTGGAGATAAGACAGCATGTATTTTGAGATGTATTCTGGGACCAGAAAATGGGCAGATCTTTGGGGGTTGGTACATAAGACATGTGCTGCACGGAACAAAAATAAAATAACAGGACGCTTTTTAACAGAGGGATTGATAACATGGTTATATTTAAAGAGCATTAATCCAAAAAGCATGACAAAGACATGTGAACTCCCCAAGCAAAAAGATGCCATCACAAGCTCAACGCAATGACTTAATGGACAGTAGAATACAAATTGTTGAGATTGAGTTGAGATTTATTTGAGATTTAATTCTCAACCTCATTCAAATTACACATTAATACGTTTCCAGAAACAAAGTCTTCAAATAGAAACACAAAGAGCATTTTTTGTTCAGTTTTTTTTATTGTTAAAAACACCCCCAGTATTTTTGTATATTAGAACAACACATCTATGTCAACATGTATGGGATGATATAAAACAGATGCCCATGATTTTTCTTTCTTTCGATTATCTATTCGAGCTGGTGAGGCATGAGGAGTCTCAGGTGGGTTAAAATAAAATATGGTTTTAATGACTATTAAAGAATTAAAGAACGTACCAACAAAATGAGCAATTAACTTCTGGACCCAATTTTATTTGTATAGCTTCATATCACAAATCACACATTGGCCTCAGAGGCCTTTACAATCTGTACCGCATACATCTATGACACCAGACTGGCTCCAGAGCTAAAAGCATTTTTTATTGACCGATTTCGACAACAGGTACAACGGGACGACTCGACTTTAATACTGTTACATTGACAAGTTTTTAGGATTTATCTGATAATCCATGAGCAAAATACAATTTACAATCACAGTCTTTATTGTCCAAATATGTTGAATGAAAGTATGTGAAATCATTCTGTAAAATGTAAACACACAAATAGTGCAAAGAATTGGAGAATGCATAATGTGCTAAATATCACATTTGTAAAAGAAAAGGAAAGAAATATGTATTTTTATAAAGTCTACGTATATTGCTCACCGTTGCAGTGTCTACGGTCTACTGTATATCATGTAAGTCGCTTTGGATAAAAGCGTCAGCTAAATGTAATGTAATGTAATGTATATATTGTTTTGCCGTGGGTAACCATCATGTTTTTTCAAACTTAACCTTTTCAATACAAAGCAAAAGTTGCAATGTGACACCACCTTAAATACATTTGACAATTTCCCAAATCGAACAAAATGCTAAATCTGGACACGGAAGGCACATGATAAACAAACAAAAGCTAGACAGATGTGAATTACAGTGAAAGTTACTTTTTCATGATAAAAATGATTTAATCGTGTTCCATCCCCTGATTCTGAATCCCATAATAGTAGGCCCCCCTTTAAGGTTGCTCATTAATTGCATAGTTAATGATTAGACCTCATACCAACTCATCAAACACTCGGCCAGTTGCCCTCAGCTTCAAACCGTGACACTCTCCGTACGTCGCTAGAGCCGGTTTAGGACGAGGCAGAGGCGACGTATGAGTTTCAACTTGTAACACGCGGACGTGCCGCTTCAAAATAAACATTTGTCTTCACAGCAAGTTATGTTTATACAACAAAGCTACTTAGGTTTAAAAAAAAGAGCCTGGTTGACGTTAACTTGACTAAAGACAAAATGTTACATTTCCATTTTAAGTGCTTATTTGGATCTCATGTTAAAACGCTATATAAGTGCATATTAATACCATCATATTAATAACAGTAGATCAAATCATTTGATAACAACACCGACACCAGCACAGAGAGCTCATCACAATTCCTGGCGATAATCAGACGGTTACATTTCTTTGGTGCTCATTGTGTGCATTGAACGTCTTTGCACACTTCTCCAGTTCCGCCTGCACTTTACTCGCCTCAGGTCGCTCTTCTGGCTTCTTACGCAGCATTAACTTCATGATTTGGCTCTGCAAAAAATACAAAAATAAAATCTTCTACTGAGATCTTTGTACCAACAATAATAAATGCTGTCATACTGCAATATTGCTGAAGAAAACTGATATTTTCTCAAAATGCTGTCATATGTTCGGCTTAATTATTATATTATTTCCGACAATTTTCACATGCAGACAGCAGCAGTCCTGTTTTGACTCCTCAACCGTTGTCTGTCTCATGTGGGAAGTGACTCAGTCTGGACAATAACAACACTGTACTCTACCTCTTTGGGGAAAGTCCGCAAAAGGTCTTTGGGGAGATTCTGACTTCTGGCATCCCTCAAAACCTGGTATTCATGAAGAACAAAAGAAAGTGTTAGTTAGCCTGGAACATACTAATAATTCAAATGATAGTCTGTTGAATGTTACACATAAATACAAGAAAAACTATAAATGGCAGATTAAATGAACAATAAATCATATCTGCCATGCAATGCTTATGCTACACACTACTTTCTGAAAATAAATTAACTTCTGGTGTATCCTCTAGAAATATGCCTACATAATATGGTAACTGTGCAAAGTTAAACAGTAAAACACAAAGTCACGCTCTGTTTATGAAGGACTCACCACGAATCTTTCGTGGCCAGTAGATACTTTCCAAAAGAGTTCCAAGAAGATCAGCCCCAAAGCAAATATGTCTACTTTCCGGTCATAGTTCGTCTTATTCTTTAGTGATAGAAACACAGTATTAATATAATTTCATTATTCATCATGAAAAATTATCTAGTTAAGCTCATGAGGCAAATTAGGTTTCAGCTTTCAGCTCAGTTGTAACTGCTTAAATATTGACTGCTTACATTTTCAAATAATTCTCTGTTGGTATAAAATGAATATCTTTTTAATCTAACAGCTGTCGCTGCAAACAGTAAAGATAGAAGATGAGCTTCAGGGTTATATATATATATATATATATATATATATATATATATGGGAGTGTTGTTAAGTGGTAGGCAGGCACATCGATATTGAGCTCCTAAACACACAAGTATGCAAACATTTGATTTTACAAAAATAAAATCATATTTTTATATCAAAATGATTTTATTCCGTATGCTTACGTAATCTAGTACTAACCAATTTCAACCAATAATATCACGTCATCAACCATCCAATCCAATCAACTTTCAGCTTTTTTACATCCAATCAAATGCGAAGGATTTGGTTTACCGGTAAATCCCTCGGTATATGTACACAGCTCAAATATTCCATTTCCCTGGGACTTTAAAACAATGCAATAGTATTACAAGTGAAAGACCATCTCACTAGTTCAGGAGCCATGTAAGATTCGGTTCCACAGTCCTTTGTTCTGTCAATCAAAGAATCGTCATCTCTGGTGACCAGACCAAAGTCTCCAATCTTCACTTCACCATCCAGACCAAACAGGATGTTGTCAGGCTTTCCAATGAAATGCAAAAACACAAATTGAAACAAATGAAAGACAACAAATAAAAATCTTACCTGTTTGAAACCAGCATCCAATCAAAACAGTCAGCCTGTGGCTTTCATTGCCAAGCGCTGTTCATGTTTATCTGGTTGATCACTTCTAAGTACAAACCACAATCTTATTATTTGTATTATTATCCTATCAACATTTTTTTTAATTCTAGTTACATTTCTTTCACTGTAGATCTCATTCCTTATTATTGTTAATTCTTATTTGTTCATTTAATAATTATTAGTTTAAATGTATGTTTTACGCTGACGACTATACTGTCTATATCAGGGGTATTCAACAAAAATTCAGCAAGGTCCAGTTAGAGAGAATGTCATCATTCAAATGTCTGGAACATCACAATAATGTTTAATTTGCGCAATATGATGTTGTGCCATATATATTGAAGTAGTCAACAACTGACTGTCAAATTAAATAAAGTTGAATAAATAAATTGAATAACATCTAAATATGTATTATTACAGATTTCCAATTGAACTGGATTAATTATAAATACATTATTTCAAGGAAAATAAAGGCTGGATTTAAAACAGAAAGCTTTTGAAAAATGTGACTCTTAAAATAAAGTAGTTCATTTTAGAAAACTCATTTAACTGAATTATCCTGCAGCTTTAAATTTAGTTTATTCGGGCGTCAAGCGATGTGGAGTTAGGGACTTTATCTGTGGTTATTAAACCACTTGTTAAACCACTCTGACCTCATGGTTCTATGCTCTGACCTCATGGTTCTATGCTCTGACCTCATGGTTCTATGCTCTGACCTCATGGTTCTATGCTCTGATCTCAGGGTTCTATGCTCTGACTTCAAGGGTCTTTGCTCTGACTTCAAGGTTCTATGCTGTGACCTCATGGTTCTATGCTCTGACCTCATGGTTCTATGCTCTGACCTCATGGTTCTATGCTCTGATCTCAGGGTTCTATGCTCTGACCTCATGGTTCTATGCTCTGATCTCAGGGTTCTATTATCTGTTCTAAGAGTTCTATTCTCTGAGGTTCTTTGCTCTGACCTCAAGGTTCTATTATCTGTTCTAAGAGTTCTATTCTCTGAGGTTCTTTGCTCTGACCTCAATGTTCTATTATCTGTTCTAAGAGTTCTATTCTATGAGGTTCTTTGCTCTGACCTCAAGGTTCTTTGCTCTGACGTCAAGGTGAAATAATCTGACATCAAGGTTCTATTCTCTGACCTCAAGGTTCTATTCTCTGATCTCAGGGTTCTATTCTTCGACCTCAAGGTTCTATTCTCTATCCTCAAGGTTTTATGCTCTGATCTCGGGGTTCTATTCTCTGACCTCGGGGTTCTATTCTCTGACCTCAGGGTTCTATTC
This sequence comes from Cottus gobio, assembly GCA_023566465.1. NCBI lineage: Eukaryota > Metazoa > Chordata > Actinopteri > Perciformes > Cottidae > Cottus > Cottus gobio. The sequence goes on along the minus strand of CM042225.1, from coordinate 17,029,553 downwards.
TCTGACCTCAATGTTCTATTCTCTGACCTCAATGTTCTATTCTCTGACCTCAAGGTTCTATTCTCTGACCTCAGGGTTCTATGCTAAAAAGAGGAACGTGTGTGCAGGGACTTTATCTGTTATTAAACCACTGGTTTCAACTCATTTCTCCTCTCTGTTGACATCATTGTTGGTCAGTTAATGAATGTGTTAGGGTTCTCATCACATTGGGTTCTTAGGTTTACTTAGGTTTTAATTTCAGATGTGAGTCTGTCTGTTTGCGCAAAAGATTCTGAATACCAGAACAATATACTGGTTCTATGTTATCTGCCATCTGACCAGCTTCACTACTGGTTTGCACCAGGACCTGCCTCAGGGAGCTGGCTGGGCCTCGTCAGGGTAAACTGGGTGACGTATCAGATACTTAAACACATAAAGGTATACACTAATGTCTATATAGGCTTCATAAGTGGGTATTTTGCACACCGTACACACTGCAAAGTCTGGTCTCACCTTAAGGTCTCTGTGGATGTGCTTCTTGGAGTGAATATATTCGACTCCACTGACTATTTGCTGAGCAATGCTTAGGCCTTCTTCTCTTCTCTTGGAGTCTTGCAGAGACTCAGTGTTCTTCTCTTCAATCCACTCTGTTAGTGTCTTAGTGTCACATAACTCCAGCTGAATATACAGGAACTTTGCAGATGAATTATTTGTAGGCCTACAAAAGAAAGGAGAAAGACAAAAATGGAATCACTCCTTTAAAAAGGGGCAACGCTTTTTTTTCTTCTTTCCTTTAGCCGATCATTAGGAAGTAAATGTTGATTGCGCAAAGCAATGGCTATAGAAAAATGACACCATCTGCATTTAGATTGGTTCCCTATAAGCATCACTTTCACTACGCAAGTCTGTCTGCCACTGGGTACCATCCACAGGGACCCATCAAAAGAAAAATAACCCCATTGACAGAGGATGCAAAAGAGGCGAAGAGGGAGAGGGATAAAAATAAGAGCAAACCTTGGACGGGCATTCACTCAGTGGAGGGAGCTTCGGGAAAAAGATGTCTGATTCCATTTGAACTTGAAATTCAAAGTGAAGACTAAAGGTAAGTGCATGGGACTTACAGGTAAGAGCTGTAACCAGCCGAACTGTCAGTTGATTCAGAATCCCCCTGGTATCCTGAATCCTCCATCCAACATGTGTAGTATCTGACGATATTAGGGTGGTGGAGGTCTGATAATGTCTCCACCTCTCGAAGAGATTTCCTGATCCTTAAAAGAATACAAAATAAAGAGTTATTAACAAAGTAATTAGCAGGAATACAATACTACTAAATCTATGGCACAATGCACACTTTATACTTACTCTTCACAGGAGACAATCTTTACAGCGTAATACTTCGCCAGCAATTTGTGTTTTGCTTTGTAAACACAACCATAGCCTCCACTACCAAGACACTCCATGGGATCAAAGTCTGTAGTAAACCTGTCGAGATTAATGCTATTGTTTAGGCAAAAAGGTAATAAAAATAAACATATTGCGTCTTCTTGATTGAACAACAATTATTGTGAGAGAAGTTTAAGACCATATCAGTATATAAGTATACATATTGTTTCTTTCATACTTTGACTCGGTGGATGTTTCATTCTGATTATTTCCGGAAGCTTGGTCTTTGTCAGCAGCCTTAGAGAATAAAGGAATAAATGGATTTAAAAGTTTTACCTGCTCTGATTATTAAGTGTTAACATCAAAACAACCAAGTTGCATATAGTCTTTTGGAGGGACTTCCTCTTAATTTGCAGGTCTCTATTTTCCCTGATTAGGCACACAAAATGTCCTTGCTCTCATAGTACTACTATTATTATGTGGCCCTTTTCCCCATAAAGAGAAAGTATTATATTAGAGGGTGGATTTAAGACTGGATATGTACAAATGTGATATAAAGTACATACCTGATAATTGGAAGAGTTGGATGAATCTGTGAATATGTTTGAGCTACTTGATCCAATTGCTGATGATGATGATGATGGTAATGATGATTCATTGGACTCCCTTGAAGAATATAATGTGAGACATGAGTACAGCTTTCTCATTATTTACCTCCATGGCTTGCTCTTAATGACAATAAGTGCCTTACAGGGCGGTTAATATAGGTGGTCCACCATCCTCGGTTGATCTGACGGACACCTGCAACGCACAGAAAAGGTGTTTGGCATAATATTAGACATCATCACAGAATAAAAGACCATTTCCTGGGGCCTGTTGCACAAAACTAGGATAAGGGATTAAGCCAGGATATCTTGGTGATCCTGGCTCAATTGATCCGTAATCCGGTTGCACTAAAGATGGATAGGGGGCAGGAGGATATGTTATGGTATAAATTACCATGGAGATTTATTCTGTGGAGCTAGCCTGCTCCAGACCAGGCTAAATTCCAGGATCTATTTAATCTCATCCCTAATGTCAGTCAGCAGTCACCACAAATGGAAACCAATAGTTATTTCACTGCTCACTATACATTGTTATCACATATAACTAGACCCACTGTCATTATTTAAACGTTTGTGATCATTAATTTCAATGATTTTGGATAAAAAAAGATTTTTAGATGTTGCTATCATTAGATAATTTACAGTTTCCCATAGACTATAAGGCTATATATAAAATGATAGAATATTAGGGCCACAGAGGGGAAAAAAGTCATAATATTGTAACCAGTTGTTTTAAAGGAGGACAGTTGTTAAAATGACAGATGTGGGGCATTTCGTGAAATTGTACTTCAGTATGGTTTCATAAACAAAGACATGCTGATGTGCCAGAATATTAAGTATCACATTGTCATAAGTATCAAAACTGTAAAAACAATATGTAGCTTTTCTGCAGAAAGAACCAGCCTCATAAATTTATGACTTTATCCTTTTTCTTCAGTGTGGCCCTAGTACTCTGTCATATAAACAAATACACATTCCATATGAATATAAAAACACAATGTGTAACATTATGTTCCTTTATTGAATAAGGACAAAACAAAGCAGGTAAACCATCAGCTCCTTTCAAAACTGAAGTCACAGTGACTCTACAAGATGGAAAGCACAGAATCCAAGCATATAGAGGCCAAATTCGTAAAAAAACGAACCCAAAAAAACCCAAATTCCTCTGCCACCGCAGGACATATTTAACCAAAATTGAAAGCACACATACTAACTAAAATAATTCAACACATATTGGTCCCTCAGCAGCCGACCACTGTCGTCATCAGGGAAGATTGCCGGATTGTCCCAGTCCATGGCTGGTGGCACTCTGGGGGCCCTCTCCTTCCTCAGGCAGGCCACATTGTGGAGGACAGCACAAGCCACAGTAATATCACATGCCCTAACAGGGCTGACCCTTAATTTGTGAAGGCAGTGAAAGCGTGCCTTCAGGAGGCCAAAGGTCATTTCAACTCTGGCCCTGGCCCTGGCATGGTTGTAGGCCTGCTGTGCTTCCTGGGGGTCTGTGAAAGGTGTCAGGAGAAAAGGCTGGCAGCCATACCCCCTGTCTCCCAGCAACACACCAGAGAATTCACCTGTCAACACAAAATCTCATCATTACTACCTCATAAACACAGTGATATTCTTGACACAGCCATGATGGTTATAAATAGGGGTTGTGTGGCTTACCTTGTGATAGGCACTGATAGATTTCAGAGGCCCGAAAGATTCTGGAGTCATGGACTGAGCCAGGCCATTTTGCCACAACATCGCTGATCACACAGTCAGCATTGCAGACCATCTGAAATCATAAGATGAGGAATATTACACCAATCAATGCACATCACTGGCAATGCAGAGTGTTCGTCAATGGACAATATCAAAAAGTTATGTTCACCTGAACATTAATGCTGTGAAAGGATTTCCTATTCACAAAATCGGCCTCATGGGCACCTGAGGGGGCTTTTATCCTTATGTGTGTGCAGTCCACTGCACCAATGACATTGGGGAAACCTGTCACACAAAGTAATGAGTATCCTACTATGTGTTAACAGTTGTCCTGTAATTTGTAGATCCTCTTACCTGCAATCCTATAGAACTCCTCTTTGATGTCACAGAGTCTTCTGTGGCCAGGGAAGGAGATGAAGACATCTGCTAATGCTTTGATAGCCAGACACACACTCCTTATTGTGCGGCAAATTGTGGCCTTGTTCAGCTGTTCTGCATCCCCCACTGAGTACAGGAAGGCTCCACTAGCAAAAAAGCGCAAGGCCACACAAACCATTTGCTCCACACTCAGTGCATGACTCCGTGCAGTGCGGTGCTTAATCCTGGGACCCAGTAGTCTGCATAGATACCTGATGCCATCTGCAGAAAACCTGTATCTTTCATATAGATGGTCATCAGGGAAGGCCAGTGGGTCCAACCGGTCCCTGAAGACCCTTTCTCGCCTGAAAAAAAAATTACTTGGTATTTTTGTCTTGTTTTCAGTAAAAATATCAAAAAAAAAAAAAAACTTAAATAAAGATGTATTTTCCGGATTTGCTAAATGACCTAGCAAAATAAGTATAGTTTAGACAAAAAAATATAAACTTTAAGTAAATGTGTGCTTAAAACAAGCAAACAAATAAAAAAAATCTGTCAATATAATACAAATTCTCTTGAAATAAGTTTACTTTTTCCATAAACACTTAATTTTAGAAAAGTTCTCGTTTCACTGGCAGATTTTTTTGCTTATTTTCCTAGGTAATTTTGCTCAAGAAAATATTTAAGATTTTTTTTAGATATTTTTTTTAACTGAAAACAAGACAAAAATACTAAGTAAGAAAGACATTTTTGCAGTGCAGTGAGCAACCGACCTTGGGTCCTTTGAAAGGCGCTATATAAATTAAAGTGATTATTATTATAGCTCATCTATTTATTCAATTAAATTTTATTTATATAGCACTTTTCACAATTGTTTCATTCTGTCAAAGCAGCTTTACATTAATGAAAGCAGGAGAAACACAAAAAAAACGGTGGACAACATAAGAAGCAGAGTACAACGGCTAAGATTAAACCGTACTGAGCGTAGTAACGTTAAATAATAATGTAAGGCTTTAATAATAATTTATCATAGCTTTATACAGTGTGATGGAGTTACTTTACACAATTTCACTCATATCTGCAGTGCATTTCAATTAAAAATTTAACCGTTTCATAATTACAGTACAACTGCATTTTTGGAGATGTGAATTAAATATTTGAATTGTAATTGTGATGTTTCAGCGGAGCGGTGAGTGTGTAATTGTGCACTACTTACGCATTCAGGCGGTCTGCAATACTTTGCCACGCTTTTTCTCTTTGCTTTATCACTGTGGCGGTGTTGCCTTTCTTCTTAATTATATCTTTTACCTCCTCGTATGCCTCCATGAGGATTTGTGCTTCCGACGGGGAAAAGTACGCGGCTCTAGTTGCCATGGTAAATCAGTTAATCTGTGATCTGTGGCGGGGTCTATTTGAGTGAGCCGTGAGCGCGCACCTATCCAGGATTGGTTTCACCTGGCTTAATGAATCCGTGTCTGCTCATCCTGGCTTGGTCTTTGTGCAACCAATTAAGCCTGGACGCACATGTTTTGGCTTCATTGAGCTCAGCTGAGTCATTTATCCCGGATGTCTTAATTCTACTTTTGTGCAACAGGCCCCTGGAACTTAAATACAGAAGTGCAATCACTCAAAAGAAAAACAAGTTTTTTTGGGAAGGGCTTTCAAAATAAAAGCACGTAGGTTGTGGTAAATATGGCCTGTGAGCTGTACATTTAGATCTTGAGTGCCAATTTATTAGGTGCTACATGGAACTCTTGTATTAGTTTTAACCAGGTGTTCATAATAAACTGGCAACTGCATGTATATTTTAATGATTTAAAGAAGTACAAAACATGGAATACCTTGCTGTCCCAGTCGGTCTGTTCTTGGAGAGCAGACCAAGCCAGCTCAGCTGCATTTTGTTTGGCTTCCTTGAAAGTCCAACCCTGACCCACAGGGTAGTCCTTTTTGTTGATTATTAATTTGACGAAAAATCTGTGTTGTGTTTTGAAAAAGAGGAAATTACTTGGATCATTGTGTAAACATTTTGAAAATTGTTCTAAAATGAAAATAAGTCAAGAGTTAGAACAGAGTGTCTGCCGTATCTATTCAGAGGTTCAGGTTCATACATACTGAGGCTTATCAGGTGGGCCACGTCTCTCCTCTTCAACGTATTTAGGAATGCGGTTTGTTTTCTGACAGTAGTGGTTAACAATTCCAATAAAATTTGTCTTCGCACAACTGTTGTCCTGAGAGTTCAGACTGAGGCGTCTTGTCTCATTACTGTAATAGAAAAGTAACATTTTACACTGAAGTCATGAAAATTAAACCATTCAGCCATTGTGATTTACTCACCTGATATCCAAAACATTGTGATTAAATTCCTCCTCTCGTTGAGCTGATGTGGAGTTGTGACTCTCTATAGCAGTCTTAAAAAAAATTAAAAAAAGTTACCCATTTTTATGATGGTATACACAGTGGATTGTGGCCTGCTGAGTATGTGGCACCCTAAAACACAATGGTTATCAAACACTTTCATTAAGTCTGCACAATCTAGTGTGTATCTTAATTACCTCTGTAGTATTACTGCCACATATCTCCTGATGTACAAGCTTGGCTGCTTCCTCCTTAGCTTCCTTCTTTGTCCTCCCAGTGGCCGCTGGATACTCCCTATCACCAACCACGAACCTACAGCATCTGATATCATAAACATTTTTATTTAATGACATTTTAAATCAGGACAAAACAGCTACAAATTGAATGCATTCAAGAGGCTTACTGAGTAGTGCTGGTTGGTCCCGCACTTGTTGACTCCACTGCCCTTATATTCAGCCTTTCCCGGTGACCGTACTCATTGAGCCAACATGTGTAGTTGGCTTGAGTGATGCCTGTCTGATGAGCCGGTGCAGGAGAAGCTTCTGCTGTCTTTTCTGTCTGTCAGGATAAACAAATAGGAGACGAGTGCCGTGATTTGGTTTCCATACTTTGGAATACTAGAATTCACACATGCAGTGAGTCAATAAAGAGGTAAAATAATCTTACAAGGTCAATCGTGTCCAGGACACTGAGGGCTTGGGCAGCTGCATTCAGTTTGGCTTCCGCCTTGGTCTTCCCCACACCATCAGGATACGGCTTACCATTCACGACTGCTCTCATTGTGAATCTGTGAATAAATTATCCAACTTTGTTAGACAGGAAAGGTAACACGAGAATGTTGTGTGAGGTTTCATCACAAAGACAACAATCTGCAGCTGAGGTAGCTAACTTTATTAACCTCACTGTGGGCTTTCATTGAAACTAATAACAATAAGCTAGTGAAAAGTTATTCATTTTATTACATGAGAACAATACTGTGATGTGTGTATTACCATCATATGAAGCACTGGAACTGGTTGTATTGTCTAATATTTCACTACTGGTGTCACAACAATTATTTTTCCATATCTAACCTGATGCTGCAGACAAAGTTATACATATTGAGGTTCAACACCATGAACAAAATGCATCTATTTTTTTAAGTAAGAAGATATGCAGCTGACAAACATTGAGAAAGTACGTGAAACATACCTGCGGAGAACAACAATTTTAAGCATAAAAACACGAGAAAATAGTACCACCCTCCCACTCAACAAGAAAACGTCCTACTTGAGTCCCGCATCTCTTCAAACCTCTATCATAACCGCTCATGTCGCACCAGAGAAAGAGTTCAACTCACGTCTTGATGTGATCGAGGCCGACGGATCCAACGTCCTCATATCTCACCACTACACGCGCCCTCTGCGCATACTCGTTTAGTCGAGCTACGGCCATTATTAATAACTCAACAGTCACAATACAACTGAGAGTAAGTCTCAGAACACTAACTAACGATATAGCGTCTTCGTTTTCATCTCAACTCTACTTCCTCAGTCGACCGGGCTGGTTTAGTTCAGCCTCACCCTCAGTAAGTTTCGTTTTCTCCGTAAACGACACTCAACATGGCCCCTTCACGTGGTGTCGGAAATATCCAAACTATGGCTGGAATCGCACCAGGAATGGGAATTTACTAATGGAGATAGTAAAAGTGATGTGTTTGTTTTGTCTATTATAGCTGGAAGCTGTTCATCGTTTCTGTCAATAACTGTTTTGACAGATTTTTTTTAATTTTAAGGTACAGTGTGTAGCATTTAGGGAGATTTACAGAAATGTAACATAATAATTATATTTTCTTTAATCATCTTAGATTCGTTACCTTAGAATTATATCTACTGTATTGTAGGCTAGAGAAGGCTGAGCCTTTCCTAAATTATTGTTCCCTAAATAATTCCTACATTTAGGAAACAAAAATGTCTGTATATTTCATACTGATAAATAAATAAATAAAATAATGGAAACACTTGTGCTTGTCTTGCCTCATGTCGTGTACTGCAGCTCCTTGGTGGCAATGCAGCGGCAAAATAGTTTTGTGTCCATAGCCTTGTTTAAAGTAGCCAATCACATCCTAATCCTGAAGTATTATTTTACCAAACATTCTGCCGAAAGCAACAAATCAAGAGCTATTTGGGAAATTACAGCTGTTAACAACAGCCAGTGCATCTGATATCGAATCACCTGCTGCTCCGTGTACAGCGAGGAGAGCTGTAAATGAAATCCATCCATCAATCAATCAATCAATCAATCAGCTAGCTTGTTATTTGCTATTGAAAACTAATGGTTCCGTTGCTGCACTGTTAAGTGACTTTCAAAGGTCAACTGTTCAATGAAACATGGAATATGCAGCCGCAATTGTTAATCTGGTAGCTAAGCTTTTCATGGGTGCATGATGAGCTGGAGAGAATGCTCCTGCTACTGGCAGCGGTAGACGGTTGCCATCTCCAGCAACTCCACATTGCCTGGAACAATACCATAAGGGGCGACTGTGGCTCAGTGGTTAGCAAGTCAGTCTTTCAATCGGACAATCTCTTGCAAGCCTCCCTGTCTGGCGACCTATTCTAACCCTAATTAACCAAAGTCCTACGCCTAACCTCAACTATTCAAGGTCAATACCTAACCGTAACCATCTCATGAATGGTTGCAAATTGTGGGGTACTATATAAACACGACCCTTCACAGAGCCGACCTTCATGTTTCTACAGTTGCCCCAAACGAACACACCAAACCCTGGCTCTAGATTGGACCGTTCACATTTTTGCGTTGGCCACTGAAGTTCTGCTACACGCTTTGCACATGGGAGACATTTGCAATCTGAGACCCCAGTGCTAATCGCTGCCAAATCCTTCACATTTTATCTTTAACTAACTCAAAGATAAAAGAAAACAACAAAACTACATTTTGGATCCAACACCAATGTTTAACTGCAGCTGACTGCATCTTCTGGAGCTTATGCTCAGCTGTAGCAGCTGGATTGTATTGAAGGCACTGATCAAGAGTCATGACCCTCCCAGTGATGCCTGCTTTGTCCGGATGAGAGTTTGCATTTTCTGTTCAGGGTACCTTCAGCCTGGTTCCCTTCAGAGCTTAAAGCCTGTGATCAAATTAATTCCAGATTACATCATTTGCACTTGTGTTGTACAAAACGAGAGGAATTTTAGCTCATCAATTTCCAACTTTTTAAAAACTAACTAAAAAACGAATCTTGATTTTACGTAGCGGTTGGCCACCAGCGTTTTAGGTGAATTACTCCCTCCTGCAAGTGTGGACCAGATTAAACTCCCCCATTAAACCTGTCTGTGGAATGCAATTAAAGAAACTTGGCTGTATAAAACACTTCTCATGTTCATTATGGTGTTTCTATCATTTGCTGACATGTCTTATGAAACTGCCAAGCACAATGTGAAAGTCTTTTGTTCATGTTAATGTAATTGCGTGTTAATATTAATGTGTTGTAATGTTGTGGTTTTATTGGCTAAATTAAAAATGTATTTCACACATACATTGGCTTAGCAAGAAGAATACATCAAAAACGTTTTTTAAACCTTTAATCCTGATGCAACAGGTGCAGCAGCCACTCACACAATTTCAAAAAACTAATTCATCGATATGTCCAACAATATTGTTGAAATAGAATGGAAATATTGTAACTATTTCCATGATTTCTCAATTTTGTTTTTGTTAAAATAAATGAATACAAAACCCCTAAAAAAGAGGGCCCCACCTTAGTTTTTTGACGACCGTTTTGTCTATATGTACAGTATAGTATGTACATTATATACTGTATGTATATACTACACTATAGTATGTGTGTATATATAGATGTACATTCAGTGTATGCCGGACCATTCTATTGAGGATAACCATTATTACCAAAACCAAGGCTGTAATGCCACATCATCATGTGACATTACTTTAAATACATTAACCATTATCAGCGTAAAATAAAATGTCAACTGTGGACACAGAAATTACCGGCACATGATTATTTAGAACAAAAGTTATTTTCTAAAATCACAATGAAGTTGATTTCATGATTTATTCCCTGATTGTTAAAAGTCATACTAGTTCTACTTTTTAGTTTGTTCATTAATTGAACGGTGAATCGTGATGAAGTGTCCTTGAGCCCCAAACTGCCGACCCTTCCGTGCTCGTGTGTTTGAGTGAGTGAACGTGAGGCCTTGTGAAGCGCTTCGTACTGATCTCAGATATACAAAATCATATTGGTAACATTAGACCAGATACATTTCCATATGCTGCTGAAGACTTATCACAATTCCCTGTGATAATCAGACAGTTGCATCTTCCTGATGCATACTTTGTGCGTTTAATGTCCGAGCACACATCTCCATTTCTGCCTTCAGTTTACTTGCTTCGGGTCGGTCTTCAGGCTTCGCATGCAGCATTGACTCAATGATTTGGTTCTGCAAAAAGAGTAAAAACAACTGCGACTGAGATATTTGTACCCACAATAATAGAAAATGTCATATTGTTGAAGCTCCACTCCGCAGTATACTGTATCCGACATTATGCACCTTTGGCACACTCAAAACACTATTTGATATTTTACATTATTCACATACAGACAGAAGCAGCTCTGTTTTGACTCTAATCCTTTGAGGCTTTATGGTTCATTAAGGATTAATCAGCTGACTATTTTCTCCATCAATTGAATGTTTGTTTGGTTTGTAAAAGTTCTGAAAATAGTATTTAATGCTGTCACAAATACCCGGAGTCCAAAGTAAGACCTTGGAAATTAATTAAACAATAAAATAAATAAAAATGAAAAATCCTTACATTTGAGAAGCTGCAACCATGAAATGTTTAAAAAGTTGACAATTCCTTTTCTGTCAATCAATTCTTAAATTAATAATTTTGGCTGTATCATGTTCGTATGTTTGGTGTGCAAACATTGGAATTTGTAAACTAACTGATTTAAGCTGTCTAATAATTGTACAATATTTCCCTCTGAAATATTGAAGTATGAGAAGAAAATACTCAGGTGAAGTAGTACTTCCAAATTGTACTGTTACAGTGAAGTAGTTACATCCCACCACTGTCTGCTGGTGGCCTTCACTGATGCCCGTTTTCCATGGTACCTACCTCTTGGGGAAAAGTCAGTGAAAACTCTTCAGGGAGCTTCTGACTTCTGGCATCATCCCAAACCTGGTATTCATGAGGTGATAAAATAACTTGTCAGTAATTTACAAATACTTTATGCTTTTTTTTAATACTTTATAAAAAAAATGATGCTCTGTTGAATGTTAGAAATGAGTCCAAGAAAATCGACACAAGACAGATTAAAAGACGAACAATGAAGTTCCAACGTATCTGTGATCTTCAGTACATTTTGCTACCCGTCATACTGAAAATCAATTACTGCTGTATACAGAAGCTGGGTTCTTATTTGTATAGACTCACCATTACTCTTTCATGCCCAGTAGAGAGTTTCCAAAGGAGTTCAAAGTAAATCAACCCCAGAGCAAATATGTCCACTTTCCGGTCATAGTTCTTCTCCCTCTTCTGCGATAGAATAAATACACAGTATTGACAACAGGCACATCAGCAGCTTCATGTTATCCTAATCACTATGAAATATTAACTAGTTATGCACACATTTGCTGTAAACATTTAGATTTCACAGCTCTCCCTGCCAAAAGTAAAGAGAGGTGAGCATTGTTAAGTGTGGTAGGCATACAGGTAGTCTACCTAATTAAGCCCATTAGAAGAATACATTTGTTACCACAATACTTTAGAAGAAGTTATTGTCAGTATCATCTCACTTGTTCAGGAGCCATGTAAGTTGTGGTTCCTCTTTGCCCTGTTCTCTCCATCAAAGCATCCTCATCATCATCATCTCTGGTGACCAGACCAAAGTCTCCAATCTTCACCTCTCCGTCCAGTCCAAACAGGATGTTGTCAGGCTTACATTGAAACGCAAACACACAAATTGAAACGAATAAGCATCTAGCTTCTCACGATGGACAGTCAACACCTGAACTAGTGAACTTAGAGTCCAAAATGGATTTGAAACAGGGTCCTGAATTTGAAACCAGCATTAACTCTAAGCAGTCAACGTGGGGCTTTTATTGGGTCAATTAATTGGTGTAGTGATAAACTAATAGCCTTGTTTATCTAGTTCACCATTTCTAAGGAACAAAAAAAAAAAGAATGTGACATTCTTTTGTGGCATTTGTCCATTATATTATTACGTTACATCTAATGTAATTCCATCCATTTACAAGTATGTTCAAGGGTTTTATAACCAGATGTTCTAAATACTCTTTAGAATACTCTTCCTCCAACCTAACAAGAATACTATTCTGGTGAGGAATTGTTGAATATTGGCCTTAAAAAATTAACAGACTTTAACATAAGTCGAGAAATAATAAATAGATATTACACACAATAAATGTATGTACACAAACATTTACGAGGCAGAAAAATAAAATCCCAACTTCTTTTTTGCTCGGTTCACTTTGCCACATACTAACTCCATTCCAGATCAAGCCAGTTTATTGGATACACCTACACAAACAACTGTTATAAATCCTCCAGGTCAACCTGTTATTCTGGGTTTTTGCCCGGGTTCAGGCAGCACAATCCACATATTGACTGCTTCACAGGAGCCATCTTCCAATAGAACCTGTCATTGTCATGCTTTCTACTGTATCTAAAATCTGTTTTCTAGTATCCTGTTCCCTCCAGAGTTCAAAGAACTCCCTGGATCCTTCTCATCTTTTTTTCTCTACATTTTTCGTCGTGGAGAAGGAGGACAAGAAAATTGGCCCTTCACCTAGGCCCGGCCCTGGTGAAGCTCAGGTGCCACCTACTACTCATATTTACAGCCTTTGAACTCTTGTATGGGGCCATTGTCTTTTCCTAACTAGATCTTGGATATTCATATCATCTGTTGGATTATGGAGGATGACAAGTGTAAGACAGTTTTCAACATCCCTAGTCGACACTTTGTCATGCCAATCGACCTAACCGATGACCTTACTGTTTTCCAGGCATTAGTCAATGTTGTTGTCAAGGACCTGATTAATATCTGTGTTTTATATCTGAGTTGGTTGACTTCTACTTCCTGGCTGAAGGGAAGATAATGTCAATGAAAACCACCTGTCTCCACATCAGTACTGTGCTGCAATGGCAAACAATTAAATAATGTTCACAAACACAAACGTTTCTAATGTTCTGAACTGTATACTAGACTTCCAACAGCAGGCGAGCAGCAGCACATTTCTACCAACTTGTGGCTTGTTGGGGCCAGATCTAGCCTAATACAGTGAGTATCCATGTGTTCGTTGGTAAATAATGATGAGGGGCGAAGGTGTAGTATGGAGTGCTGCTACTCTCTCTGAGTGAATAGCAGAACAATATACTGGTTCTATGTTATCTGCCATCTGACCAGCTTCACTACTGGTTTGCACCAGGACCTGTCTCAGGGTGCTGGCTGGGCCTCGTCAGGGTAAACTGGGTGACGTATCAGATACATAAACACCTAAATAGGTGTTTATATAGGCTTCATAAGTGGGTATTTTGCACACCGTACACACTGCAAAGTCTGGTCTCACCTTAAGGTCTCTGTGGATGTGCTTCTTGGAGTGAATATATTCGACTCCACTGACTATTTGCTGAGTAATGCTTAGGCCTTCTTCTCTTCTCTTGGAGTCTTGCAGAGACTCAGTGTTCTTCTCTTCAATCCACTTTTTTAGAGTCTTTTTATCACACAATTCCATCTGAATATAGAGGAACTTTGCAGATGAATTATTTGAAGTTCTAGAAGAGAAAGAAGAGAAGATTAATTGTATTACTCGGCTACCAAACAAAAGGTTAAGACTAAAGGTGAGTGCATCAAACTTACTGGGAAGAGCTGTAACTGCCAGCTGAACTGTCAGTTAATTCAGAATCCCCCAGGTATCCTGAATCCTCCATCCAAAATGTGTAGTATCTGACGATATTACAATGGAGGAGTTCTGATAAGGTCCCCACTTCTCGAAGAGATTTCCTGATCCAAAGGTGAACAAGAGAATAAATCAGGAAACAAAGTCGACACAATGCACACTGGAACCTGACAACTTTATACTTACTCTAGACGGGGCACAACCTTTACAGCGTAATAATTATCCTCCAGCAATTTATGTCTTGCTTTGTAAACACGACCAAAGGCTCCCCTGCCAAGACACTCCATGGGATCAAAGTCTGAAGTAAACCTGTCGAGATTGACGCTATTTTTAGGCAGAACATAGAAATGCCATCTTGATTGAACATAATTTATTTTAAGGCCATGTCAGTATATAAAAAACACACTACAATGCAAATGAATGTTGTTGTTTCTTATACCTCGAAGGGATGGATGGCTCATTCTGACTTTTTTTCATATTCTGTTCTTTGAAAGCATCCTTAGAGAATAAAAAAAAGTAAGTTGTATACATTTTAAAAGTCTGTGACATCTAAACAGCCAAGTAGCATGTGGTCTTTTGCAGTGACTCCCTTTATAGGTGGGGTGAGATCACAAGTAGATGGTATTGCATGCATAAATTGCAAGCTATCACTGTTGCAGAATATAAGAGAGTGGATTTTTCTAATTATATACACAGCTTTTAAGATTGCGATATAAAGTGCAGACCTGATCGCTGGAAGAGTTTGATGAATCTGTGAATTTTGCAGAGCCACTTGTTCCCGTTGACTTGCTGTGTGACGATGCAAGAGACTCCCTAGAAGAAAACAATAAGAGGCATGAGTACAGTCTTTTCAATACTTAGCTACAAACTGAGTGACTTCTCATACTGGGGTCAATAAGTGCCTTACAGTGAAGTTGGTGTTGACGAGCTGTTTGAGGCATCGTCTCCAGAAGCAGTTGACCTCAAGGGAATCTACAATTCACAAAAAGATGTCATAATGTAGCAAGTTCCAAATGATGTAAGGTCCTTTAGCCATAAATGTTTTAAATAATATCAATATTTATGTAATTTTTCACCTCAGTCAAACCATTATTTCTGGCTATACCACAGCTATTGACCCAAAGTAAACTTCCTTGCATTAACAAGGCTGCTACTAGTATGCAGCAGTCTGTACATATCATTAATGTACATGTTTGCTTTACCTACATAGTGAGAGAACAGACCTGAGCCGTGGAAAGGTTTGATGAATCAGTGGATATTATTATGCCTCCTGTGTCCACTGGTGTGCTTTGTGATGATACTTCATGTGTCTCTCTAGGGAACACAATGAGATACATAGTTACAGCTTTCTCTTTATTTAACTCCATTTTCTGCTCTTTTATTAATGACATAAGGGCCTTACTGCATAGGTAATTGTGCAGACAACACAGATGAAGCACCATCTTCTGACATTCTTGATTTGACAGACACCTAAAATGCAAAGAGTGATATACATCATTATGTCTATGAAACCTTTTTATTTAAAAGTATTCAAAGGTAGCTGGGGTTAGGATCATGTAGTATTATCATGTTCTACTAACTACAGCCTGGGGTTATCTTTTGTCAACACAATGGTAGAAAAACACCCAAAACACGAAAGAAAAGAAAGTTGTCTGGAACAAAAGAAAACATTTTGAAGGCTGTTGAAATGTATTGTATGTGTTATAGTGACAGGTGTTTCTAACATTTTGTCCTCCCTATTTATATCATGAGGATAGGCTGAATTACAGAAACATCTTTCACACACACACTCTGTCTAATGCAATACGTTCAACAGCAGCACAAGCCACATCTTCAAAAAGTATCATACAGTTAAGCAGTGCCTCTCTAAAACAACTCAATAAAAAATGTTCATTATAGCCTTCATGAAGGTATGATTTGTGAGAAGACTGTTGTATTATACTTTCTAGTTTGTGCAATAAACTAGCAAGTGAGTGTATATGTCATGATGTAACAGGAGTAAAATGGAATACCTTGCTGTCCCAGTCCGACTGTTCTTGGAGAGCAAACCAGGCCAGCCGAGCTGCATTTTGTTGGGCTTCCTTGACAGTCCTACCCTCACCCTCGGGGTAGTCCTTTTTGTCTATCAATAATTTGTAGAAAAATCTGTGTTGTGTTTTAAAAAAGATGAAATATTTCAGACATTAATCATAACCGCTTTAATATTGTTTACAACTGAATATCAATGAAGAGTTAGAACAGTGTCTATTCAGATGACAGAGGTTCAGGTTCATACTTACAGAGGATTATGAGCTGGACCACATCGTCTCACTTGAATGTATGAAGGGCAGCGGTTTTTTTTCCGACAGTAGTGGTCAACAATTCCAATGAAATTGACCTCTCCTTGTCTCCGGTTGTCTTTCTTAAGCTGCGTGTTCCCACTGAGGCGTCTTATCTTATCACTTGAATAAACATTTCACACTGATTAAAACACAAATATGCAAATATGCACAACTGAGCACTTCACTCGCTCCTTTGCATCTGCTGCCATCAGACTGTATAACAGCACGTTTTACTTAAATATAAACTTATACTATATATCATAACCCATACTAAATAATAATCTAACATAGTATATGTTGGGACATTTTTTATATCCTCTACACACACACATATGACTTATGGCCCTTATACAAAGCAAGCCAGTTAGGAATCCAGGTATCTCTGATATCTGTATGTTCCTGACTAAAGACGAAACACATCATTGTTTATCATATGGCGGGCAAAGATGTCATGAGGGCTCCTGTGACTATTTATAAGTAGGACTCTCCGTTTTGTTCGTTGAGCAGACTTGGATATCTGTCTCTGCTCCTTTTTTGCAAAGAATAAATTACCTGTTAACAACCACCAAGACCCGGTGTCGAGTGCGAATAATTTCTCTAACAGTGTACTCTATTTATGTGTTGCGCAGATGTTTGCATCATTATATTAAGTTCTATAACACTAAGTACTATCACTTAATAGAAGAAGAAACCCCTTTATTAGTCCCACACAGGAAAAATTTATCCTCTGCATTTGACCCATCCTTTAAGGAGCAGTGGGCAGCCTCGTGAAGCGCCCGGGGAGCAAGTGGGGGTTAAGTGTCTTGCTCAGGGACACAACGACATGGACTGGCTGAGGCGGGGTTTGAACCCCGGTCCTCTGGTTGAAAGACTGACTTGCTAACCACTGAGCCACAGTCGCCCCATAATCATATGATATATCACTTTACCGTAGAATTTGTTATCTACAAATGGTCATATATAGTTTCTACAGACCTCTTATCATTTATTAAGTGTACCATCTCTATTGCTGTCCTTGTGCTGCTGCCACAACCGAATATCGCAGCTGGGTAGCAAAATAGGTTTTTCTCTAATTAAAATTAAAAAAACGCACTGCTGTTGTGATTTACTCACCAGATATCAGACACATTTGGATTTATTGGCTCTTTTTGTTGACTTGATGTACAGTTGTATTTCTCATCTGCAACCTTGTAAATAAAAAGTACAATTTTAAAACGGTTGACACAGTGGACTGTGGCCTGCTGAGTACAGTATGTGACGCCAAGAACCCAAAAGGTTTTTAGGCCTATGGTCTTTTACTTTTAAATACTAGTGGATAGTGGATATAGCAGAGAGGAACAATAATCATACTGTGTCCTGATGTTTGTTCTCCAACAAGCTTTCTAGAGCATGTTTCGCTGCATTACACTTGGCTTCCTTCTTACTCTTGCCCACACCACTGGGATGGACTTTCCCATTTAAGACGACCCACTGGGTGAATCTGTTGGGAAATGGTCACATTTCGGTCATTAAGGTAAGTTGACCTGAAATTCTGGTTGGTGAGGGTGGTTGATGGTGCGTTCAATTACTGCTGCGTTATTCATCCACACACTACAATAAACAGCCTAGGTGAAGCAACCACCCACTGGACTCCACCAGGATGTTTACACACAGCCTCAGCATGATACATCCATAGACGTCCATACATAAATTGTAGCAGTGACGTCACATTTATTTAAATAATGTACAATTGAGGTACTCACGTATTTCCCACTAATACACCTTTATACCTCTATTCTATCACATTTCCCTGACCACAATTTACTTAAAAAATAAAGGTGTAAAAAAAGAACAACACATGGCATAACCGACGCAGAGCTATCTTATTGAACCACCACCCTCACCAGTCATTCATATACGGAAGTCACCCAAAAGCACTCTCATCGACTACTGCATGATAACGTGCAAAGCTACACGGTTAACAGGATAGAGATTTTATTCAACTCACGTTTTATCATGGGCAGGGCCCACCTCCAGCCCCTCTTCAAACTGCAGCTTAGAGCTTGTTTGCTGTACGTACTCGTGTAGTTCAAAAAGATAGTTTCTAGTTGCCATCATAAATAAAGTAGCTGGAATATCGTCTCAAAACGCGACAAAGTGAGAACAAAGTGCAAAGCTCACGATAACTCTCTCTCTCTCATTAATTAGTCTCGTAGTGTTGGCTATATCCGTGCAGTGCTTCGCTTTTTAAACTTGTCTTCATATTCCCGTAAGTTTCGATTTCTTCACAACGTCACTCACGTTTCCTGACGTGACTTCGTCTGAACAAGCAGAATTAAAAACGTAGCTCCAATTAACCGAACTTACACCTACACACGACAACTGGCAACATTTGCAGAAATGTGACTGTTCGCCACTAGTTATCAATAATTAGTTATTGTTTCATACTTCGTTTATAATTGAACTGATCTGTCCAGTGGTGTGCACACAACGTCTCAGTCAAGAGTAAGTGCTGTAAGTCAGTAGTTCTCAAATGGGGTACGTGAACGCACCATATATTTAACTTGAGCATCCATTACATTTTTTTTTAAATAGTTATTTAATACATATTCAATCAAATATAAATGCAACTTCACAAACTGAATTATATATATATTCTATATTAAATCAGACACTGATGGCACAGCGCTGTGTATTACATCTTTTTTTCAACCAAAAATGCTTTGCACTGGTTAGGGGGTACTGGGATGAAAACAATATTTAGCAGATGGTAATAAAGTTTGAGAACCACTGCTGTAAGAGTTCATTTTTGGAGCGAGGTCAGTATCATGGTGATTGAAGGCAACTGCACCGTGTGTCCTTGTCATTACAGCTCATGTTAATGTTACAGTAACTAATCATTAAGTGATTGTGTGATTGTGATAGTTGGGGTTAGGCTGTGGACATGAATATAGATCATATATATTGCTGCAATACAGATGGTTGTGAGTGAGCAAGGTTGAGAAACAGATGTTGAAGGTGTAACACTAACAGACATATGTGTCACATGATATGGTTGAACTGGATATGAAGCTATTACTACACTCCGTAGGGGTAATTGGTAACAAATCTGTCATATCTGCCGTAATCCTAATGGGAGTGTCTGGCTATACAATGCTGACTTTACCAGTGTTTCCACCTGACTGCAGGTGCTGTATAACAGCAGCCAGCCAGTCACAAAGCATGATTACAATCAACAGCCTGGTTGCTTTTACCAGTTAGAAACCCTCTTATATTTAGTGGTTTGGGATGCTGCATTTGTCTTCCTGCACCTACGCATGCATGTTACATTGACCTTAATCTGAAAAACAAACAATACTCAGTGTTCTAGTGTGCTATATTAAATAAAATAAAAAATGTTCCATTGTTCTTGCCACTTACTAGTGTCTTTATTTCATTGCCTAGTTTGTTCTTGAAAGGAATACCCACACATTAAGTGTAATTAATTCATTAATGTCCAAAATGCTGTGTCTTCATATCTGAGCACAGTTGTCTTGCACTTACAGTTTTGAGACTCAATAACAGAATAATAAGTACAAACATTTGGGACACAGTGATTTCTGGAGCATATCCCCTTATTCAGACCTGATACAGACTCCTAAATGTAAAAACAAAGCAGATTATCAGACTAACCCACATCATTCAACCCCCACTAAAATTCACAAATTGTGCAAAATACAGCAAACTTTACAGAGCATGAATGACCATAACACCCTGTTGTCAATGTTTTATTTCCCCATTACACCCATTACAAAGCAACAGGTGTAATGTGACATCACTTTACACACATGTATCCAGTTACAGCATAGAATGCATAATTTCAGTATCAGTAACAGGACATCAAGTAACAGCCATTTTTTGGGTGCTATATCTTTAGACATACAGCTCATACAGCCATGAACTTCGGTCAGTGCACAGACAAAACCATGTACACAAGATCCAAATGACTGAAAGGCATATGCAGATGACATTTTTTATTACTGAACCTTGAAAATGGAAAAAGATATGCCCCAGGTAGCCCCCCTAAGTATATACATATAGAAGTGTCCATACTTCTTGTTAGAAATACAGTCTTCAATTGATGTTATACTACATTTTAGGGGCTCTAACATAAACAGAATCCAATATATGGCAAGTATGACCACCCAAGGTTGCAATTTGTTGCCTTTTTGAGATATCAAAATTGCAATGTGGACTCATTCCTAGGACCATAGATTTCTTGTGAAAATGTGCACATTGTGTGTAAAGTTACAAGTTAAACTGTGAATGTCTCATGAAACACATCTCACTTATACACCCAATAACATAATATTAATTGTTTGTTTCCAACCCCTTCTCCTGGAGAACAGCAACCATAATCGCACCTGACGCTACAGTAATAATCAGATGTGCCAGAGAGGTCCCAGTTTCCGTTTTAGTTTTTAGTGCTGTTCATGGGTGGATCAAACCAGCCCTGACACCAAATTGATACAAGGTTGTTAAATGTGGAGGGTCATTGGCCACTCCCCCACATCCTAACCCCCTACTTCCTTTTCCCTCTCGCGCGGGCCACAGACACTTTTGAACACGGCCTTCATTTTGATCTCAATGACACACCTGTTAAGTTTTGAGACTGCATATTTCAGTTGCTGTATCGTGGTCGCAAAATCTGTGCAGACAGAAATGTTAAGACCCAGTAAAGTACTCAAAACTTCTTTTGTGGTGGTTCCTGGTACAATAAGACCACATTTTGCCATGATGACTCACACACATGCTCACAAGCTGAAAACAATACCAGCTTCACTGTTGCAACTGGTAATTAAGACAACATGGAGGGAAATTGTAACTTTACAAAACGCCCACATATGGATGCTTTTTTCACGTACTTTTAATGGTCCAAGGACCAAGTCCACATCGCCATTCTTGCCATTTCTTGATTTTGATGATGTTAGAGCCTTTGAAATATGGCAAAACATCAATAAAATACTGTATAGCTAATTGGAAGAATGGAAATGTCCATTTATATATACTTTACGGAACTGCCTGGGGTCCCAAAACTACCCATTTTGCACTTTTTTCCATTTTTAAAGGTCAGTAATGAGAAATATCAGTTTTTTCAGTGACGCTGCCAATTTTCATTGGTCAAGGGGTTATTTCTGAAGATATTGAACCCTAAAAATGACTATAAAAGCTATGGAATTCTCAATATTCAGCAAAAATATGTTTTGGTCTGAAACAGCATTTGAATTCCCAATTTGTGCCTATCAGTACCATAATTGTACATTTGATTTTGTTACATTTTGATTCATCAGATCATGAGAACCCTTAGCAATAAAAAAAACTTGCAAATAAAAATATTATGGAATACAGAATAGTCACATGTTTGATGACTGATGCCTCAGCCTGTTGTTTCAGTATTTCCTTGTGATACTCAGACAGTCCTACTGTAGCGTCGCATATCTTTAAGCACTGTAAGTTTTTGAGAGCACTCTTCCAAGTATGTCATTAGTTTACTTGCTTCGGGTCGGTCTTCTGGCTTTTGACACAGCATTGACTTAATGATTTTCATCTGCAACAAAAATAACAGCGATTGTGATCTCCATGATATCAATGAATGCTGCTAGAGTCTTTGAGGCTCCACTTAACCGTATTTCCCTCTAATTCTACTTTACCCAGGTGACCTAATAATGTCAATCCCCCCGTAGAAAAATACAGTTTCATGTATTAAGTGAAAGAAAGAATGAGTGTACCTCCAGGGGGAAATGGTGTTGAAATTTCTCAGGAAATTTCTGGATTCTGGCATCATCCCATATCTGTTCAGAAAAAGGAAGAATATTTAATAGGTGTGATACAAATGAATCGTCTGTCTGCCTTTTTCCACAGATGGCATCACTGCTATGACAAGTCCAGATTTCTGCTATGAAAAAAGGCCGATTGAAATTTGAGGATCGATCAGTTGACATCTGTTGTCTGAGTCTGGTCTTTGAGACAAACTAGAAGCAAAATCCATTTATTAGTTAATATTGACTTGAATCGATTTTGGACTATTTTGAACAACTCACCACTTTCTTTTCCGGGCCGACAAACATGTGCCAAAGGAGTTCAAAATATACCAACCCCAAAGCAAATATGTCCACTTTTCGATCATAAGTGCTTCTGCTCCTCTGTCATGAAAGAAAAACACAATATTAACAAAAGACCCTTAAGCTCAACAGGTCTCCCTTTAACAACCAATATTGAATCTCAAGTTAATGCCAGTGGAGACCCTCTCACTTGCTCTGGCGCCATGTAAGATGGGGTTCCTTTGTACACCGTTCTCTCCACGAGGTTCTCAGCATCGTCGTCGTTTTCCTCAGTGACGAGACCAAAGTCTCCGATCTTCACTTCCCCATCTACCCCGAACAGGATGTTGGCAGGCTGACGGCGGGAAAGAAATGAGCACAGCATGTGGCTTCATGACGTGATGCAACGTTATAAATGATGATTTTATCCACTTCGTCTCACCTTCAGGTCCCTGTGGATGAGCATCTTCATGTGAATGTACTCGACTGCGCTGACTATTTGCTTCGTAATAGTTAGACTTTCTTCTCTTCTCTTGGAGTCTCGCAGAGATTTCTTCACATTATGAGTGTTCTTCTCGTCTATCCACACTCTCAGTGTTTTGGTGTCACACAGCTCCATCTGAATATGCAGGTACTTTACAGATGTATTGCCAGTCAACCTAGAAAAGTAGGAACATGTTCAGTAAAATAAGTACAGTGCAGTAAGGATTTCAATAAGTGGATGGGACTTACTTTGAACTGCCGGAACTGTCATCTGCACTGTCCCATTGGTATCCCGAGTCCTCCAACCAACATGAGTAGTACCGAACAATATTGCAGTGATGGAGGTCTGACAATGCCGTCACCTCCCGTAGAGCTTTTTTGATCCTAAGGAGAACCAGAACATGGCTTAGTAAGTGAAACTTTTCGCACATATAAAAAATAAGTAAACAAAATGAAACACCTTTCATACTTGACTTACTCTCTGCAACGAACAATCTTAACAGCATAATCCTTATTCAATAGCTTTTGTCTTGCATTGAAAACACGACCAAAGGTTCCTTGGCCGATGCTCACTATGGAGTCAAATTCAGATGTAAACCTGTTAAGATTAACAAAGATATTGTTGAGGCAAACTGAACTGAACTATACATACATGAAGTTTTATGAATAGAAGGATGTCTTCATTATATTTTAATTCACAAATAAAAGGCCTCAGCAGAGATAAAACAAATGCCACTACTGTGCCTCAATGTTTTTATTTTCCATACCTTGAGCTTGTTATTTTCTTACTTGGACTTCCTGGATTCTTGCCACTGAAATTGGGCATTTCATCCTGAATGAATAAAATAAAGTATTGATATCCAAATGTGAAACAGAAAGCAACAAGATTAACTAGCATGATGAATATCTCCTTACTGTACCTCTTTGCTGCTTCTGCAGGCATTTGGGAAACAGGCTGCAAGTCTAGACAATAAACATTGCAGTCAGCCATAAATATTCATACACACATACATATACTGCTTTACAGTGGGTCTCAAAAGATGCCTCACCTTATTTTGGGCTTCACGTGAGGACTTTTAATCTTTGTAATGGGAACCAGAAAAATACAGCCAATTATTTTTTTTTCAGCATACATGCATCTATTATGTAAGGTCACAAATAAGTCTTCCGTTAGAATAAGCAATGTTGTGCTGGGAACTAACGTGGCTGCAATTACTGGCACAATCTGGATCGTACTATACTACACTTACTTGTTTGTTCTCATCAAATACATGTGTTAGGGTAAAAGGCATCCTGGGAATGTATTAAGTCACTTTCTGTCATTAGAGTTACAGGTCAGTTAAGAAAAACTGACTTCTTCTGCAATAGACTGAGCATTACAAACACATGAGCCATGACGATGTTTAGAGGATCACACAGGAACTAACGGACCTGCTCCTCAGTAGGATTTGATGAATTGGAGAAAACCGCAGAGTCACTTGAAGGCGTCGGCACTCTTTTAGATTTTGCATCGAGGAACTCCCTTGGAGATCAAAATGAGATGCTTTAGTACAACATGCTGAACATCAAACTTTCCCGCCTGTCATCCTCCACCGTCAGTGCCTTACGGGGTGCTCGGGGCCGTGGACAGACTATCATCAGGCCCAGCCGACCGGAGAGACTGAAAGCACAAAGGAAGTGTTCATCACTGTCACATATGACCATGTTTTGTAGTGATTGATCCTCTCTAGCATTGTGGTGTGACAGTACTGGAATAACCATTAGAATATCACTAATGTGATATTTCTAATTAAGGGGAACCATTGTCATCTTTTATTATGTTTAACCTCAGATGTTTAGACAAACCTTAGCTGGTTCTCTGCTGTTTTTTACACTATGCCTCTGTGAGTGACATGTATCAGCTTTTCTCTCGCTCTACAGAAACACATATTCATTGTTTTTAATTGTTGTGCAGCAAAAACAACCATTAAATTGCAAAATAAAAATGTATTTTTTTTCCTGATATTTTTGGAAACTTGATATAAAGAAGTAGTTTGTGTAAATACCTAATTGTTTATTTGGTGGGACATTATAAGGAATGTACAATACAAAGGATAGAAAAACGTATTGCGGCACCCTTGGCTCATCTTTAAGGTCTTTTGGGAATCACTGGGGACACCACTGTTACATACAGTTTTACATCAGAGAGGCAGGTGTCACTATACTTCAATTATCTACGCCACACATTTGGAAGCAAAAACAAGGCGAACATATCTTAATGTCATTATAATCGATCACCGCATAGTACATTTGTTTGCATACACAGCCATGGTAAAAGAAAACTGCTGTGAAGCTTGAAGTGCTTTTCCTTTTATTTGACATGCTTTCAAAAAAAGAAGAAAAAAAAGAGATTGGGCTTGCATGTTTTATAGTAAGGGGTTTTAAAGGAAAGTAGGGTTTAGTAGAGCAGAATAAAAGATGGTTACGAAAAGCATCAAAAACATGTATGCCACAGAATTTCTTCTCAAAACAAAGAAAAGTATGATTTTATATTGTTTCACTGATAGGAGTGTGAATTGTGTAGAACCTTCGTGACAAAACTACAGTCTTCCGTCTGCACAATCTAGTGTGTATCTTACTTACCTCTGTAGTATTACTGCCACATATCTCCTGATGTACAAGCTTGGCTGCTTCCTCCTTAGCTTCCTTCTTTGTCCTCCCAGTGGCCGCTGGATACTCCCTATCACCAACCACGAACCTACAGCATCTGATATCATAAACATTTTTATTTAATGACATTTTAAATCAGGACAAAACAGCTACAAATTGAATGCATTCAAGAGGCTTACTGAGTAGTGCTGGTTGGTCCCAGACTCGTTGACTCCACTGCCCTTATATTCAGCCTTTCCCGGTGACCGTACTCATTGAGCCAACATGTGTATTTGACTTGAGTGATGCTTGTATGATGAGCCGGTGCAGGAGAAGCTTCTGCTGTCTTTTCTGTCTGTCAGGATAAACAAATAGGAGACGAGTGCCGTGATTTGGTTTCCATTCTTTGGAATACTAGAATTCACGCATGAAGCGAGTCAATAAAGAGGTAAAATAATCTTACAGGGTCAATCGTGTCCAGGACACTGAGGGCTTGGGCAGCTGCATTCAGTTTGGCTTCCTTCTTGTTCTTCCCCACACCATCAGGATACGGCTTACCATTCACGACTGCTCTCATTGTGAATCTGTGAATAAATTATCCAACTTTGTTAGACAGGAAAGGTAACACGAGAATGCTGTGTGAGGTTTCATCACAAAGACAACAATCTGCAGCTGAGGTAGCTAACTTTATTAACCTCACCGTGCAGCTGTAATGAAGATCTCACACATTGCACTTTTAAAGAATATTAAGGTTCAACACCCCTGCATCTATTAGGATCTTTTTTTGTATTTGTTGAAGTGGTGTTACACTCATACCATTCATATCGGTATACGTGGTGCCAGTGCCTTCTTTTGAGACTGCGGTCAACTCAGCCGACACTCGGATCTCCGTAGTCAACTCAGCAGACACTGAAATTTCAGTGCACCTACATACTGACGTTTACGGTAAACACATTCGAACGTCGCAGATCGGGAGCGAGCAAGGGTTTTAATAAAGTTCGCGGAAAGATACACGAGACACAACATCCGGTTTTCAAAATAAGATGTTGACATTAATGTTACTACTAACAAATAAAAGTAAAAACCGAACAGATTTGATGTCTTTATAGATATACAAATAGATCATTTTCAACGTTTTGCTAAAATTATGCTAACAATCTAAAACATTTACTGTAATAAATTGTAACAGTTTATAAAAAATAAAAGTACTGCTTTTGTATGTTCATAAAGCTTATTTCTCATTATTTGAGGTGCTGTAAATATACTTTCCCCTAGAGTTCCAGGAAATGGCTGATACAGGTGTGTTCAGGACATCTCTGACTTCCCCTACAATAGCAATCAAACAGTTTTACTGTATAAATTAGTAGATATTTCAAAGTAAAGGTCCTACATTTGAAGATAAATCAGTCATTTCTTTAATGATTGAGACTCTCTAGAAATATACTTTTTTTCAAAGTTCCAGGAAAAGATCAATGCAGGTGTGTTCAAGACATCTCTGGCTTTCCCTATAACGGAAATCAAACAATTCTACTGTACCAATTAGGAGATATTTCAAAGTAAAGGTCATCAATTTTAAGTGAAATCTGTCATTTCTTTAATGTTTGAGACTTTGTAAATATCCTTTTCCTCAAAGTTCCAGGAATTGTCTGATGCAGGTGCGTTCGGGACATCTCTGACTTACACTACCTTGGGAATCAAACAATTTTACTGTACCAATTAGGAGATATTTCAAAGTAAAGGTCATCAATTTTAAGCAAAATCGGTCATTTCTTTAATCTTTGAGACTCTCTAAAAATAGACTTTTTTCAAAGTTCCAGGAAATGACTAATTCCTGGAACTTTGAGGAAAAGGATATTTACAAAGTCTCAAACATTAAAGAAATGACAGATTTCACTTAAAATTGATGACTTTTACTTTGAAATATCTCCTAATTGGTACAGTAAAATGGTTTGATTCCCAAGGTAGTGTAAGTCAGAGATGTTCTGAACACACCGGCATTAGTCGTTTCCTGGAACTCTGAGGAAAAGTAAAATGACAGAGCCCCAAACATTGACAAATGTCCGATTTCTCTTAAAACGTAGGATCTTTACTTTGAAATATCTCCTAGTTGTACAGTAAAAATGTTTGATTCCCAAGGTAGTGTAAGTCAGAGATGTCCCGAACGCACCTGCATCAGACATTTCCTGGAACTTTGAGGAAAAGGATATTTACAAAGTCTCAAACATTAAAGAAATGACAGATTTCACTTAAAATTGATGACTTTTACTTTGAAATATCTCCTAATTGGTACAGTAGAATTGTTTGATTTCCGTTATAGGGAAAGCCAGAGATGTCTTGAACACACCTGCATTAATCTTTTCCTGGAACTTTGAAAAAAAGTATATTTCTAGAGAGTCTCAATCATTAAAGAAATGACTGATTTATCTTCAAATGTAGGACCTTTACTTTGAAATATCTACTAATTTATACAGTGAAACTGTTTGATTGCTATTGTAGGGGAAGTCAGAGATGTCCTGAACACATCTGTATCAGCCATTTCCTGGAACTCTAGGGGAAAGTATATTTACAGCACCTCAAATAATGAGAAATAAGCTTTATGAACATACAAAAGCAGTACTTTTATTTTTTATAAACTGTTATAATTTAGTACAGTAAATGTTTTAGATTGTTAGCATAATTTTAGCAAAACGTTGAAAATGATCTATTTGTATATCTATAAAGACATCAAATCTGTTCGGTTTTTACTTTTATATGTTAGTAGTAACATTAATGTCAACATCTTATTTTGAAAACCGGATGTTGTGTCTCGTGTATCTTTCCGCGAACTTTATTAAAACCCTCGCTCGCTCCCGATCGGCGCCGTTCGAATGTGTTTACCGTGAACGTCAGTATATAGGTGCACTGAAATTTCAGTGTCTGCTGAGAGATCCGAGTGTCGGCTGAGTTGACCGCAGTCTTTTGAGAGGGTTTCAGGAGAGAAGGGGGATTAATAGTCCTTTCCAAACTCAAATGTGGAGGTATATACTACGCTATCCTCCCACTCAACAAGAAAACGTCCTACTTGAGTCCCGCATCTCTTCAAACCTCTATCATAACCGCTCATGTCGCACCAGAGAAAGAGTTCAACTCACGTCTTGATGTGATCGAGGCCGACGGATCCAACGTCCTCATATCTCACCTCCACGCGCGCCCTCTGCGCATACTCGTTTAGTCGAGCTACGGCCATTATTAATAACTCAACAGTCACAATACAACAGAGAGTAACTCACAGAACACTAACTAACGATATAGCGTCTTTGTTTTCATCTCAACTCTACTTCCTCAGTCGACCGGGCTGGTTTAGTTCAGCCTCACCCTCAGTAAGTTTCGTTTTCTCCGTAAACGTCACACAACATGACCCCTTCACGTGGTGTCGGAAATATCCAAACTAGTTTAGCCGACATGAACTAAGCAGTGAAGGCTGTGGATACGTTGTAACACTGCGAAAAGCAATATGGGGAAAGGCTCATGGAAACTAAAGTTGTTAATGCTCTTTTTTATTTTTCAAAACGTTGAAGAGACACAAATGGAGAGACAGCTAGTGCGGTCCACGGCAAGCGTGTGGCAGGCGTCAGCCAGGTGTCAGGACAGCGACGTGCTTTTGGGGACAATATGTGCATATTATTAAAAATGTTAGATATCCAACACATTTCTTGAATGTCATGTGACTCAGGATTGGTGTCATACTATGTAACATGTTGCATTATTTATTCTGACTTAGAATAAATGTGTTGTTTCTTCAAAGATCCTAAAAATAGTGCATTTGGTGTAATAGTCCCAGCATATCTCTCCAGTTCCGGGTTTGTCACGTGACCACCACCGCACGTAAACATTACCGAGACGTGGCTGTTTATACAAATACCTCGTGTCTCTGCGTCTGCTTCAACGTTGTTCATTCCGCCGGGAGGAAAACAAAGACGGAGTGGAAATTGAAAACGCTCGTCCGTATCTCTTTGGAGACATCGCAGAGTATGACATAAAGACAACATGGCCGGTGAGAACATCTCTTTATAATTACTGCCTTGACCCAGTTTGTCTGGTTTGGACTGTCAGCGGGATGCTAACTTTAGACTGCTGTCAGTCTGTCTGTCTGTAGATACTTGTATTGTCATATGCACCACAGTTAACAGAGTTACTGTACAATGAAAATCTTATTTTGCTCGGTCCTCCTTCCACACAGAATTACAATAACTTAAAACTTAAGGTAAAAATGAATAATGTAATCAGTGTTGTGGGGGGTGGCTTGTTGAGGGAGCTGTTCACCAGCCTGATGGCCTGCAGGTAGAAACTGTTTGTCAGTCTCGTGGTTCTGGACTTCAGACTCCTGTAGCGTCTACCTGATGGAAGGAGCCAGAAGAGTCTGTGGTGGGGGTGTGTCCTGTCCCTGATGATGAGATGTGTCCTCCTGGTGTCCCTGATGATGAGGTGACCCTGGTGATGAGATGTGCTCTCCTGGTGACCCTGGTGGAGTAAATGTCCTTAAGTGAGGGGAAGGTTGCTTCTGAGATGAACTGTGCAGTTTTTATCACACGTGGAGTGCCTTCCTGTCCTGGGCAGTGCAGTTTTCATACCATACTGTGATTGAGCTGGTAAGTTGCAGAGAGCTGGTGTCAGACCAAGAGTGAGGAGGTTTTCAGAGAGTTTGTGTTTGAGTAACTATTGTTTAAAACTACCAGCTGTTTTAGGAAACGATGGAGCCGTAAAAAAAAAAAGTAAACTATATTGTAACCCATTTTAGAAGCTTTACGTCTTCAGTAGGAACGAAGGGCCAGACAGACAGAAAGTAGAGCACATTTTTGGTCTTTTCATGAGGTTATGTTCACAATAACAAATTCAAGAATTGACATGAATGACCTTTCCCCCTTTTTATGTGCGAAGGTGAATGCCGCCATGCTGCACAAGAGTCCGCTGCACCACGCTGCTAAAAACATGCATGTTGAGATGGAGGAGACGCGGTGGCGTTCAGGCCTAACGCCGACGCCAGGAATCAATACAACAAGAGACCTGTCGACTTCACCACACCGGGCTTGCCCCCTGCAACCTGCCTGCAGTTCTATGAGAGGAAGTCAGGGCTGCATGGAAAACCTACACAGTTTACGGTTTGTGTAGTCGAAGTGAATCCTGAACAGCACCGTTGTGTCGATGTTGCACCAGCAGATGGCGAGCAAGGATCACATTTCCAGGAAGTCTCAGACAGACACTCATCCAGCACCTCTTTCAGGGTTCATACAATCATTGAAAACCT
Organism: Cottus gobio; assembly: GCA_023566465.1. NCBI lineage: Eukaryota > Metazoa > Chordata > Actinopteri > Perciformes > Cottidae > Cottus > Cottus gobio. The sequence continues at coordinate 16,998,452 of CM042225.1, read as the reverse complement.
GGAGAAGTCATGGGATTTTAAAATGGTTATTTCCAGGCCTGGAAAAGTCCTTGAAAAAAAATTAAATCCCAAAAGTTTTGGAAAAGTTGTGGAAATTTGTTATATTCATATGTTCATGTCGTTCATTTACGCTGAGTTTGAAAATGAATAGTATTTTAAAAGAAAGATGCTCAAAATATAAGCAGGCATACGCTGAGTATATCTATAAATGTTTATTCTTTTAACCAAACTATTGTCTCTCATTCATTTGTGTCTTATTGCACTTATTGTAAGTCACTTTGGATAAAAGCGTCAGCTAAATGTCATGTAATGTATACTGTATGCTTTAGAATTTTCTCACTTTTTCATGTATACACTGAGATTTCACAAAATGTTTGGTCATGAAAATTTGTTTTAAAAATCATGGAAGTGTCATTGAAATCCATTGGTCAAAATGTGTATGAACCCTGCTCTTTGTTTCCTCTCCATAGCAACGCCATGATTCTGAAGCAGGTTGGCAGTGATGGCGAAGCTGCGCACCAGAGCTCTAAAAGTCATAGGTTAACTGGACTAACTAACCAATCAGGAAATCACTAAGGACCTACCCACCGTACACTGCAGAAAACACAGTTTTTAGTCAGAGATGGCAGCTCAGCTCAGATCAGCTGTTCAGTATTACGTGTTACATATACAGTATTGCGACGCAACACACGACCATCTGCCGGTAAAGAGTACATAGTGCATACACTTTGAATATTGAAATAATAACATTCGATTAAAGTGTTAGAAAGTAGAACGATATCTTACATTTCTTTAAGTAAATTAAACCCAAAGTGATTCCTTTCATAATAAGTAGCTAGTTAAATAAAACAATAGAGATATACAAGGTATAATTCTTTGATGGTTTAATGAAAACACAGGTATGCAATCGCTTTTGAAACATGTCTAAAAAAATCTTTTGAAAAATATATACATACAAGTTTACCTAAATTTCCCACAGAATTCCTAAATGTAAATAATAATGTATAGGCTGGCAACTACAAACTGCATAAATATTTATGACCTTCCAGAGATGGAGAAAGGATTGCAATTATGATCACCTAATTGCCAACACTGTTTATCAAAGCCAAGTGTGATCAGCCCACTTTAAAAAGTAACTGCTTTTTCACTGCGAACACTGAGAATATTCCTTGTTATCGGGTTCATTCGTGGTCTGCTGCTGTATCCCCAGGACAGTTGGAGCACAAGTCCTCCTCGTCTGTCAATAAAATACAACAAAATATATCAGCAAAGTCAATAAAAACAACAATAAAAAAAACAGGCATGTTGTCGTCACTCTTACCATTATAGGTGGTTCCACACCATATGCAGTAAAAATGGATTCCTCTCAGATAGGATGTAATAATTTGCAGTTTGTCAAAGGACTGTAACAGAGAGGTACATATCAAACGCATTCATCTTACTCTGGATTTACCAACAACCTGAATTTATTGCACAATATGTCATAATAACTGTGTACATAACACTGGTAGAATGTACCAGTGGGTCTTACTTCACACTGATATTAATGCTTCACACCAAAACCCATGTCAAAATGATGACCTACATATATTTGACAACAAAGTTGATTTGGGATCATAAATTAGCATTACACAATAAATCTCTGTATGCACAAGGTAAATTAAACACTAACGGTTAATTCCACGATATCCTCTTCCTCCTTTTCTTTCTTCTTCTCCTCCACCTCCTCCTCCTCCTCCTCCTCGTTGTCCTCTTCCTCCTCCTCTTTAAGATCATCTTCCTCATCATCATCAGTCTCTGCTTGAGGCCAGTACCAGTCTTCCCTGGGGACGGTGATGCCCTGAAAAGACAAATCAACGATATGGTAATTCTTCTGGCACATTTGTATATATTCTCAGCACAGAGGTGTTTCATTAACAGCACTATCTCTGTGATGATAATACTTTATTATGGCCATAATTCCTCCAACCTTCTGACTGTCAAGCTGCTCACAGGCCCGCTGACTCCTTCTGAAATCTCCTTCAATCTTTCGCTCCTCTCTCTCTGTCCTTACTCGCGACCTGGAATGAAAAAGCATGACATCACACTCACAGACTATAAAACATTTGTATTATAGGTGGGGAAGAACGTTTGGAAGGCCAATATATCTTAAAGACAACTGAAAACTTCACCTAAAATCTTCCAGGGACTTTGTCTCATTCTGTTGTCTGGCCCGCACTTTCTCACGATAATGTTCAAGTTCCTGCTCAGCTTTTCTTTTCTTCACCCCTTCCATTCCAATGCCACCTCTGTCTGGTTTAGCGTACCAAAAAAAGTACATTAACAACCAGTTGGATTGCACAGATTGTTACCAAATATCAAAAGAATACCCCAAAAAATCACACTGTAAATATACAAATTAATTGCTTACCAGTTTTGATATTTAGAGGAATTGGATCAACCCTTCCTGCTCCTAAAGAGGAAACAACAGAGATGAACATGAATACACACAACAAATGCAAAACAGAATGAAAATAAGATAATTCTGTGAAAGAAAAAAATACGTGCCCGCCTTCCCGAGGCCTTGACCAGCTTTGTAACCCATTTTTTGCAGAAGTGCGAATCCCTTGTTCGCATTGCAAATTGAGTTTTCTAAAGCTGCCTCTCTACTTTCCTTCTCCTGCTCCTTATACGTCTTCTGACGGTTCTTGACGTTCGTCTCGTTTTGCTGCGTCTCCTTCTTTATCGCCTCTTTTACCCGCCTCACCATGCTGACACCCGGCTTCACATCTTGTCTGACAGAGAGAGGAACGCAGACAAACGTATTGAGACAATAAAACGATACAGCTATTATGGGAGCACGACCTTAAACCCACACTGACACTCCTTTGAAAACCCCCGAATTAGCTTTCATTGTAGAAGACTGACAACACAGGGCGATACACTACATCAGTTTAATGTAACCTGACAATCTAGAAAAACCTCAGGTTTTAATATATGAAACAAACGCTTACATTTTACTAAGAAACGCATCTGACATATAGTCCTCTTCCTCATCAGACATTGTGACCGCGGAAACAAGTAGAAAAGCGCTCCTGAGTTTAATAAATACTCCGGTTGTCTGTTTTTAGTGTTTGCTTCGCGGATGTTTGGTTCGTCAAATATACCTTCCGTGTAGCTACAAGGTATCAAGTATCCAGTTCTGGCACACTTGACCAATAATTCAAAAAAAGGTATTTATTTTCAATAAACATAGACAACTGAGAGAAAGGGTCTACACATAATGTGAAATCATTTTTTTGTTAATATTATTTCAACAACATGTTCTGGACATTAATTTGCTGGTTTCAAGTCGGACACACTTTAATGCGACACCGCCGACACCCGTCGTCATCGCCGTCATTCATCTTGCGCATCCTGGTTATCGAAAACAGGTAGGGTGAACAATTCCCCTCCACTAATGTCACACTGAAAGGTGTTTTTGAACAGCTAAATATGTTTTAAGACGACGATAGATAGCTACCACTCGGTTTGGGCGAGTGTGTTAGCCGGAGTTCCGCTTGTCCCTCGTAGGAACTAACGTCAGCTAGCTCAGGTTGCTAACGAGCTGGTCTATCAACAGCTGGAGGCAGGCAGCTGTTGATAGACCAGCACAGTGCTAACGCCGCCCAGCTCTGACAGTTTAGTTTGCTGCACTTAATACGACAAATACGCACGGGCTTATAAACGTCTAAAGCAGTGAAAAGATGCTATGACATCGTAATTACTTAATGTCCAACTGTTATGTCTTGCATCAGCCTAATGAAGATATTGCAATGACGACACGTGTCCACATATGTGTAGTAGTTCACTGAAGTGCTGTTTTAATGCTGTCTAGGTGAGTGGATGAAAGGGTTCATATTGGAGAAGCGACATCTACTGACAAGGCCCTAAGATAACTTTGCAGAGGCGAGGGTGTGCAGCGCTGTTAGAAGGTCCTCGCCATGGAGCTGGCTCACAGTCTGCTGCTCAATGAAGAAGCCTTGGCCCAGATAACTGAAGCAAAGAGGCCTGTCTTCATCTTCGAATGGCTCCGCTTCCTGGATAAAGTGCTGGTGGCTGCAAATAGGGTGACTCTTCAAATCAGATTTTGGCATTGTTTATCTGGCTTGGGTTTCATTTGTATCAGTTTTGTGACTTTCTCGAGCGTTTGCATGGCAGGTGGATGTGAAGGAGAAACAGAAGAAGCTGGTGGAACAGCTGACTGGACTCATCAGCAGTGCCCCTGGACCGCCAACCAGAAAACTGCTGGCCAAAAACCTTGCGACCCTCTACAGCATCGGGGACACCTTCACTGTTTTCCAGACTTTAGATAAATGCAATGAGATCATCAAAAGCAAGGATGACACGCCTGCGTACTTGCCAACAAAACTGTAAGATCCCATTTAATCGCAGCACCGTGTATTGTCATTAGCCACTTGTTTTTAATACGGTCAGATATTCTGCTTGATAAAATACACATTTGCACTACAAGATGTTCACAGCTCTCAGTGTTTCAGGCAGAAACTATAGCCAACCTTCAAGGGTATTAGCAGTTAAGCCCTATGTTAATCTGCAGAATGACATTTCATATTTAAAAGGGGGGGATTAGGTGTACATGACCAGATATTATGATGCGTCTCTTGGAATGGAGTCACAGTAGTTGAAGCTGCATCAGTGTTGTCCTGCAGTGTTTTACTATATATAATACTATGTTTGGAGATCTGAGGTTAAGTCTAACTCATGGCTCAGTCTGAATACATCAAAAGGAGATTTGCATTTTGAATGAAAAGAAACGCACAGTTATGGCAGATCAATTTCAAGAGATCATTTATTTTGTATGCGCATTTAAGTTCATATTGAATATTGCGCTGCATTGTTTATCAGTTCAAAGTGAACCGTAATGTGTACTTTCATTTTAACTTTTCTTCCAGTGCTGCTGTGGCATGTGTTGGAGCTTTTTATGAGAAGATGGGCCGGATGCTGGGAAGCCATTTTCCAGATACTATTAACAATCTTTTGAAGGCATTAAAGAGTGCTGAGGTAGGACTTTTAAGTCACACAATTGGAAAATGTAATGCAATTTTCAATTTAATTATAGCAAGCATGTTTCAGGTCAGGGTGTATACTGGAATAGAGCAACACAAATGGACAAATAAATAGATATATTATTCAGAAACAGATGACATTTATTTGACTCTTCCTGCTTTCCCATACTTTGTTGATGTAGTCCCAAGGCAGAGGAGAGATCCTCCTCAGTCTGCAGAAGGTGCTCTGTGGACTGGGGGGAGCTGCAGCCTCATGTCACAGAGATATCTACAAGAATGCCCGCTCTCTTCTCACAGACAGGTCCATGGCCGTACGCTGTGCTGTAGCAAAGGTTGGTCTCCAAAGAATTTCGAATTGAGCTGTAAAAGAATGATAAACTGCACTGTATTTTGCTATGTTATGCGAATCAGCAAATCTCCACCATGTAGACCACTTCAACTGATTTGCATTGTCAGGCAACAGCTTGGGTTCATGTTAACATTCTTGCAGGTGATGTCATACACATACACTGCAACAGGAAATAAACTGGGACACATTTGCAATGCCTGAACTGTGAAATACTATTTCCTGTTTAGAATACATTACAGCTGTATTTTGTACAAGCTGTATGGCCAGTATTTAGCAAAGATATGTATAACGATGTTGATGTACATCACCAGTCTGTACGTGCATATTGTAGACATTACTAACAGGACTCCATCTTTATATGTTCTTGTCTGATCAGTGCCTGCTGGAGCTGCAGAATGAGGCAGTATTCATGTGGACCACAGAACTGGAGAACGTGGCCACTTTGTGTTTCAAGGCCTTGGAAGGATCAAACTATGGTGTTCGGGTAGCTGTGGCCAAGCTGCTGGGGACAGTCATGGCCACTGCCCTGATGCCCAAACAAGCAGCCGGTAGATTAAAGAGTTAATTTGTGTAGTTCACATTTCTTCTGCTTTCATGTTGAGTAGACTAACTCACCTCTTCAGTTCTTCATGAGCTCAACGCTTCTTTCCTCAGTGATGCGGCAGAACGTGAAGCGGGCCACCCTGGAGGAGGTGCTGGAGCTGATGGCCACAGGCTTTCTGCGCGGTGGCTCCGGCTTCCTGAAGAGTGGAGGCGAGATGTTGAAGGGGGGAGGCTCCGTCAGCAGGGAGGTGCGAGTGGGCGTCACACAGGTGAGGTGAATCCACAAACGTAAGAATCTGAGCCTGCATTATCTGTTTCAACCACTTGACACGTGGCCTTTCTTCATATCTCCCCAGGCTTATGTTGTGCTGGTGACTACACTCGGTGGTCAATGGCTGGAGCGCAACTTCGCTACATTCCTGTCCCATGTTTTGGACCTAGTGTCTCACCCACGGGCCACGCAGACGCATGTTGAGGCTGTGTACTCGCGCCGCTGTGTTTCCTTCATGCTACGCGCCACCCTCGGGGGCTTACTCGGAGAGAAAGCACAAATTGCAGCCGGCAAAGAAATCTGCCAAGCCATCAGCAAACAGATGAGGGCTGTGGGTAAGGAGGATGGGGGGGAAATATCACGGTTCAGAGCATTACAGAGTAAGTACTCATCCATTATTATCACTTTTTTTAATTCACCCTTCATTCAGTTTCTATAAATCTTGCATGGTTGGCTCTTGTATACAGAGATGTTTTTTCTTTTGTTGTGTGCGGAGATGGCTTTCCCTATTTCTGCTTTCCTTCTTGCTTTCCGCCTCTGCTTCTTTTGGATCGCTCTCCTCTTTCTTTACTTTTTATTTTTAACCACAAGCAGCATCATTATGTCTGTAACATTATCCATTGCCAGCTCAGCATTTGAGTTACTCATGCTTGCATTACTGCCTAGCCTCCATGGCTGTTTGCCATTCTCTTATTGCATTGCAATCCCGAAGGAGCATGACCTAACTCTTTCTGACTGTTGACATCTGGCTTACACCAGCAGAAAAACTGCATGTGCCACTAAATTCACAGACACATTTAATAGGAACAAGCCATTTCCCTCCACAGCAACCAGACATACAATTTGCATGTTTTTCCATCATTATGTTAATTAATTACTTGATTTCAGTTCCTCCTAATTTTTTTCTTCTTTTATTTTCTGCATAACAACACATCAATCATTTTTAAAATCACCTTTTATCTCGTTCAAAAGGGATGATTCTTACTCTGATTTGCTTTGCAACCTTTTAAACTGATGTAAACTATGTCAAACATCCATTCTCTCGTTCATATTGATGTCAAAGCAGAATTTGAAAAGGATGTTGAGTGTCGGTGTCTCTTGAGATGTGGTCCTGTGCTCTTTCCTGTCCCTGCTGCTTGTAGCTTTTCCATCCAGCTGGATCTGTGAGACTTCTTGAAGTTAGACTTTGTGGAATATCTATGCTAAAAGTAACTTACAATTGTTTTTCTGGATACATGATGGCAATGGGACCTCCTAATGAATGTTCCCCGCTGTCCCAAATTGAATGAAATAACACGAATGCCACAGTTCAAGAAGCAGTTTAAATCTCTTTTGAAACTCGTTTATTTTCTTTCCTTTCGTGTGATCTTGCTTGACTGTTGTGTATTTTAGCGCTGAGGATTTAAGTTCTTGATACATTCCCGTCAGACATTCTAATCAGGGATGTTTCTGATTTCAGAATAAGTTTTAGTGTTTTCCTCTTTTGTCCCATTTATTCTTTAATGTAACTAATATCATTGTTTAATGCATTGCTCCTTTTTTGTTTAAAATAAATAAATCCTCAGCTGTGTGGCGTATAGCAGGCTCCTCAGTATTTTTAAGGATTGTAGTGCTGCAGTTGAAACATTTTGCAAATTCATAATGTGTGACAGCAATAAATGGACTAATGTGGACAGACATTTATGTTATTACACTGTGTTTAATGTCAGAATTCTAATGATCTCTAAATCTTTGAAAATTCTCAAATTTAGTTGCAATTTAGTACAGGCCACCTTATCCATTAATGCTGCACACAATATTGATTAGTAACATGTTACCATGTTTTAAATTATTTTAGATCAAGGTGAACGGTCCTGCCTTTTATACTGACAAACCCAATCGTGTTTGTTTTTTCTTTCTCCTCTGCTTGTTTTTTCAGAGGCGGTTGTGAATGACATCAGTGGAGAGAACAAGGGAGGGGCAGCTGATGTCTCTGCCAGTCAGCATGTCATGGTGTGCGCCCTAAAAGAGCTGGGCAGTCTGGTTCAGAGCTTGAGCGCTACAGCCTCACCCCTCATTCAGGAGCCTTCTATAGGTGAGACAGAAAAGATATGAAACAGGGCATGTGTGCTTTTAAGGATCTATAAAGCGGGATGAACTGGGATTAGATAGAGGATAATACTCCTCACTGGAGTGAAGATTTGCTTACTAAACCAACTTGTATATATTCGGCAGCATCTTCTCAGACTTTGGTTATGTATTTTAACATTTCACTGTCCTTCAAGCAGACTATTAGTTGCTCACAGCAATGCAAACCTTACATCTACTTATTTTACTGACTGCATAAAGGTTCACTGTGTATACAATTGTCGAATCTTACTCTTAAAGTCAAACACGTCTGAATCTCCCGCCAGAAGGGAATTCCTTTGGACAGGATTCATCCACAACCTCATAACAAACGCCATGTCCTCTTTGCCAGGACTCCTTGAAACTGTCACTTCAGTGCTGCTTCACCCGAGCATGGCGGCGCGTTTGGCCGCTGCATGGTGCTTGCGCTGTGTTGCCGTGGCGCTGCCCTATCAATTGACCCCACTGCTGGACCGCTGTGCGGAGAGAATCAACAACCTGAAGAGTTCACCTGAGGCTGTGAGCGGCTACAGCTTTGCGATGGCTGCTCTGCTGGGAGGCGTACACCAGTGTCCACTTGGTATCCCCCACTCCAAGGGCAAGGTGGGAACCTAACATTATTGGCTCCTTCTCTTGTAAATCATTTCAGTCATTTATGGTCTTTCTACTTATTTTAGCCCTGATTGGCCTTCTGTACCAGCCTCATTGATTGCCCGATAGAGATTTAAGGGTTATCTGTGTTCCCTTCTTGTAGTTGGTGGTGAGTATAGCCGAAGACCTCCTGAGGACAGCTGCTCAGAATAGTCGACTGTCCCTGCAGCGGACACAGGCTGGATGGCTGCTGCTGGGTGCCCTGATGACTCTGGGTGAGCCTCACAGACTGCTTTCTCTTAGTTCTTACCCTCGATTGGTCAACGATACCATCTCCCTCTCTCTTGCTGACCACGTTGCCACCACGTCGTATTTGTGCCCAGGTCCCTCCCTTGTGCGCTATCACCTTCCCAAGATGCTGCTGCTGTGGCGCAACGTTTTTCCTCGCTCCCAGAAGGAGCTGGAGGCAGAAAAGGCCAGAGGAGACGCCTTCACCTGGCAGGTCACCCTGGAGGGCCGAGCTGGAGCACTGTGTGGTAAAGAAACGCACCGCTCCGTGTAGCTGCACATGCTCTGCAATGAAGGCAATTCTGACCAACACGCCTGTTCCTTTTTTCGTCTGTAGCCATGCGTAGCTTTGTGGCCCACTGCCCCGAGCTGCTCACAGAAGATGTGATCCGCAGACTGATGACACCCATTGAATGTGCCATGACCATGATGTCTCAGTGAGTGTGACTCTTTTGAGTATGATTGTTGACTTTGTTGCAGGTTTTTCAGGATACACAAAGTTAATTAATTTAGCTGTTTTCATATTATATATCTAATCCTTGTTTCAGCGTCCCTGCCATCATTAAGGTCCATGGTGCTCACCTGAAAGCAAGTGCAGCGATGGTGAGGCTGCGGTTGTATGACATCCTGGCTCTATTGCCTCCTAAGACCTATGAAGGTATCACAGTCACTTCTGCATATTTCTTTCTCTCACAGATGTTAATCACGGAGGGTTTTTATAATACACATTTTTTTCTTGTGCAGGCAGCTTCAACGCCCTCCTGAGGGAGCTGGTGGCAGAGTTCACTTTGACAGACAACTCGGCCAACACTACCACCTCCTTGCTGCGCTCTCTGTGTCACTATGACGACAGTGTGCTCATGGGCTCATGGCTACAGGAGACGGACCACAAATGCATAGAGGATCAGGTGAGTAAAATCATCAATGACATGATGAATCCAAGTACTGTTCTCAGAATAAAGGGGTTCTACTGTGTGATCGTTCCTCTACAGCTGCAGCCCAACAGTGCGTCTGGCAGCGGCGCTCTGGAGCACGACCCCTCCTCAATCTACCTGCGTGTTCCTGTGGGCGAGGCCATCCCAGGGCCTCTCCCATTGGGTGTGTCCGTCATTGACGCTTCAGTGGCTCTGTTCGGTGTGGTTTTTCCCCATGTCTCCTTCAAACACAGGTGTGGAGTTTAGTTGCTCATGTGGACATGTTGGCAGCATGTCAACATTTCGCATCTTATCTTTTTGTGATGTGTTGGTTTATTGTGTATTTGTATTCATGTTGACTTGTTGTAACGATCCTGTGACCTCCTTGTTTGTAATATATTCTACCCGACTTGTATGATTCAGGCTGCAGATGCTGGACCACTTTGCAGAGTGCATAAAGCAGGCGAAAGGAGTTCGACAGCAGGCAGTCCAACTGAACATCTTCACTGCAGTGCTTAGTGCCCTCAAGGTGAGATAACTTATTTCATATCCTCCGAAGATAGGAATATCATATATTATTATTCAGGTAATACTTACAATTAGAAATAATGTATCTCCTCCTAACTGAAGGGTCTGGCTGAGAACAAGAGTACTCTGGGCCCTGAGGAGGTGCGTAAGTCGGCCCTGGCCCTGGTAATGGGAGCGTTGGACAATCCCAACCCCATCCTGCGCTGTGCTGCTGGAGAGGCTCTGGGCAGGATGGCTCAGGTGGTTGGAGAGGCTACCTTCATCGCCCGAATGGCACAGACCAGCTTTGATAAGTACGCATTTCATATCTGTATTGTCTGTGTTTTCTTTATTCTAAAGTCCATCTCTATTCTATTATTCTTCATGTTAAGATCAAAAGAGACTTGGTCAGCAAACCACTTATAATCATTTTTCACATTTTAATTTGAAGCCAAGAATGTTTTGAGAAAGATAGAAAATTCAATCTTTCACTGTCCTTATAATTTATCTTGATCTGAATCTAGCTGACATCTCTATCCTTTGCTTTAATCATGTGATCCATATCTCTTTTCCGCCTCTATTTCCAGACTGAAGTCTGCCCGTGATGTAGTATCAAGGACGGGCCATTCGCTGGCTCTGGGCTGTCTGCATCGATATGTTGGAGGGATTGGCTCAGGCCAGCACTTAAAGACCAGTGTCAGCATCCTTTTGGCTCTGGCCCAGGATGGGTCCTCTCACGAGGTCCAGGTACAGTGAATTACGCAGGAGGAATGAATTTTAAGATTCATCCACAGTTGATAGAAAATAGGAAAATTGGTCTGTTTTTCATTTTTAACTGGATTATTATAGTTTGGTTTACCTGGAGGAACATGCGTTTTTTTTCTTTTTTCCTATTGCACTTAATGTTTTAGCAACATTTTAAATAAAAAAAAATATTTGTGCTTTATACATGATACTATTCAGATATTCTCCATCAATCTTTTTTTTTTTTTCATCAGACATGGGCTCTGCATTCTCTGGCTCTGATTGTGGATTCTAGTGGCCCCATGTACAGAGGCTACGTGGAGCCTACGCTGTCCCTGGTGCTCACCCTGCTCCTCACTGTGCCACCGTCTCACACAGAGGTGCACCAGTGTTTGGGCCGCTGCCTAGGAGCTCTCATCACCACTGTGGGACCAGAATTACAGGGTAAGAATTACTAACCTCCTTGTATGACTGACTCTCGCTTGATGATATTCCCATATTATTCCCACTCAGCAGGTGGCAGTGTAACCACACCAACAGCTTGTTAAGTGGACTTGAAGACAAACTGTGTATCCTACAAATGCAAAAAATGCTGATTATTTTTGTCTCTCTTTCTAATCTATGTCGTTGGGTTTGCTAGGAAATGGAGCCACTATCTCCACCATCCGCTCGTCCTGCCTGGTTGGTTGTGCCATAATGCAGGACCACTCCGATTCCCTCGTGCAGGCAGCTGCCATCTCATGTTTGCAGCAGCTGCACATGTTCGCTCCACGCCATGTCAACCTGTCCAGCCTGGTGCCCTGTCTCTGTGTAAGACATAATGAGACATAATGATTTCCAGACTGCAGTAGTTGTAGTTTGTCTTAATCGTAATCATAATTTGCTGCTGTACTATGGGGTCCCTGCAGGTGCACCTATGCAGCTCTCACCTGTTGCTGCGCCGTGCTGCCGTGGCCTGCCTGCGACAGCTCGCTCAGAGAGAGGCTGCAGAGGTCTGTGAGTATGCCATGAGCCTGGCGAAGAGAGCAGGAGACAACGCTACAGTCAGTGAGTACAAATTGTGAACGGAATAAGAGCTTTCTGTTTAGTTAATATACCTAAAAGAGACAGTTTGACCATTACTGTGTTGACTCTGTCCCTGGTTTAGATCTGAACATCACTGAAACGGGTCTGGAGGGCGTTCTGTTTGGCATGCTGGATCGGGAGACAGACAGGAAGCTGTGCTCTGATATCCATGATACACTGGGCCACATGCTGTCGTCTCTTGCTGTGGAAAAGCTTTCTCATTGGCTGAAACTCTGCAAGGATGTTCTGGCAGCAACTACAGGTAAACCTTTAAAATAAAATTAGGATATATTAAAGGCTAGAACGTAAAACAAAGCATCACAGTCAGGTTTGTTCTTCGACCCGATATCAGTTTAGATGTTTTGTGTCTTTTCTTTTAAATCCTTGTATCGTGATGTGTTCATATCCTCTTTCAGATGTAGCAGCACCTGTTGTATTCGAGGTGGAAAAGGATGAGGAAGACTCCGAGAAAAAAGACGAGATGGACGATGACACCATGTTCACAGGCCTGGGTGAAGATGACAAGTCCAAGCCCTCTGTGGCGCCGCGCTGGGTGACGCGGGTATTTGCCGCGGACTGTTTGTGTCGCATCATCCTGCTGTGTGAGAATGACAAAGCACACTTTGACCTGGCAGCTGCTCGCTCTGCACAAGCCAAGAACCCCAAAGGTACGTTTCACCACGCTGCCCGAACAGAGTAGCTCAGAGTTCACCTCAAGGACTTGAGATTGATTTATGCCACCTGTGGTCTGTGTCTGTGCTTCAGATTGATTTTCTAAAGTCCAATACCATAGTAAAACTGTTGCTTACAAAGAGCATACAGAACATATTTTCTACAAACTAATAATCCAGTTTGTTTAGTGCAGACTGTTGTTTGGTTTTTATATCTTTGTGTGACCTTTAGGCATTTCAAGTGTCAGCTGCTAAATAAAGCTCATCCATGTGCTATTATGTAAATATGGAACAAAGCTAGAGATGAGTAAGCAAAAGTGGGAGGGATTTTCTTCTTCTCTGTGACAAAGAAAAGTTGGTATTTATATAAGCTCCTCTGAAATAAGGCAGCCTTCTACAGACCATACAGTAATGGCACAGTTGAGTGATTTTGCAGCTCTGGAAGCAGCTAAGCCAAATGTAGTGACTGGGATTGAGTGGATGGTTGGTCTGCATGTTGGTGTGTCCAACTAATCCCTTGAAAGGTGCACTTCAGCTAAAACTCTATTAAATCTCAGCCTCAAGGTCAATTTCTGGCTTATTTGAGTCAACCTTCAAAAAACTGTTTTGTTGTGTCTGTATTGAATCTTCAATTAATTCTCAGGAAAAAGCAAACACAGGGACATTGGAGGAGGCAACATGTCTACTATCTTGTTGAAGTGCAACCCATCATCAAAGAATAACGAAAGTACATATTAAACAATGCCTGGAAAGGTTGATATTAACATAAATCCGTTATAAATTCTATGTTCTGATTGATTCATTTGGCTGCTCACTGAGGTCACATTCCTTACAATGATTTCAAATTAGTTTCTATTCCTCACTCGATCCTTGTTGTCCCTCTAGGAGATCAGTTGGTGCTCCATTTGTCTGACCTCATCCGCATGGCCTTCATGGCGGCCACAGACCACAGTAACCAGCTGAGGATGGCCGGCCTGCAGGCCCTGGAGGACATCATTAAAAAGTTTGCGTCCGTACCAGAGCCCGAGTTCCCAGGACACGTTATCCTGGAACAATACCAGGCCAATGTGAGTCCGTAACTCAGAGGATTGCATTATGCTGCAAAAGTCTCAGATTGATAATGAAACAGCAAATCATATATACATTTAGGTTGGAGCTGCCCTCAGACCTGCATTCTCACCTGATACACCGTCGGACATAACGGCGAAGGCCTGCCAGGTAAGGAAGCCTTGCTTTGTTAGAGGAACCTTTATAACCGCTATTGGCTATACACAATTTCACTCCGTAGCGCTTTGTGATGGATGCACTGCAGAAATGCAAAGATGCATCTAACCAGCTCTGTTTGCCCTGTAACATTTATTCTAATGCATTGTATTTTGATAGTGCTTCTATAATGGTAGTTAATCGCCACAGCAGTGACTCATCATTCCCTCAGAGCCCAGAACTGACGTGTTTTCTGCCTTCATGCTCGATGTATTTGACTGATTTGAAGACTGAGTGACAGTGGAAAATAACAACCATGTCTGCAGTATTATTAAAAAGTATTTTCTCTTTGACATTTCTATTCGTATCTCTGGATTAGACTTTGAGCTCTCAGACCTTTTCTGTTCTTGATTTCAAGGTTTCTCTTTTTCTAACTAAGATATAAAAATATTCTGTAGACCCTTAATGTACCTTAAGGTGGTAACATTAGAAATGTGACTGCAGTTCAAATAAGTGAAAAAGGTGGCTCACCAAGTACATTTCTGTTCAACTCGTGTAGCTCTCCTTCTCCTGCCCTTGGCCGCCTGACACTTATATAGTTCTCCTCAGAATGATGTAATCTTATAATGTCTGATCCACTTGTACAGCTCTAACATGTCTGCCCTATTTATTAATAACTGCTCTTTGACACCCCGACCCCTTTAATTGGTGACCCTGTATGATGGCTAATTCCCAATGAACGCTCTGTTATGTAATGCAGTTTTTTATTTATCTCTTTAGTTGTAAGGCTGTGGGTGCTGAAATGGTCAATTTGTTTTATAATGTATTACTTTGACCCCTCTATGTGACCACAGGTGTGTAGTACGTGGATTGGAAGTGGCGTAGTCAGTGACCTCAATGACCTGCGGCGAGTCCACAACCTGCTTGTGTCGTCGCTGGACAAGGTGCAGGCTGGGAAAGGCTCATCCAGTCAGCTGTACAGCGAGAGTGCCACCACGATGGAGAAACTGGCTGTGCTGAAGGCGTGGGCTGAGGTGAGACTGAAGACCTGTCACGTATCTGTTATATAAGAGATGATGAACATAATAAGGCTGACTATACACACTGGCTTTCTGTCTCAGGTGTATGTGGTGGCAATGAAGATCAAGAAAGACGCCGAGTCTAAGCCTGCCAAACCAGTCCGAAATGTAGACGACGACGAGGATGAGGATGATCTGGGCGCCAACGTGCTTCCACCGGACAGCCTCATCACTTTGGTGCAGCCAGAGCTGCCCTCGCTGAGCCGCCTGTGGCTGGCCATGCTGCGAGACTACGCTCTGCTCACTCTGCCTGCTGAGTTTTCCAGTCAGCTGCCCCCTGACGGTACAAGACAGATTCTTATTTTAACCAAGATCAAATGTCTATCAAATCTCTTCATAAGCATGGACACCTGTACATTAAAATGTAGACTTGCAGTGTTTCTGGTAGTACATGGATGTTTAGCCAACATAAAGCCTTTGAGTTCTTTGCTCTAGTTTTGGTCCCATACACGTTGTCATGTTTTCTCTAGTGAGCAAAAAACAAAATACTATCATACTGTCAAATATCTGTTTGATGGGATAAAATGATCCAGCACATTATTGGTGATGTAATGGGACAGTTGTTCTTAAATTAGTAGTTGTCATTTGTTTACCAAAGAGTGGCATATAAGGAATATTTCAGGTGGCCTTCGCATAAATATACAATTGAGATGCATATATTTGAATACGGTGCATTTGTAAACAATTCCAATGGCGTTTCAAAGTAATATGGTCAAACCAAAAGTAATTTCCCATTGTTGTGTGTCTGTGTTCAGGTGGAGCGTTTTATACTCCAGAGACAATAGACACAGCAAGGCTCCATTATCGCAATTCGTGGGCCCCCGTGCTGCATGCTGTGGCCCTGTGGCTGAGCAGCACCGGGTTCGGAGCGGAGGAAGAGAAAGAAGAGGTCCCCTCATCTCTCTCCAGGGCTCCTGCCATCCTTCAAGCACCCTCCTCCACCACAAAGACCTTTGAGGAGTCGGTCAAAGACAGGATGCATCTCATGTTGGGTAAAGAGACACAGCATGTCTGGTATATAATAATCATGTTACTGTGTTTTTACCCCTAATATAGGAATTGTTCTACAAATCCTGAATACCTTTTGTTTACCTCGCAGCCACGGATCCGAATGAGAGTAGTATGAGCACATCCTAAGTGCATTTCTGTGTTCTATCTCTCAGGTGTCAGTATAGAGTTTCTTTGCTTCCCCCGGCCCGAGGAGCCCATGGAGCATGTGATGTCCTGCCTGTACGCCCTATTCACTCTGCTAGAATCTCCGAGTGCTAAGATCCATATCGCAGAGGATCAGGTAAAGACACAAGTTTTAGTGCAGAAATTACAGGAAGAGAGAGATAGTAGTTTTAATTTCTATCACTTTCCTAGAACGTTTTATGTATTCTGAGTTACACATTCAGTTCATTTGATTTAATATATAGTGTATAGATGAATGTTAAAACCGTGTGCTACAATTTGGATCTACATTTTGGGAAACATTATTTGTATTTATTTGTAATTTGCAAATAAAAAGCAGTGTTCCTGTCATAGATTAACAGAAATTCAAGAACGGCATAAAGTTACAAAGTACAAAATAAGAGAGAAGTGATTGTATGCATGGCCTCCATTGTTTTGACCTTGCATTAGTTATTCCATTGGTCTAGTTCAAGTGATATATTTACCAGTGGCTGACTGATCACCACCTGAGTGCAAATATGTGGTGAATACCGCAGGACCACGTGATATTTACTGGCTTTATGAGACGACAAGGATCGCTCCAATGCGCCATTAAACAATTAACTGCCCACACAATAGATAATGGGATACTTAGAGCTTCAAAGGATACACTGATTGTGCACTACTAATTCAGAAAAAAAAGCAGGCTGCATTTGTTGGAGCCTTTGAATGGGGACAGGTCTTTGTCGACTCCATGGCGTTGTTAAATTGGGACACAGCGTGTGTCTCTCTCTTGCTGCCACACAATCACAATCTCCTGTCGGTCCTTTGAGAAACTCTGTATGAAACCATTTATTACTCTGATAAAACAACTACTTGTGTACCGGTTGGCAATGAGCCAAGATGTGTCGAGTATAATGGAGCATCATGAGCATCAATCGTCATCTTCCCTGTGTTTACAGGGCCATTACAGTAAATGTTGTTTCTGTTGTAGCTGTTGGCAGTGGAGCTGCTGAACGTGCTCCACAGGCTGCTGCTGACCCGGGATCCTCCTGCTGTACAGCTCCAGGTCATTGCTGTGGTACAGGAGACCATCAGGGCTGCACAGGACCATCTGCAGCGACAGAAAGCCAGCAAGGGTCAGGGACTAACCGGCTCAGCCTTGTTTACTTTACATTACACATAAAACACTGTTATGTTCTGAAAATGCAAAACTCACCGTGCTGTGAAAGAACTGCACAAAAGAGTGTTGATATACATTTTAAGTCTGTTAATAGTTCCTAGTTAAGTTGTTTCAAATTGTGTGACTAGACTGGTTAAGTGATCTAGGTCACTCTGTTATTTTCTTCAGGCAAAGAGGAAGAAGGTGAGAAAGACTCTCAGGCCAGCCTCGGGGAAGGAGGAGACACAGGGGAGCTCGTACCCGGCAAGTCTCTGGTGTTTGCAGCCATGGAGCTGCTTGTGTTCGTCCTGGTGCGCCACCTACCACAGCTTAATGCGCGCGTGAAGGAGTCCCCCAGCCATGTGCCACTCAGGCCTCAGCGACTACCTGAAGAAAGTGCACGCCTGGTGGCCAACACACTATCCATCCTGGCCGAACTGCCCTCTCTCTGCTCTCCTGCTGGTGAGGCCTGAAGCAACCTGCAACGTCACATACACTCACACCCACTATGCAAAATCTGAAAAAGACACTGTAGACTCACGGTACACATTGAGAGCAAATGTTCCAACTTGGATGTTTCATTCAAAATTATTAGCCTGCTTGGACTGTATTGTTGAGGTTTGTGGATGCTATTGATGAATTAAACTCTTAAACTCAAGCTGACAAGGCTGTTTTCTGCTGTGATCTCTGTTTGCCTTTCAATGACCATACGGTATAAGCTTTATGCATTTGTGGGAGATTAAGAGGCAGTATGAATATTATTAGCATAGCAATGTGGAGTTCGCTATGAAATGCCCATTTCTCACAGCTTCCTTTCACCTTGACAGGAAGCATGACCATCCTTCCCACCGTGCTCTTCCTAATCACGGGGGTGTTGAGGGAAGCTGCAGTAAAGACTGCTGACAACTCCGTGCCTGTGACGGTGTCAGCCGCCCTGCAGGCCATCAAGACCATCATCACCTCCCCACTGGCCCGGGTGGAGAGCATGCAGACACAGTGGTCCGGCCTTGTGAGGAGCAGCCTGGCGTCTGTACTCGAACACTCGCAGCCAGGCAAGCAAATGCACGCGTGTGTTTGGCCCTGTGTGTTAGGGGGTAAGAAAACAGTGTGACCTCATTATTCATTGACGGTTTGCATGCTTGTTTGTGTATTTCTGTAGATGAGTCCAGGCCTGACATGGATGAGGTCAGTATGTTGACTGCAATCACACTCTTCCTGCTGTCTGCCAGCAATGAACTTGTCGGAGTAACCGTCCTGCAGAAAGGCTGCATGGACCGCTTCCGAAATGCCCTCAACTCTAGTGATCCCTGGGTAAGCACCTATGTATACAAACACAGCTGAGGGATAATGAGATTCTCCACCTGGACACATTCTGAATGCCAGATCAAAAGCTGTATTCCAGATGTGTGTGTGGCCCAGTTAATTGAGTGGTTTCATTTTTTTTGCCACAGGTTCAGGCACGGTGTTACCAGCTGCTGTTGTCAGTGTTTCAGCACTCCAGCCGTGCGCTGTCTACTCCGTACATCCACGCTCTGGCTCCAGTCATGGTGGAGAAGCTGAAGGCAGTGGAGCGCAGTCGGCCTGGGACTACTGCTGAGCTGCAGGCTGTGCAGGAGGGCATCAGGGTCCTAGAGAATCTGGTCGGCATGGGTGAAGAGCAGAACCGTAAGTATGCCTGCGCCTAATGGACCAATAAAGAGCCGTATTTGTCCCATTAAAGTGTTCAGTGCCTTTTGGATGTGTGCCGTCAAAGAGCAATATAGCATTAAATGCTATATTTAGAATCCCTGCTCTGGTTTACTGTCAATGTAACTATTGATTGCAACATTATTTTATATTATATATATATATATATTCTATATCATGTATTCAAATGATACATTTTGTATTTTGTTTCCCCAATGATCTTGTTCCTGCTTCCTCTTGTTTTTATTTCTCAAGTAAAGCAAACTGCACTGCCTACATTCAGAAAAGTTGATGGATTTCCTGTTTGTGTTCTATTGAGATGTGATGTATGACATATTTAGGGCTGCTACTACAGAATATTTTCATTACAAATTGATCTGAAGATTATTTCATTGATTAATCTCTTGGCCTAAAAAAATGCTACAATTTTACCAGAGTACATGGCCACGTCCTCAGAAGTCTTGTTTTGGCCGACTAACAATGTTGGGTGCTGTGATAAAAGGAAAACGACATCACAATGTATTCTGTACACTCAAGGCCTCACTTCCTTGAGTGTTCGGTGCAGTTACTCTCCCGGGTGTGCTGTTGGTGATTATCTTTTTGAATGTCTTACTTTTATTATTTGTTTAATAGGGGTGCAGTTGCTGGCTCTTCTTGTACCAACTCTTGTCTCCTACCTTTTGGATGAAAATGCCATCTCCTCTGCGCCCCAAGTCTCCAGAGCCCTGCATGATTTCGCCCTTCAGAACTTAATGCGGATCGGCCCCCTCTATCCAGCGGCCTTCAAGATAGTAATTGGTGCAGCACCTGAGCTTAAAGTCCGTTTGGAATCTGCCATACGGGCCAACCAGGCCAGCAGCCGAGCCAAAGCTGCAGCTAGGCTAGCTCAGCCGGCGGTGCAAGCCGCACCAACCATCAAACTCAAGACGAGCTTCTTCTGAAGTCCCCGAGATGAACTGTACACTTGAAGCCTGAATTGATGTCGTCTCTTTAGGTTTGTTTTGGCGTCTGTCAACCGAGTTCCCTATGTCATGTTTGTATCAGCTACAAGTGTATTTATTTATTCAACATGTCATCGTTGTTGATTGGTGAGAACTCTTCTTTAAGTCAAGAAGGACATTATGTAAATATCATTAAAAGGCATTTGAATGTTCACTTTTAAAAACAAAAAGCTCACTTTAAGATTCGTAGGACGTTTTGATTGTGTGAATGTATCATTTGTGGGCTTGATGCACATTTATAAAGGGACACAATTTACGTCTTTTCTCCTGATCTTGTCGTTTTTGTTCGCCCTCATTATCTACTATGTTTCGTTAACTGTGCCATTTTTATGTGATTTTGCATCACCATGATCATGGCAGGTATTTTTTTTGTCCTTTTGATTCCAATCATGCATGTTTGTTACATGGAGCTGGTTTAGTACATGCTGATTGTTACTGATTGATGTGTTTTCCTTTAATAATGTTGTAAACATTCATTTTGATCATCATTATTCTGAGCACAGAAGGATATTTTATTAGAGCCCATTGAATATTGAAATCATGCTTTTTAAATTTGAACGGATAATGTAATTCTAACAGACAGTTAATTGGTTTGTTGATAAATGAACAGGTACTACATCATGTAAACTACAGTATGTTCTTCATATCATACATTTTGTATCCATCTAATCAGTCTAATTGCTGATATATATGATACATGAATGGGTGAGCTAACATCATAACTTGGCAGATTGATTGAAATGGTGCGATGTAACATTCAACCTTCATTTCTTTGAAATGTGAATAAAGTTGCTTTGACCTCACTGCTTATGTCTGTATTTGGTTGCACATTATAGACGATACGTTGTGGAATAAATACTGATGCAGGATCTGTAACATCTCTAGTATAATGGGTAAAATAAACAAGGAGAATGGTCCTGCGGGGAGTTTGGGTAAGGGAATCGAGCGCCCCCAACCAACACGCTGTGGGCGTGTTCGTCGCTGCTGACGTCATTCTATGACAGCTAGCTGTCAGAAAGTGAGTTCATTCCCTCGAGCCGAGGAAACAGAGCGCAGGCGACAGGCTTTTGCTCTTCCGTTGATATCTAGCGGCACTAATCAGCGAGACAACGGACAGACCTTCACACCGAGCCCGGCCATGGACGAGCAGGCGGGGCCCGGCGTGTTCTTCAACAACAACAACAACTCCGTTTTAGCCGGCGGTGGGAAGGGACCGCTGCCCGATGGCGACGCCGGGGAGGCGGCTCGAGCGCAGTACAGTATCCCGGGGATCCTGCACTTCCTGCAGCACGAATGGGCCCGTTTCGAAGTGGAGCGAGCACAATGGGAGGTGGAGCGGGCCGAATTACAGGTGAAAAGCACCACATTTGACACACTCACGGTCGTGTATTAGTGACACCAGCGGGGCACAGAGTTTTTTTTTCTTCTGGTTAATCGGGTTGAGTTTCTGTTTGAGTGTTCTGCTTACTAGGCTAGCTCGTTAGCTTTAGCAGAGAAGCTAAAGGAGCTGCAGCCCCCCCCCCCCCCCCCCCCCCCTTCCCACAGCCCGACTGCACGACGACTGTTTGCGACCTCTTCACTGTGACTGAAACCACCACTTGCTTCCTTTGGGACGTCGAGGACAGGCCTTAGAGTAACATTAGGCTTATAGGATATAAGTCACATCGGGGGGAGTCTAACTAATATCTTGATTTACTTGCAAAGTAATGAATGTGTCCTGTAGTGATACAACCTGCCTACTTAACCTATAGCTAAGCGTATTGCACCCCGCCTTGGTTTTTATTGCATTTTGCCTTTTTAAGCCTCGAAAAGAAGGAAAAAAAGGCAGTATTTGTCTGAAGTGCTCTGATCTTACGAGAGCTGTCACTACACACGCACGCACATACACACGCACGCACACGCACAGCTTACAACACTCAGACCGTCAAGTCAGGATCGTGTCTCCTTGTTAGTCTGATCATAAGCTAGCTGCCTTGATTCCGTCACTTTTAAGGGGGAAATATAAAATGCTGTCGTGCCTGTCTTTTGATAAAGGCCACGACGCTTTTAAAAGTACATTTGACCCTTACTCGATGGTCAGGCCTCTCAATTATTCAGCTATTTACAAGATACAAGAAGTCTGTAGAGTTGTTTTCCTGCTTATGAACCAGTCAAACAGGGACACATAGTATTTTGTTGGCTTTAACAAGAAGAAAATGTCTTGCAAATACCCAAATTCACTCTGAATTCTTTGTTTTGTTGTGTTTTCTTGTCCGACTACACTTCTAACTTCTTCTTTTCCCCTGTTTGATTCCACTGTTTAGACATGCAGTGCTGTAACAGCCATGTTAACACACACATATATATATATATATATATATGCTGGCAGTAATGTTTACAAGATGTTCTATAACTGAAACTATCACAACCAGCCTACATGATTGACTTTTCAGACTTTATGTATCTACGGCCTGGAAAATGACTTTTCACACCGTGTGTCAGACCATTCCTATCCTGCATTTGAGAAGACACTTTTCATTGTTTACGGTCAGTCTCTGTGTCCAACCAATGGAACAAAAGTTTTTTCACTTTGACCTAGTTGTGAATGAGCCAACTCTGACTTTCCGGGTCTGGCAGCAGACGGATTGACCTCGGCTAACAAAGAGGCGAGAGGGAGACACCGCTTTGTTTTCAGACGGGTGACGTGCACCCTGCTTAGTGTACCAGGGGTTTGACTCATCTGGCCTGTGTATCAAGCTTCCTGTCGGCTGCCATGAAGCAAGCTTTTCAGCCAAGCAGCAGCAACTGCGGCAAAGCGCAGTGAGGTTGCTAAATGGTTTATTGGGTGGTTTGTTTGTGGCGGCAAAACAGTGCGCGCTCAATTTGAGTTCTTGTTTTTGTCACCTCACCTTAAATGTGAGGCTGGGTAATGTTTTGAACAGGATTTAACTGGCAGTGTTCAATAGGCTTATTCGCAATTGTACTCTCATCTCTGTTATAACACCTATCTGAATAGATGTTTCAAGAATTCATTCTTTATTTAGTCAGCCGTGATCAGTTACTGTGGTTTCTCTTCTCTAACCTTGTTGTGTCCTTGAGAGATGTGTCCATATTGCAAACAGTGCTTTAACCCACAGAAGGTATTGGTGGATTAACCGTCAGTGAAGGGACCACAGTGAGGAAGAAGAGGTAGAAAGTAATTTAGCTGAACGTGAATAGACTTGTATGAATAATGAAAAGTTGTATGGGCATAGAGCCTTAATGGAAGACACTATGCAGCATCTACTGTACTGTATGTTCTTTTTGGTCCACTTCATCCTCCTGCAACATGCTGCTGCTCCAAGTGCTCGTCACCATGTCCACACACTTTGTGTTTGAATCACACAACCAAAGTAGACATGTTATCTTTTGTGTTTTTAAGAAGGCTACGTACAAGGTTTCAGAGCTAAGACCATTACGAATGTACATAAAGCGATTTCACAACCCACTGAATACTCTCCTCCCAGGATTTTTTTTTATTGTTGTTGGTTGAATAGGCATTGAATGCAAGACAGTTGAAGCTGTGTCTTGCATCGCTGTCTGGGAGGAAGGCTAAAGCCAGGGCTTGAAGGAATGTCGTCCAGCCAGCCTGTTAGGTCATGCCAGGGCCACTCCTCTGCCGGAGCAGCACAGAAACTGTACTGTACATTAGAGCTGCAACGGTTTTATCGATTAGTGGCCGACTGTGAAATTTACTGCGAATTCTTTAACAATTAATCGGTTTGAGTTGTTTTTCTTGTTTCTTTACTCCTCTGTACCTGAATAACTTTGAGCTATGGACAAAACAAGACATTTGTGGAAGTCATCTTTGAGAAACATAATTTTCTGGCATTTTATAGACCAAAACACTAATCAATTAATCAAGTAAAAATAATTGGAAATGAAAATAGTTGTTTGTTGCAGCTCTACTGTACATGTCCGACTTAATGCAGGCTGCTGTCCTACATGATTAAACTCTAGTTGAGTGGTCATTGATAATCAATTGGTTAACTCGTTCAAGCTGATTTGTTCAGCTAGTGATCGGTTACAATTACAGTCAGTCTCTTGTGTGTTTATCTTGGTAATGACAGTAACTACAGATGCAACAAATTATTATTTCATTATCAGTTCATCAATTTATTATTGATTCTTTAAATAGTGAAAATGGCATCAATAACTTAAAATGTGTTTTTGTTGTTGTTTTTGCAATTTTCTATTGTCCAAATTATTTCAAGCTAATTGTAATTAACAGTGGAAGACCGTCCATGTATTGAACTGAAATTGTGATTCTGCATAACATTGCCATATTGTAACCGACATTATATTGTTCAGAAACATATTCTTATTACCCTTCAGATCTGTCACAAAAAGCAGCTTGATTTTGTTAGTCTGATGGCTAGGAAGACTATTCTATATTTTTATATGCTCTCAGATTGAAGAAAGTCCTTGTTACAAATAAATGTTCCTTATGAAGCGCTTGCAAAAATCGGTCATATTTTGTATATGGAAAACCAAACGTTGTACAATAGTTCAACCAAACTTACAATTGAAAGAGACAAAGATCCCTCTGAGTAACAGTTCAATAGGAATAGAAGAAGTAAATTGGGAGCTTAACATCAAATTGTGTGCAGATCTACATATGAACAGGTTCCTGTTTCATTGCCAAATGCACAATATCTATAACCAGCTGGAACAACATAGCAATAGTGTTCGTCCAGGGTTAGCACTATTGGAATTGGATCTCCGACTATAAGCTGAACATACTATAAAAAAATGACAACAGAGAATATGTAGCCCTTTATCGTGCAAGTAAGCATATATGGTAATTTTCCTCACAAAGTATTTCAATGAGTGCCCTATAAAGGGTTAAAGCCCAATTGCACCATTGAGGTTCCATAATGATCACTTACGCTTTTCTGGGCTGGAAAGAAAATGTACTATCGAGGTATTCCGTATTCTCCCTTATCATTCAACACTATTGGGACATCGACTAAATGGGTCTTTGTGTCTGAGTTTTTACTGTTTTTGTTTTGTTTTTATCTCTATTAAAATAGTGGTTATTGAAAGAAAGAAGGAACAACATACATCTAACAGCTGATTCCAAACTTTTCAACGGTAGTGTGTATTGTGATATTGATTTGATTGTTATCCCCCGGCCATACTGATTAGCACAGATCTTTTCTAGGCCAGATGAGGTTGAGCCGAGTTACGCCCTGTGCAGGCAAGGCGGGGCTCCAGTGTGCTTCATCAGCCCTCCAGTTATGGGGAAATCCCTGCTCCATAGGATATCTCTGTGCCAGAAGTATCTGTCAGCAGCCATAATTTGACACCAGGAGAAGGTTGAAGGTGACTCTGGGTGTACGGTGGCTCTATGTGGGTGCTGACTGAAACGTGGACCCACCTATCTTCTCTGGATAGAAGCGGCTCTTGTATGTCGAAAGGAAAGGCTTTCGACATGAGCAAGATGATTATGTGGCTCTTGTTATTGTTTGACTTATCTTCCTGTTGGAGAGGACTGCAGCGGACTGCGGAGCAGCCTAGAATTAGCCTGCCTCAGTTCGATGACTTATTACTGTGATCTCATGTGTACTTTTACTAATGACAAAGCCTGAGGCGTACTTGGCTCAATGTGCGGCAATAGAATGGACCGAACCAACGCACAAACCAACACATGCACGTATCGTGGCAATTCAGAAACGGGTGTCACCGTCGTTCCTCAGTCGATACTATGTCCACCCACGAGCTGCAGTTATTTTTGCTTGCCCTCCCAGTGTGTGCCTGCAGTGGGGAAGTACAAAAAAAAGTACATGCCTCTTTGCCAAGTATATTCCATTTTCTCGATGTTGTTGCTCTTAAGGTACCGACAAAGAAGCTTAAGGCTACACAAGTTATAAAAATGACCAGTTCACATAACCGGTGATGCAGATTCACAAAGCTCACGTCCTTTCGGGCTGTACACCTCAAATAAACGTCTCCAGTTTCCAGTCACAGGTTCACGACAGACCGCACTCACCGCTGTGATATTCACCAGACGCACCACAAAGACAGTCATTGTGGTGCATTTAAAATATTCCCTGTGGAGACACTGGTGAGTAGTTTTAAAAGAGTTTGTGTTTTCCTGTGACGGAGCCTGACGGGACCCTTGTTGATGAACTAAAGCGTGGTCCTAAGAGCTCTGCTCTACTGTCCCTGTTGGACTCGCACCAGAGCCTTCCTCTGTGCTGTC
This sequence comes from Cottus gobio, assembly GCA_023566465.1. Classification (NCBI taxonomy): domain Eukaryota; kingdom Metazoa; phylum Chordata; class Actinopteri; order Perciformes; family Cottidae; genus Cottus; species Cottus gobio. The sequence goes on along the minus strand of CM042225.1, from coordinate 16,971,852 downwards.
GAGCGGCCTGTTAACTCCCCTCTTCTTCCTCCGTTCACACTTACAGCCTTCATCTGTCTTCGTGGGTGTGCGGGACAGCTGCCTGGTTGTGCCACAAAGTTCCCTTCCACCCTCATTTTTACAGTAAATCGAGGTCGCCAGTCTGTCAGAGTTGTAAATTGGTCTTCTCACCAGATCAAATTGCTTCTCTCAGTGTGTTGTGGTGATGATATTGTTGTGTTCCCACATTTTGATGGCACAACAGTGTTTTCCCTCTTAAGTAAATGGTTAGAGCAATATTCTTTTCTTACACTATATCAAGGGTAACTAAAATTCAGCAAGGTCCAGTTAGAGAGAATGTCATCATTCAAAGGTCCAGAACATCACAATATTGTCCAATTTGCGCGATAGGATTTTGTGCCATATATATTGAAGTATCCAACAGTTGTATTAACATCTGTATGTAGTCAACAACTGGCAAATTCATTAATAAATTGTCAAATTAAATAAAGTTGATCGGTAGTTATTAAACCACTTGTTAAACCACTCTGACCTCAGGGTTCTATGCTCTGACCTCAGGGTTCTATGCTCTGACCTCAGGGTTCTATGCTCTGACCTCAGGGTTCTATGCTCTGATCTCAGGGTTCTATGCTCTGACCTCAAGGTTCTATGCTCTGACCTCAAGGTTCTATGCTCTGACCTCAAGGTTCTATGCTCTGACCTCAAGGTTCTATGCTCTGACCTTAAGGTTCTATGCTCTGACCTTAAGGTTCTATGCTCTGACCTCAGGGTTCTATGCTCTGACCTCAGGGTTCTATGCTCTGATCTCAGGGTTCTATGCTCTGATCTCAGGGTTCTATGCTCTGATCTCAGGGTTCTATGCTCTGATCTCAGGGTTCTATGCGCTGATCTCAGGGTTCTATGCTCTGACCTCAAGGTTCTATGCTCTGACCTTAAGGTTCTATGCTCTGACCTTAAGGTTCTATGCTCTGACCTTAAGGTTCTATGCTCTGACCTCAGGGTTCTATGCTCTGATCTCAGGGTTCTATGCTAAAAAGAGGAATGTGTGTGCAAGGACTTTATCTGTTACTAACCCACTGGTTTCAGCTCATTTCTCCTCTCTGATGACATCATTATTGGTCAGTAATTCATGTGTTAGGGTTCTGATCACATTGGCATCTTAGGTTTATTTTTCTGTGACTTTTTAAAATTAAAATTTTTGCTCAAAAGATCTGAGCTTTGTCTCGTGGTTGTGCTTCACATTGCTGCTTTTAATGTCACTGAACATGAGACATACTGCTTTTGGACTGGTTGTGGGGATAATAAACATAAGAGTCCATTCTTGGTTCAAGGCTCTGGTTCAGCGGTCCACATTTCTCTTTTTGGAGCGCCAAGAGAAATAACTTCTCTGACTCTCAAACTTTTTTTTCTTCTAACTATCGAGTCTCTCTCATGATGCTCCCTTGAGTCGAGGGCGGCGCTTAATGGAATACACACATATGATTGGCAGAGTAGGGTCACGTGAGAGGATTTACAACGCGTGCAATTGCTCGGTGTGTTTCCTGGACCGCTGAACGAGAGACGTAAAGGCTGGGAAAGCTGGCTGGTGAAATGAAGTGATTCATGAAAATGTAAGAATTTTCAATTATCAATCTGTTTTCGGTCCAGCGTCCAGAAACAACGGCGTCTGGGTCCGGACCGCAGCCCACCTGTTAGTGTCCCCTGATTTAGATACATTCTATTGTATGTCTACACATATATTTTAAGTATGTCGAGCAGCTTGTTTCTTTGTGGATGTGACTTTTTATTTTGAATTTTATAGATCTTCACTTGTTATAACTGGATACAGCAGGGGACCTTTTCATTTGGAAAACCCATGTCAGAGCCACACTTACAGTAATGCGGTATTACTTTATATATGAAATTAAATAATTATATTGCACCTTGGAGCACAATAGAGCACCTCACTAGCTCTGTCTGAAATGCTTGCCCTCATTAATATAACATAATTCACTGTCTTAATAAACTATTTAAATGCACATTGTTTCTGATGGACAGTATCTGAACAGATGAAATGTCAGAATTGTTAAATTATTTCCCCCCAATTCTAGACTTCTTCGCTCTACAGTGCATCCTTTTCTCTCTAGATTGTGAAGCTGTTGTAGATGTTGTTTTCAACGTGGTTCTGCCAGGACCACACCTTCCAGTCACACAACCTATTTGTCAGAGAAAATGCTGATGCTGAAAGATTTAGCTCTTTGCCTGCATACAGTATGCAAGCGTGTGCATATGCTCTCTGGGCCTTATCTAATATTAATGCAGCAACATGGGATGCAGCACCCTTGTCCTCAAGAGGCCCAACATACTGCCTTTTGTTTGCACCCCCTGTAAAGTAGCACTGCAGTGTCAACTTGACGGGAAAGCGTTAACAGAAGCTCAAGTGGAAACTCGCGATGAGATGAAAATAACAAATCTGGGTCTCTGTGATCAGGTTGGTTTTGACTGAGCAATCTCCGGCAGTGTCTGGATTTTCTTTTGTTTGATGGGTTTGAGCTGAAAAGCCCCAGCTTGGCTCATTCCAGATAAATGAGCAGAAATCTTTATTGGAGCAGCTCACTGTCTTACCCTGACCCTCAGCAATCCTGAATCTGAGCCTGCGGACATGAGCGGCGTGGATCGATATGCAGCGTCTGCGTATAAGCTCCGCCCCTCGGCGAAACACTGGGATCATCGTGGGAGAAGGGAGAGAATCAGGCGCGACTGTAAATGACAGCAAAACGCAGTGAAGACGGTCACTGAGTTGACATGAAACCAGACTCCTCGTCATGTTCTCTCACTGCAACAATGCAGAATTGTTCACATTCGCATCTCGAGGCATCTTAGAATAGAGAAATGTCCACAGCTTTGTTCTGAAGATCAAGTAGAGTAAATGTAACCTTTTTAAAGTGATGAGTACATACATTTATCAGTAGTTGTAATTGACAAATTAAGTGTTTTGGCAATTTTATTGTAAGTGGTTTTCATTATTCAAGCTCTCAAATAGAGCAGTTTCAGCCATTAAGAGGGTTATGTTGATCTGTGTTAAAGATCATCCGAGTAGTCCAGAGACCTCTGTCTCACTTCAGTTGTTTTTCTGCCTTTTCTCTTGCTACTAGTGTAATGGCATGTGTGGAATGTACTTGGCTAGTCATCAGGTCAGCCATCATGGTGCTCACTGGTTTGTAGTCACTGAGAGTAAATCCCATGTTCACTGAAAGAAAGGTTGTTTGCATTATACTTCTTCGGCTCTGACCGCGGCCGAAATGCCAGCCAGCCAGCCTGTCTGTCTGTCTGTCTGTCTGTCTGTCTGTCTGTCTGTCTGTCTGTCTGTCTGTCTGTCTGTCTGTCTGTCTGTCTGTCTGTCTGTCTGTCTGTCTGAGCTCAGTCTGGCCTCTGAGCTACATTGTTCAGAGTTCACTCTGTCCAGATTAAATGGCCTCATTGTGCTTAAGATGTCTTTGTCGATGACACAGAACAAGTCTTCAAGGAAACATGTCTGTAATTCACTAATCTCATTATAATGGAGAGGATATCGTTTATAATCATCATACGTTCATTGACTGAAAATTAAATTGAAAAGAAGATATAGGATTTAATGGAATCTCCAGCAATGTGTGCTTACTGAATCTACTCGTTAAAAGGTTTATTAGTATGCAACGTTTCCACATTGAAGAAAAAACAAACTAGATCGTGTTAAATATTTTGTTGAGTTGTACTTAACTTATCCCCAATGGTCTTGGTGTTGTGCATTTGGTCGCCTGTCAATGGGTTCATATCCCCTTCCCATTTCCCTTTGGGTTCATATCCCCTTCCCATTTCCCTTTGGGTTCATATCCCCTTTCTGACCTCTGGTTGCTCTAACTTCTGGGGAAACAACACAAGTGATACGTCAGAGAGAGAGGAAGGAAGTCTACGAGCCCCTGTACGTTTACTACTTGTATTGCTACATATACTTAACAATAAATAGTTGCTCATGCCCTAGGTGTAACTCAGACGTTACACCCAGTGTTATATCGTCTACAAGTTATATTTTTGTATGATTGTTTTGACTGCAGAAAACGTCACATAAAGTTGGCTACCATAGCTGTATGGGCGGTCGACTCATGTAAGTTAATGTTGCAGGAGCTATCGCAGCTATTTCATTAGAATGAAATGTCATAGTTGGACTGAATGTAACGTAATTAAAACGTCACGTCTGTCAACATGATTTTTGCCAGTACTTCAGTCACTTCAGATCGGCATCTGCAACGGTGGTTGTATAACAGTGAAGGCAACATCTCCCATGATGCCGCGCTACTGTTATTGTTTTGATTGAGAGACCTCTAGTGGGAGAAATTGCATGTGAGGAAAAACAACTGTTTACCTGCTGAGGTTTCGTTTGGTAGTCAGATTTGACAATTTACCTCAACCTGAAGGGTGCTGAAAAGGCATATCAAATATGTACTTCTTTACAATACCAACCATAATCAAAAAGAGCTGAACATTAACATATTAAACAGGTTTTTAATATCTGTTTGTGCAGTTATATGTGCCGTCTACAAATGTGTCTCAAATTGGGATAAAGGACTGGCAGCTGCTCCGGTCCATCTCGTTTGATTTGATTAAGATTAGTAGTTAATAACTAAACTAGGATGGACTTTATGCCAACCAGAAAGTATTGTGGCAGAATTTAGCCCGTGGCTGGTGTTTATTTTCCTCTGCCTCCTTTTCCTGTCTCTGAAAAGCGCTGCGCTCTAGATGGATGCCCTGTTCTGCTCGTCTCTTACTCAGACAGACTAAGGAGCCCTTATCCAGTTGCCCAATAATGCAGGCAGTGTGAAGCCGGGAATTAAATGCTTCCTGTGTGTCTTTATGGCTCGAGTTGACTCATTGCATTCCTCCCAAGGTTAATGTTTGATGGAGGAGAGATTCACAGAGCGGCACTCTTCTCCGTCTCTGGCACCACAGGGTGCCAGGGCCCCCGGGTCCCCGGGCCCCCGGGCCAGCGCTTCATGTGGATGAGGAAGTGAACGCTCACTCGTTCTATATCGTTCATTGCAGATGTACAGTTTCACCCACGGTGAAATGAGTCAATGTGTGCATGATGTTTTTCTCTCCGTGAGGTTATGCTTCGAGTGTGTTCTTCTGGGTATGACATTCTTGAGGTAGGGCTTTATTGTGTGGCTCTGATTGTTGAAATACGTGAACTCGTGGCACTTTTCTAATTTGTTTCTTCTTTTCTTGCCTCTACTCTGCGTTTGAGACGGACAGATTGACTGTGTTCATCTGGACATATAGAGGCCTTTAATGGAAAATAGCCAAAATGAGGTATTTCTAGGTTCTGCGGCCTAGTTGCATGTGATACAGTTTCAACGCCCCGAGGCCGTGGTCCTCACTGATATTTGGATTGAAGCCACTTTTGAGCTAGTTATTTTGGGAGCCACACAGTCTGGCCCAATCCAAACAGTGATCATTTTCCATATGCAGTATTTTCCTAATGCCTTATTTGTGCCCCTGTATGTGCCTCCTCTCTAACACAAAGTCAAGTGGTGTCTGCTTTTTTGAATGTAAGCATCACTGTTTCCCCCTGCCATGTCCCCAAACCCTCTTTTTAATCCACCTACAAATCAATACTTCTTTTAATCTGGTAAAGATGAATGGATTACTCCTTCTGGTATTTTCTCCATTAGTTGTCTGACCTGCTCCTGTATGTTACTGTAACTGAGCCTGTAAATGCACCTCTTCGTGAAGTTTAACCTTTTTTTTTTTTTTTTGGAGCTGCCTTTTCTTTCTGTTTTTTTGCTTCCTGTTTTAATGCTGAATGGTAATGGATCAAGAATGTTTACGTGACTGCACACTAAGCATTGTTAACGTCGTTGTCAATCTCAAATGCATTAGTATAGATCCAGCTGAGGGGGAATGCACATACAACGGGGCGAGTAAGAAATCGGAGACTATACAGACGTAACTGGGAGAGTGATGCATGTGCACCCACCTTTTCAAGAGCATCAATTGTTGGCATCCGTGCAGACTGCTAGCATGTGACCGCTGCCAACTCACCTCAGTGCTGCTTACAATGTGAAGCTCAGAACCAGTGGCCTGAATCCTAAGGGCACTGTAGCGGGCTGGTTGGGATGAGTTCCTCTGCGGAGAACTGTGGATGTAAGATGCTGTTAATACGAGGCAGATTGAAGTGCCGTCATGACTCATTACTGCAGGCAGAAGCAGCGCTACTTGCTATCCGTGTGAAACTGTGATCCAGCCCACTCAAACTCGCACCATCCTCTGCATGCAGAGTGACATGCATGGAATTAAGTCAATATTCATTCCCTTTTAAGAAGTTAACGTGTGGATTTAGAGTTTTAATCATTCCCAAGAGAACATGTGACTTGAAATCTGTCTTTTTGTGCTTTTCTCCACCCTTGTTTGCAATGGATCTCCCCCGGTGATGTGCACGCTATAGTGTACTTATGTCTTGCTCTTTTACAGTTCTTTTTTTTGCCTTTTTGTGTTTATCCAAAATATATCAACATTGCAGTCCAGTAATTATTCTCCTCACTACAGAGTGGCACTTGGATCCACCTTTTATGCTCATTGTGTTGCTGGTGGTAGCAAGTGTCATTTTAATGAAGTGGCGAAACAACAGAGTTCTTGTCCTCTTTTCTCTGAACAGTGCAGCCTTTAAACTTTAGCGGCCTCTTCATCTGGCTGTAACCCCTAAAATACTGGATGGACTTTGTGGACAGACATGTAGGGGAAGACAACCTCATACGGATGCAATATACAGCTTTAACAAAACTATTTGTTATCGTGCAACTTATGAAAAATAATTAATTACTGAACTGAGTAATTCATTATTTTCTTAATTATTCATTCATTATAAAAGTTTTTTACTAACCAAATTAAATCATAATTTAGAAACATGTATGGCAATACTGCCTTACAAAGCCATAGGACAAGTTTGGGGTTAGTACTTTGTTTTTGTGAATTGTGAAATGTTGTTTAATTTTTAATTCTGTTATTGTTTGTGTGTTCATAACACACACAGGCTCAAGAATAGTTTCAAACCTAAAATTGAATCTCAATCAAATCAGACCCCAAGAATCAGAACTAAAATTAAATTGTGAAAAAGCCAAATATCCCCAGTCCTCATAGTCACACTAGATAAAGTAGATAAAAGTAGACTTGATAAAGTAGTCCTGCTCCTAACTTGGTCCAGGATCGGCCTCAGGCGTAATGCTTGTGACTGAAATATATTGTGATGGTTACAATGTCACCATGTCAGGTCCTGCTGGAAGACGGATACAGTTTCACACATCACGATCTGCTCTCTTTTGATTTATTTGATGCACCTTGTGCACTGCATGCTTCACTGTGAGCTAGCCTCTAAGTGTGCACGTGTGCGTGCACACACACACACACACTTGTGTGGTACCCACAGCAACTCAATGTAATGTAATGCTGACTCAGACTGAGTGCGTCAACAGCTGCTGCCTGTTACTGAAAAGAGAGAAAGTGGAGTGCAGGGATGGATTTTAGATGAGGGAGGGGCGATTGTTTGTGTGTGGGAGAGTGAGTAGGTTAGATTAAAATAGAATAGTACAGATTGGCTTTTATTCCCCATCATGCCACGCATATTGATTTGACATCATCCTATTTCAGTCCCGACAGAAGTAGTCCTTCTCAGATGCTGCCTCGTGGAGGTTGTGTTTTAAGCCGAGTCTTTGTTCCTAGCTAATTCATATCGAAGATGCCAAAACACTGGAAACCTATTTCTATTTATAAAAGCCACTACTTTAAATCTTTTACGACTTTAAAATGTGACCCGACAATCCTATTTTTGTGTTTGCAGGCCCAGATCGCCTTCCTGCAGGGGGAGAGGAAAGGCCAGGAGAACTTGAAGAAAGACCTTGTGAGGAGGATCAAAATGCTGGAGTACGCTCTGAAGCAAGAGAGGTGAGTGCCTTACCTCCCACTGCCGCCTCAGCCCACCCACAATATACACAAATACCTCAGCTGTCCTGCAACAACTGCGGGGGGGGGGGAAGGAGGAGAGAGGAATTCTCTCACCACCCAAGAAACCAGAAGAGTGACATTGTTCTCCCTCTCGTGTGCATTCGCCTGTCACGTTGCTCAAAGGTCCCGATGGTAGCTGTGGTGATACCCTTTGCGTTGCGTTCCTCCTCGCCGCACGGCTGCACCCTGTTACAGAGGTGTAGTGGTGGTTTCAATACGTCTCTATTATTATTATTAATAATAATTATAAGCCACAGAGTTTGTCATTCGAACTCTGAAGCAGCAGACCTACAAAAATAAATCATTCTTTTTTATTTTGGATGCATATTGAGCATTTATGAGGAGTGTTTATTTCAGTATAGCCTGGGGTCAGCTTAATAAAAAGTGTATTACAAGCTGGCTCATGACTTCAAGTTGACAGTAAAATGACAGTAAAAAACATCCTTTTGGACATAAATAAAATAAATTTGATTATTCTAATTTATTTGGAACAAAACCGGAAGGAAAATGGTGACATTATTACCCAAAGTGTTATTAACAGGTTACACTGACATCCTGTTTCAACGTCGACCTGTTATAATCACCGTAGTTATGTGTGCACACAGTATTCCTGTGTAACAAAGAGACTATCAACTTTATGGGTGCGTTCCCTGTCAGTGTCACCTCCCTTACCTCCCTCTTTTTGTGTTTCTTTCCCGTCAGATTTAAGTTTTAAGAAACAATAGTTTTTCTCCTAACATTAACCAAATTATGGTCGGGGCTCAACAAATCTGATGATGGAAGTACCTAAAGAGTGAGCCATCTTGTAGTTGTTTTATTATTTATCCACTTTACAGCACCTTTTTGTTGTTTTTAAATGTGCTCTTTAAATTAAATAAACTTCAGCAAATTTGCTTCCTTAACGTCTCTGAGCCCTGGCGGTGCTGCCGACGGGAGCCTGGTGGCCAAAGTGGTAAAGACTAAATGTTTGAGCTAAAATGCAAGCGAGCATTTAAATGATGTAGTCGAAACTCCAACTATTATTAATATAAACGGGCACAGATTGCTGCAAGTTTGAGATCAAGGCAGATACAAAAAAGAGACAATTAACTTTAGTCTCTTATTTCTCAAATAACCACTATTAAATAAAACAATTTGTGTCGGAGCAAGTGACTGACTTTGGGCGAGTAGCTTTCTGACCCACTTGCCCGACTGGGAAAGATAAAAAGATAAAGAAATCATTATTCATGAACCCTGGAGCTGTAGCTCACATTTTGGCCGCTCCTTGCATGTTTGATTCCCAGCAATGTGTCTCTGCGTCGGCAGACCCTCCACAACAACCACAGAGGAAGTGCTCGACAGTAGATGACTCTTGTTTTGTTCGAGGACTTTGAGCCGGGAATGTCTGGCATGCTGTGAACGCAGAATAACGCCTCGTTTCCATGAGTGCGAGTAATCCACAAAGTCCTTGGTGGATAAATGGAGGTGACACACAGAAAGGTGAAAAGCGGGATGAGAGCGGCGAGATGTTTGTGCTATTACGAGCCTGCACACCTCTGAGGTAGACGGCGTCTGCTCCGCTCCTGCAGCCGGCTCGGGGGTTCGTTCCATTCTGCCACCCTGAGCTCTGTGAGGAGCGTCGTCATTGGGGCTGTACGTATGGGTCGGGCCTCTGGCTGTTTGTAGTGTGTATTTATCGCTGCAGTCTCGGGCTCGGGAGCGACGCTTATCCCAGAATTACTACCACTTTCCCCGGTTGCTAAGCAACAGGTCAGGTCTCCGAGGGTATTTGGAAGCAATATCAGAAATGGCTTTCTGGATGTGGGATGTGCCCAATTTAAAATGAATTGGATTTGGATGGGGGTTGCTTCCTCTGGATCACAGCGGGAGAAGTGTGAACCAAAAGGTGTGAGCGCTCTCCTTCAATTGACTCTTGAGACACACACACACACACACACACACACACACACACACACACACACACACACTTATTTATTTATTTATTTATATATATATATATATATATATATATATAACCTTCATGATGTGTGCCAGTTTATCTGCGTTTGTAGATGAATTTCCTTTTGTTTGTGAATCAACTTTCAATGAAACTATTTTGTGACGATATTTTGTCTAATTCTTTTACACATTTTAGGTCTAATATTTGAGTAAGCAACACATTTTTGTTTTACATTTGTAAAGAGTCTGATGATAAAAGTATATTGCATGACATGCATTTAATTACCGTACATGTGATTGTGCACACGTGTAAAGACTGCTGAACCAGTAAGTCGATTAACTAATAGACAAATTAACTGTTTAAGTAATTTTATTATGCTAAATAATTCACCAAATTCACTACTGTGAATATTTGATGGTGTTCTTTTTATTCTTCTATGATGGTAAATGTATTTTTTCACTATTTTCTAATAGTGATAAATCAATAATGAAATGATTGTGAGCTGCAGCCCTGTTTTCTATATCATGATACATATTGCTTTCTAAAAGAAACACTCCATTCAATGTTGTGATATTGCTGTCAACACAAACAAGCGAAGCCTCTAACAAGGGAACGTGTTTGTTGGTGTTGGGAGGCCTTTCAAAGCGTATGCAGATTACATGCATAATGAGTTTTCTAAAATAGCTTCTTCTCAGACCTTTTTGATCAGCCATGTTTTTTTTAAATTCTTTCTTCTTTCCTTCCAGAGCGAAGTACCACAAGTTAAAATACGGGACCGAGTTGAATCAAGGTGACATGAAGCCTCCGACCTACGACTCTGGTAAGACCCCACCTCCTCTCACTAAATCTCTGATTGTTGAGCTCACATACCTCGAGTGACGGGGCTGGCATGAATGCAGCGTTCGAAGGCTGCGTTCATGTTGAGTCTTGTTTGCCACAATGGCTCTCGGTGTCCTTTCCTGAATGCAGTTGTTGTTGTTACAGTTGTGCTTAAACATCGAGCTGCTTGAAGAGGAAATGTCGCACCGCTGCGATCAAGTTGATTTAAAAAGGTCCTACAGATCGAGAGCGTTCATGTAAGACAGACAAGTTGAGAATGATCAAATTTTGACAAATACACAATATCAAGGCTCAACTTTTTATTAAATGTTATTTCACTCTGGCCATGCAAATAGTTGTGGTTTTCCCACAAACATGGTGGGGCTTAAAATATTGAAAATTAGCATTTAAGAAAATTGTTTCCAGAAAAATTCTAAAACATGACCTAGTTTCAGCGTCTCAATAGTGATTACTCGCATTTTCTAATGAGATAATAAACAGAATCTCTGTGGGGTTTTGCCAACATTAGGGCATCACCTCGGTCCTAAGATATTCTGATAAGCATTTGCCAATTACAGACCCATCAGTTAATCCGCAGGTTAATGGGTTAATGCAGATGTTTAATGCTGAGCACAATCACGTCTGCACTCTGGAAGCCCCTCCTTCACAAAGATGTCACCGCAAATGAGAAATCCCAATTGAGTTTAGAAAAATAGGAAATCTACAATTTAATTACAACTCAATCGAAAAAGACTCCCGGAAAGCTACACAATGAGCATTGTGGTGAGATTGTATGTTATCTTCATCGGATGTCTTAGACTTAGACACTCAGGAGTAAAACTCTCTGCATGGCTAAATCCCTTTAACATCATACATGCTACTCTCACTCTTTAGTGTTCACCCTTTCCAATACAGTACCTAGTTTCACTTTAGTATCACTCCTGTGTCAGTTCCCTGCCTGCTCCATGTTATATTATTGTAGTTTAATTGGCTCTCTCATGTTCAAGTCCTCTGCCATCATTAAGTCAGATTGCGACATTTCCTCTCCTCTCTCCTCATCTCTATTCATGAGGGCTGTTCAAAGAACCCGGGCCCTTGAAGTGTTGATGAATTGGGGGGAGGGAGGGGAGGCGAAGGGGAGAGGTGTTGGGTGGAGGAAGACGAGTGGGAGGTGTTGTTCGTATGGTGGTGGTGCACCTGCCCGCTCCTCACCCTCCTGAATTAGGCATGACCCACTTTTTGAGACACCGTCGTCTCTCTGCCCTGCCAAATCAACCTCCTCGACATTCGCACACACACACACACACACTCTCACACACACTCACTCTCCCCATCAAAATCGTATTAACGCGCCTCTCTGCTCCGTGCAAAAATTCCCAGCTGACTCGCGAGTGGAGTACTGACGGTGTTGAATATCAAAGTGAGCTTTGAATCCCATCATTGCTTGTTTTGTCAGAGCCTTCAGACACGTTGTGGGTTGCAGCGGCACGAACACACATTGTGCTTTTTCCAGTAAGTCATGGGAAGTAGTTGGCGCAGACCCGCCATTTTGAAGGTGTCTGTATGTGTCATTACATTTCGGATGTCTGGTTGTAGCATCAAGAACAAGCCAGTGCTAATGAGCTTTAAATCTCTCCTCTTTTGACTGCTGCTGCTGTTGTGTACAACATTTTAATTAGGTTAAGTTACCCATGTTGACAAACGATAACTTGGGTTCAAATCCAATCATGAGCAAAAAGGTAAATGGTTGGAGCGTAAATTCGTCCTATACCACGTCTGTTTAAAAAAAACAAAAATAATGATTTGTGCAATAGAATTGAAGTGCCTTTTCAATAGCCCAATATAAAGAGTAGCAATACCCTCTTCCATTCAACTCTAACACACTGTCGACCTGCAGAAAGAATGTGTGCAGTTGCCAGGATGCTGTGATGCAGGAATGTTTTGCTCGTGTTTACAGAGTGGAAGTAATGTCAGCAGCTGTGCTGTTGTGGAGCTCTGATTTGTGTCCTCCTCTCCTGCAGACGAGGCCAACGAGAACGAGTCCTCTGGATCGCTCAACAATCAGCTGTCCTGGAAACAAGGACGCCAGCTCCTCAGACAGTAAGCTCCACTCCTTCTGTGACGGCCGGCAACCCAGAAAACTAAATCGCTGCACTAAAATGAACTGTATCGCGATACAAGAGTCTGAGTTTTATTTCACGTTAAATGGAAACTTTGGGGAAGAGCTCCCCCACATGGGCAGCCGCGGTCATTACCTGCTCTGTGTTTGGTTTTCGGAGGGAAGTTTGGTCATGGCGTCGTCCTGCTCGACAGTCCGTCTGCGTAAATAAACCCAGACGCTATCAGGCAGCCTCACGCATCATCTGCCCCGACATGCTGGCCACTCAGGCAGCCAATTTATTCTTGACTTTTGTGTCGAGGGACAGATCGTCAATGTGCTCAGACACCCCTCCCTTTCAGACGGTCGCCTCGCTCGATTTGCCAGAGCTCCTTCTGCATCCCCACAGAGTAGCTGTGATATTTGATGAGTAGCTCTTCTTGCCTCAGCAGAGCCGACGGCATCGACGAGGCAACTGCCAGAGGACGTGGCACTTGTGACAGTAACAAGTACTCGACTCGTCCTCATCTCGAATCATGTTGAAGTCGTTTGTAGGAAATTAACTTACTGTTAAGAGTTAATTTGGGCCTTTGCAGCATTATTAAAGACTTGTTTACATTTTCTCAGCAGCTTCTCATCCGAGCGTCCTCCATACTACATGATACTGTACATACATAAATACGTATTCCGTTCACAATAAAGTACACTTTTAAAATTGGGTTACGTTAATCCCCTCGTCCCAGGTACCTGCAGGAGGTGGGCTACACAGACACCATCCTAGACGTGAAGTCCCAGCGGGTCCGGGCGCTGCTGGGACTAGCCGGGGACGGAGGCGGAAAGACAGGGGAGCGGACCAGTACTGAGCCTTTGGTCAACGGGACAGACGCATCAAAGGCATTGGGCACCAGAGGGTAAGTATCCCCCCCTCTATAGACTGATCGACAACAGCAATACTATTTATTAATTGCATGTGACACTGTGGGAGCGGTCTAATAAACTCCTGCAGAGGCAGAGAGCCCCCGCAGACCTACAGTTAAAGACGTACGTAGTTTAGATTGATAAACTGTATCACGGTCAGTTTTCTTCTTAACGTTCACTGAACATTTCTACTGGTCACAACATTTTCTTGGTCTGCCACTTCTGAAATCTATGTTGAACGTTTTAGAATCGTCAGCACTGAGTCAGTGGAACCAGACAGTGGAAATATGGCATGAATCAAATTAGAACTATTATAATTTAGGAATTGCTTTTTAAAAGTAATATTTCTTATTATATGATCTGCCATGGGGGCCACAGCCAACATTTGGAAGATGGCAGGTGCAAATTTCATTCCCTGAATCCACATTTCTAACTTTTTATTAAATAAAATGTGCGTATATTGCAAAGTGGCCTTAAAGGGCAACACACACACACACACCTGCGTTTGCTGCGTGACTGGAGTTTTTCCTGACACTGGGCCTTACAGTCTGATGTGATGCATCCATCATTGCTACTCCTCAGGAAAGCTGAGCTCTCTGACAGTAGCGCTGTACTGGAGGCCTTCAAGTTCATCGAGAATGCAGCAGCCGAGTTCAGTGACGATGATGATGACGAGGACAGCGAGGGGAGGGACAGGACCAACGTGGAATCCAGAACGGTGAGAAAAGTCATCTTCTGCACTCGCTCAAAGTTAAGTAGAAGTTGTCTCTGTGCTAATGACTAACGGTCCTCAATATTTCCTCCAGATCCTGAGGAAGAAGCCCCCGTCGTCAGCAACGCCGGCCAGTATGGACACCAGTGAAGACCCGGACACAGAGGAGGCAATGAAGGGCTTTGACTTTCTGTCCAGTCCTGACGAGATGGACACCTCGCCAGAGTCCAGAGGCAACGGGGACGGCACCGACTGGGGTGAGTCATGGATCAGTCGAGAGCAGAGTTTGAAATGCAAGAAAAGCACCGTCTCACCACCACAGATGCAGTTATAGCAGAATATCTAAATGTGTATTTATTTTTCTCTTTAGTGCAATGACTGGTTTCTATTTGATCTAGACATTAAATGCACAAGTTTCAGGGGCACTGAAAGTAACGCTAATTATTTGATGCTGTATAATTTTCCAGCTCGTCTGAACTTGACTTCTTCTGTTCATGGAGTACTCGTCATTCATATATCACACTGTGGTCATAAATCATGATGTTTGGACGTTTCTCTGTTTAACCCATAGTTTGTGATCCTCCGCTGTGTGTGCCCATAGCCAGCCTGTGACCACAATGTCTCTTCCACTCCTGTGTGTCGTCAGTTTTACCTGATTCTGATTCCCACCGGTCCTGAGACCTGAAGCCAGACAAACAAAAGGGCTCGATTTTGTTTTTGAACGCGGGTTTCAGTATTTGACTCGTGTGTACAACTATTTGATTATCACAAACAGTTCCCTGTGAGGATTGTATGATTACATCCGTCATGAAGGACTCCCCCACATGGCATTAACTTCCCTCCCACCACTCTCACTCCTTCTAGTGATGACGAGATCCTCAAAAGATGACATGAGATGGTTATGATGAGTCTAAAATCACTGAGGTGTTAGTGGCCTGCTAAGGCCTACTACTCTCCTGGAGGCCTTAGAAACCCCCAGGAGAGCATGAGTCTGATGAGGTCTGCATCTTGCCCACCCTGCCAGGCCACTCGGGGCCTCCACCAGAGCAGTTTCTCAACAGCCTCTCGGCCTGGTTTTGTTCCCCCTGTGTAGAGAAGGACGAGCAAGGTCCCATTTCTGAGGCCTGGGAGGTGGACCCGGGCATGATAACCAAACTCAAGGAGCAGTACAGAAAGGAGCGCAAGGGGAAAAAGGGGGTGAAGAGTAAGTCCTGTCGGGCGTTGCTGCCTCCCTCCTCCTCCTCTCTCTGCAGAGCCTGACTTTCCTGAGTTCAGCCAAAACGCCTCGGAGCGAAACCAAAACATTTTGGCTGTTTTATTTTCTCCCCATCTCCTTCTTCAGCTGCTCCTTATTATGCCTCCTTACTTGCCATTGCTCTGTTCTGTTTGTCTATCACTCCATGTTGAATGTCTCCTCTGTTTTCTCGTGAATCTGTTCATACAAAGTCTCCTTTATTTTCCTACCCAAAACAACTGTAATGCTTGATGCATGTCTTTCTGTCCCGTTTAATGTTTTGATTTATACACGCATCATCTTGTCCATACAGTCAAATATCAGATTAGTGTGCAGGGTTGTCGTGATGGGCATCGGACTAGTGCTTGTGACCACAGTCATCTGTTTTTGGTAGCTTCTCCAGTCATATTTATATAATTAGCACCATCTACATCCTCAGCCATGTTGATACCACAGTATTGTGCTGCTGTAAATTAATATCAATTACAAGCTTTTTCAGTGACTCATTGAAGTGACTCAGCTGAATACTGCAGCTCTCAGAATAACGTCCACTTCAGACGGAGCCTTTTACTCTGATTGAATCGTGAGATCAACGACTCTGTTCGTCTCACTTTCGTCTTCATCTGATGTCAACGCCACGTTTTAAATATGACTTTCTCCTCCTCTGGTTGAAGTAGAGATCTATTTTATTTATTCTTTTAATCTTCACACTGTGTCAGTGTGTCAGTACACGTTGTGGGTGTGTGGAGATGAGGTCTGTCACGGTTGGTTATTTACAGGTGGTTTAGCCTTTGGTACACTACTATTTCAGTTAAGGTTTGTATTAAATTATTATAATAATATATTATTATATCACACTCTTCATACAGCCCTCACTTGGAGATAAACATATCTCAACATCTTTTCTACTTCAATTCACCTAACAAGGACTTCCTTTTATTTTCTCTTCTTTTACATACTATCATTAATTAATTTTCTTCCCTTTCAGTGCCGCTTTTCTTCCGTATATCTTTATCAGCTTGTACTCACAGCTTTTTGATGGAACACTTTATTGTTTTCATACTTTTGCCTCTCTTAATTTCGCTCCGCTCTTCGTCACTGCGTGTCAGCTCGGTAACACTGTTGACCTGCCTCCTTAAACAGGGCCGAACCGGTCCAAGCTGCAGGACATGCTGGCTAACTTGAGGGACGCGGAGGACTTGTCCCACATGCAGCCTCCACCATCCGCCCCCCAGTCCCGGCCCAACGCGGCCCGGTTCAACGAGCACGATGGGAACCGACCGGATGAAGGTGCTCGAACACAAACACCAAGTAGACTTTAGCGATCGACTCCCTGTTAGACTTTCTTAAATGCCCTTCATCCCTGGCTAACTTTGTCCACAGTGGTTGTGTATTTATTAATTCGCTCTTTCCCCAGTTGAGGCGCTGACCTTCCCGCCCACCTCAGGGAAGTCGTTCATTATGGGCACAGACGAGGCCATGGAGAGTGAGCTGGGCCTGGGGGAGCTGGCTGGACTCACCGTGGCCAACGAGGCCGACAGTCTGGCATACGATGTGAGTAGGAGGAGGCAGAACAGATCTTAAGTGTCATGAGACTATTTCTCTGGGGAAGACTATTTCTGTTCATGTTCTCATGAAAAGCATCCGTGCCACCATTCTCCTCTAACCCGCAGCATGTTTACAAGTCGTATCACATGCTGAAAACTTGCCAACTGTGTTTCAAATAGCTATTTTTATAGGCAGCGTTGAAATTATAATATAGAAAGACATGCTCTTTTTTAAAATAACTATGAAGAACAGCTGGTTATGAAACAATCTAATGATGATTGCACCTCAAAATTAAAGAAACATATTAGGTATATATTAAAACCCTTGAGGTTTTTTACCAATGAATTTTGTTATGTTTAACTGGTTTGTTACTTAAGCAAATATAAACTAAACTCACTCAGCACTAAGGGAGCTGCTTTGGCTCATTTTAGGACTTTATACAATAACACGGTAAATGTTTAGAGTCGCGTTTCTGATGAGATGTCTCTTCCTCAGATTGGCACCAATCAGGATGCCATGAGAAAAACATGGAACCCCAAATTCACCCTGCGGAGCCATTTTGATGGGATTCGCGCTCTGGCCTTTCACCCCGTGGAGCCCGTCCTGGTCACTGCTTCAGAGGATCACACGCTCAAGATGTGGAACCTGCAAAAGACTGCTCCTGCCAAAAAGTAAGGATGTCATGTCTTCCTTATTGGCTCATTGACAGCGGCGTGTTTGGTTCAGTCCCTTTTTGCTCCTGCAGCAGCAGAGTGATTTGTTTCCATTAGAGGGAAAAGTTCTGTGGTTGATCACATGATGCATGAGGAGGACAGTTCATCTTTGTTGATTCAGCCTTATGCAGTCTGTGTAATGTGACAGTAATTGTACATTATACAATTCACCTCCTGATATAAGGAAAATAACTGACACTGCTGCGTTGTCTTGTATGTTAATGAGCACGCTGTTTGTCCACAGGAGTGCATCTTTAGATGTGGAGCCGATCTACACTTTCAGGGCCCACAGGTAAAAAACACTTCACGTAAATACAAACCGGTTCAATGTTCAACAAGAAGTTTTTCTAAATGATTTTAATTTAAACCCCAGGGGCGCAGTGCTGAGTGTGGTGATGAGCAGTTCAGGGGAGCAGTGTTTCAGCGGAGGGGTTGACGGGACTATACAGTGCTGGAACACCCCCAATCCCAACATCGACCCCTACGACTCCTACGGTAACCGCGCCAAGCGTTTTGTTTGAATCGCTGGATTCTTCAAATCGGGTCACGGTAACTGACTTTGGTCGTCTTGGGTTTTCTGAACAGACCCTTCGATGCTGCGCGGCGCGTTGTGTGGACACACCGACTCGGTCTGGGGTTTGGTGTACAGCAGCGCACACCAGCGCCTCCTCTCCTGCTCGGCAGACGGGACCGTGAGACTGTGGGACGCCAACACCCCTTCCCCCGCCCTCGCCGTATTCAACGAAGACAAAAGTAGTGACTTCAAGCTTGTATCTTGACTTTTTGTCTCTTCTTAATATTTGCTTTAATGGAATAGTTAACATAAATGCATCTTTCTGTGTCCAAGAGCTTGGAATTCCCTCCTCAGTCGACCTGGTGTCCAGTGAACCAGCCCAACTGGTCACGTCCTTCACAAACGGGCAGCTCGGCCTCTTCGACATGAAGACCCGGCAGCTGGTCCTCAGTCTCGAGTCCAATTTGGAGCCGGGTAGGTTTGCCAGATGAAAGGCTGCAGCAATTAGACCAATCAGTAACATTCTCCATGGATTTTTAAGCTCATAATAATAATAATAATAATAATAATAAAACACACTATATAACACTTCTTGAATTCAATCATGGCGTTGAAGTGGAGTCGGCTATGTGCATGCAGAAAATATGGCTCTAGAGGAACATCTAGTGGCAGCTGTAAGAAACTAAATTCGCTCGGATCCACAATGTTTTTCTGTTTTCTTATTAGATTTGGTTTGATTTACAAATATTGTTAACATTTAGGTCACTAATACTCTACTTCAGTGATAACACCCAAGTGCACATCAAAACAATCTAAAGTAAAACAAATATTTTACGAACAAGTACTCACGTCTGCAGCAAGTAAAGACTGACTCGGTGAGGTGTTACCACACTGCTTGTGAATGTGAAGTTACTGTTTACGAGCTTAACAGCCACACATGGAGCGTAATATTTCCACTCATCCGATTATTATCATTTTTTGTTGCTAATGATTTCATTCAAATTGACAGTTGGAATAAGCTGTCTAACATTGCTGCTGTTTTGTACCAGGCACTCCCTGTCAGATCAATAAGGTCCTCAGCCACCCGACTCTTCCCATCACCATCACGGCACAAGAGGACAGACACATCAAGTTCTTTGACAACAACAGCGGGAAGCTGATTCACTCCATGGTGGCCCACCTCGATGCTGTCACCAGCTTAGCTGTAGACCCGAATGGACTCTATCTCATGTCAGGCAGTAAGTAGCTCTTAGCCCGTGTCCCCTGGGCTTCGTCTGTACATCACGGTTTTCCCTTTAAGCATTAATTCATTGATGGGATCTCAACCCAGCGGTCACTGAGTCGTGTGTAGGTGGATAAGAAAGGATGTGTCATCATCTTTTTTTTCTTCTTCTTAATGATGTGGTTGTGTCGACATGGTGAGTGTTTTTATGCCTCCCGTTGTCAGGAGGCGTTATGTTTTCAGCTGTTGATGCGTACGTCTGCACGGCCCATTCTCACGGACTGGTCTCAAGCGTCTACTTACATTCAAGGATGAACTGATTATAACTCCAAACTAATTTCACACAAATGTCTGTAGGACATAGGCTAAAATGTTGAAGTGATGACATTTTGGATAGACATAGATGTAAAGTGTGACTGAATGGCGGACGCATACAGCCGCGAGGCGGTAATTCAAAAGAAAGTCTACTTTTATATGTGGAAGTACAAAATCTGTTCAGTTTGTGTGTAACAGAGTCAATATAAGTAGTTCCTGCAGCAGGTGTATGAAATAAATGACTAATTCAGTCACAGAATGAACCTGTCTTGTAAAGGTCAATGTCACTGATAGTTACAGCACATTCCTGTACTGGTACAGTCTGATCTGCTGGAAGGAGTTACAGTAACTACTCATCCACAGTCTAAATGAAGGCTGATCAGTTCACAACTGAATCCACTTTTACGTAAAGGTCCTGAACTCTGGTTCTACAAACTACCACTTTTAACACGTTTAACAACCTATAAAAATGACACCATACAGACACCACATTGCCACCAAATGCAAGTCTCGTTTCCAAGTTTTAGGAGAAACTGGTTCATGCTCACAGTTACCTGTTGCACTTCCTTTGGAGATCACAATAAGTTACATTTATTCAGTGCTGCTCCCCGACCACTAGTAACTCATTGTGTCCCCTGCAGGTCACGACTGCTCAATCCGCCTGTGGAACCTGGAGAGTAAAACCTGCATCCAGGAGTTCACGGCTCACAGGAAGAAGTTTGAGGAGTCGATCCACGATGTGGCGTTTCATCCGTCTAAATGCTACATCGCCAGCGCCGGGGCGGACGCGCTCGCCAAAGTGTTCGTATGACGTGGAGCTGCGTGTCTCCCTGCAGCCCCGCTCTCTGACTCAGCCTCCCATGATCAGGGACCAATAGAGACACAGGAGGGGAAAGACCTTCAGGCAGGGGTCCAGTCCCACCTCTCACAGCCCACTGGTTTCCTGTCAGACTGGTAGACATTGTAGCCACTAGCCTCAAACGGGCCGTGACTCTCCATACAGAGGGTCGGCAGGGAGGAGGGCAGTCAGGAGGACTCCATCTACCATCCAGGCAGGCCTGGGTGTGACCGGCCACAGCGCCACCCCCCCCCCACCCCCACACGCTCACCCTCAGAAAGACTTAAACTTAACCTCCGTAGCTAGGAGGCTCAGGACAAGTGTTAAAGAGTGTGGAGTGGAGAAAATGAGGTTTCAAGCCGGTCTTCTGCCCCTGTGACTTCACGCTCATCCCAAATCCCTCTGGCCCTCGACCTTCCCTCTCAGACAAACCAGGTCCGGATCCTTTACTCCAAGTCAGGTTTTGTGTTGTGTTGTTCCAGAAACGTGGGGTCTGAAGGCTCGCTGGAGCTGTCGCGGAAGCCTCTCACTTCTTCTTCGTCTCTGCTTCCCAGACGGACTCTGCTTGCTGGTCTGCCTTTATTTTCCTTTTTAAAACACGTATTGACAAATGTGCCTTTGCTTTAAAAAGGTCTTGAAAATGTTATTTTAACAAGCTTGTTTTGGGGAACAGGGAGGGAGGGGACGGCGGACATGGAGCTGGTTGTCACAATGTTGTTGATTTTAACATTGGATGTAAAATTACAAATGCTTATAATAAACAAAATATATATTCAGTCTTAAAATTTACTGTGCAGCGTGAGTTTGAGTGCTCCTTTTTTGATAAGTGTGGTTGGGGAATCAATTGTGCGTTTCACTGCAGAGCTGGTAGAGCGATACAGACCATTAACTATAATGCCTGTTTGTTAAATTCAAGTAACTGTACACTTTAGAAACAAGATTACAAGCATATGTGTCCAAAGTAAACCATCTTGGTTATATAATTACAATTCAAACTTGGTTCTAGATGTCCATTTTAGGATGAACTAATTGATTTTGGCCAGTTTGCTCTTCTGGGACTTGAATGGCTTGTACTGTATGTAGTTTTCCCCAATTGTGCGGACATGCTCGACTACAGTGTGATGTATCATGTCCGGATATATACAGTAGTCCAGTGTTTAGCACGACGTTAGTTCAGTACCGTGGGACTACTTTGAGATGATGAGTGAACCATCCAACACAGACAAGAGAAATGTCCTGGCAAGTTCCAGTTTACTGTGAACTGTGAGGGCGAAACTACCCCGGGGGGAAAAACAAAAACAATCAAGATGTTGTACATGTAGAGTACAGCTTCAAATGAGCCATTTTCTCAGTCACTGGTTTGTATATGAAAGTATGTTCAAAATAAAACCTGCTGTAAAATGTTGACTGGGCTCTGATGTTGGTCATTTGACAAACTGAATGTGGTCATCGGGGTTTTCAAAGGCCGACACTATCCGTGGGGAGAGGGTGCACAGCGTGATCCTTGTTTTTTTTATCCCATATTTGTTTACACTTAAACTAATTGGCATAATTAAATGTTTGCAAAATTAGCTATTGGCAAGTCCTGCTTGCCGTGCACCTGAGGATGAACACGCAACACTCGCTGGATTACTTTGATACTTCAGAAAACTTAAATCATGACTCTCAGGCAAGTTCTGGAGTTTTGAGCAGCATCTTTTTTTTTCCCTATGATTTTTAAGTGGATAATTATTTGCGATAAGAGAAACTGATATTCATGGAAAGTGCAAGCTACTCTGAATCTAAAAGTCAGCTTTATTTGTCAATTCTTCCACATGTGCAAACATACAAAATATTTAAACTGTTTCTCTCCTGTCCAACAAAGTGAATACAGAGAATAATAAAGTGCAAAATAGATTTAAAAAACAACATTTAGACAACATGTATACTATATGCGTGTATCACGTCTGTCCACAATCGACTGAGTTAAGAAGGAAGAGATTTTGACACAAATTGGATCATTGAACATTCAGGAGAAGACGCCGTTAGGTTTTCGTTATTTTCTCTATTTTATTAAAAATTGCAAAACAAAATATTGATCAATTATGAACATTATAAGCGAAAGGCTTTTAATATGCATATGTACAAACAACACAATGGGAAGAAAATTATAAATACTCTTTCATCAGAACTGAGAACTGCCTGCAGAGTTAGAAGCTGTTACAAAACAAGAGTGATGAACTGCACATTTATGATGAGCCGTCACTCTTTACAAAGATATACAAAGCTCCTCTTTCCTCACACAAGTCCACTTCTTTGTTCCGTGTTGTTGATTCGCCCTTCACATAATCCTCATTTCAGATACCACTCATACCAACAGCCGCATCAGCACCATAGTCTTTGAGAGGAACTTGTCCCTACTATCAAATCTCTCCTATTAGGAAGATTAATATTCACCAATTCTAAGAAAGTATATCCTCTTTACAGAGAATTGTATAAAAAGCACCATATTATGAAGTTTATGAAGTATGTTAAGCCATAAGAGGAAGTGCTAGGCATGCTTTACATCTACAATGGCAAGCACCATATCCCAGTAAGGTAGCTTTATGGGTTAATGGTTTTAAACCACTTCATAAGAAGGCATCCTTTGTAAAGGTTCTGTAAGTTGTATTTTAGGGCTTTTACTTTTGGGTTGTCAAAACCCCCTTCGGCTCCTCCACCACAGCACCTGCTTTTACATGTTTGTAGTTACAAATTCAAGTCATCAAATATTCAGTTAGTAAACAATGAAAAGTTGCTAAAAACTTAATTTTGGTCCATAAGTTCTGCTCTTTTACAGGTCAGGGGTCAACTATAAAGCTAAAAAGACTTCAGAAAGGTTTAACACCGTCTACAGTCGGGGGATATTTCACAACACTAAGATTAATAAAAACCCTTATTTACAACTTAGAACCCCTAAATAAAGGATGACTTATGAAATGATAATTCTCTGTTCTCTTCATGGCACCAACAGAGAACAACAGGCACCACAGTAAACATGAGATGTCAATACGTCACTGAGAACAAACCCTTTCTGTATATTTGGGGCCGAATGCGGATTCACTTTAAGATTTGATTGGTCCAAACCCACAATCCTCACCTAAATTCAAAACCCCTCCCTGTTCAAATATGGGGCGCTGCAGCCAATCCAGCACCTCCATCTGGGCCAAGAAAGGAGTAAATCTACAAACAGTGTTCTGTTAAGACGGCCCAGGATGCCCCTCCCCTCCACCCGTCTGGCCTCAGTTCCTGGGCTGGGAGTTGAACTCCTGGCAGATGTTGTGGATGATCTTGGGTACAAATTTGTAGAGGTTGTCGAACTCGTCCACGAAGAAGGAGTGCTCCTTGTCGGGGTCTGTGGCGATGTACTCCAGCTCGTCCTGGGCTGCCCAGGCTATGCCGATAGAGTAGGCGATCACACCTGGATCACAAGAAGGGAGAGCAGATCACACACAGGTTCTTCTTTTTACCTCAAACACACACGATGCCCGACACCTCACTGTGGAAAGTACTTTTTGTATAATTCTAGTGTTGATTCTGGTTCAACGCCTTTTTCCGCCTACGTTTTTAAAGAGCTAAAAGTCTAGTTTAAGATTATCATCAAGCATTTATTATTATATTTAGTAAAAGGTAAAAATATTAAAGGAAATAATCACGGCTTGACTTAACCGTATCTCCATAAAGTCTCTAAAGTCTTGACCTCCTCTCACCTTGACGCTGGACAGCCAGTGCAGGCACCCTGACGTCATCGTAGGAGCGCCCATCTGTAATGACAATCATGATCTTGCGTTTGTTGGGTTTGGATTTGCTGAAAAGCTGCTCCGCGGCGTAGGTGATGGCAGCACCGGTGCTCGTCCCGCCGCTCCAGTAGTTGACGCGCTTGATGGCGTTCAGCAGCTCGGCCTTGTTGTTGTACTGGCCGAAGCCAAACTCCAGCCTCTGCTCGTAGGTGTACTGCACAGCTCCGACCCTCGTGTCGGTGTCGGAGATCTCAAACTCCCGCGTGATGTTGGCCACAAACTGCAGCACCGTGCGGAAGTTCCCGGTTCCCACGCTGCTGGAGCCGTCGATGACGAAGGCGATGTCGTTGGCGTTGAGGCAGGTTTTGCTGCACAACAAGCGGTCTGTGTCGCACACTCTCTTCACCAGCGGCTGCACGGCCTTCCTCAGAGCAAACCAGCTGGTCACGGGCAGCGAGTAGAAGCCGTTGGTCCGGCACACGGCCTGTGGGATGAAAGGTCACTTTGTTTCAAACCGGCATGCCTAATCAAAGCACCGACACCCTTCTGGGACAATACTCCACCTTGTCGACAAAGTTGGTCTCAACCAGGTTTTGTTTCTCGTTGTCGTCGGGGCCCTCGATGGTGACGAAGAATATGTTGATGCCGGACTCGCGAGCGAGCCGGGACGCCTCCTCCACCTTGTCCGTGGGCCAGCCGTCCACCAGCACCACGGCGACGTTGGGAGCTCCTCCTCGGTTTCCATTGGCGTCACTGAAGTAGTGCTTGTTGATGTAGGAGAGGGCCTTTCCTGTCAGAGCACCAGGGGGCAGCAGGAGGACCGTTAAAATGATGCTGCAGACACTTTGTGAACATGTCTGTGGTTGAAATGCAGGAATGCATTCAGGATAAGACAAGATGAGAGAGAAGAACCAATCTCTGTGTGTGTATATGTATATACAGTTATGTTCATAATAATAGCAGTGTGTTTAAAAAGGTGAGTAAACCTCAAAATTCTTCAAATAAATTGTATTTTAATGAACATAAATACATTGGGGACAAGAAAATTGGAAAAAGTAATTGAATTTGATAATATTTTATAGAAAGTCAAGAAATATAATGTTCAAAAAAATAGCAGTGTTGACATCTTTCTTTACAAAAATGTACTGTATAAACTAAGAAATGCTTGAAGATTCAAGTTTCCTGAGAATCATAAACTAATATTTAGTTGCATAACCACGGTTTCTGATAACTGCTTCACATCTGTGGCACATGGAGTCGACCAACTTCTGGCACCGGTCAACAGGTATTGCAGCCCAGGACAATTGTACTACGTTCCACAATTCCTCTGCATTTCTTGGTTTTGCCTCATGAACAGCATTTCTTATGTCAGCCCACAAGTTTTCTATGGGATTAAGGTCCGGGGATTGTGCTGGCCACTCCATTACTTGAATTCTGTTTGTCTGGAACCATGATTTTGCTCGCTTGCTGGTGTGCTTGGGGTCATTGTCTTGTTGAAACACCCATTTCAAGGGCATTTCCTCTTCAGCATATGGCAACATGACTTCTTCCAGTATTCTGATGTACTCAAACTGATCCATGATCCCTGGTATGCGATAAATAGGACCAACACCATAGTACGAGAAACATCCCCATATCATGATGCTTGCACCACCATGCTTCACCGTCTTCACTGTGTACTGTGGCTTGAATTCAGTGTTTGCAGGACGTCTGACAAACTGTCTGTGGCCCTTAGACCCAAAAAGAACAATCTTACTCTCATCAGTCCACAAAATATTACGCCATTACGTCTTTTTTTTAACAATGGGACTTTGCGGGGGCTTCTTGCTGGTAGCTTGGCTTCAAATAGACGTCGTCTGATTGTTACAGTACTCACAGGCAATCTTAGATCTTCTTTGATCCTCCTGGAGCTGACCATTGGCTGAGCCTTTGCCATTTTGGTTATTCTCCGATCCATTCGAATAGTCGTTTTTCTTTTTCTTCCTCGCCTTTCTGGTTTTGGCTGCCATTTTAAAGCGTTTGATATCATTTTAGCTGAACAGCCTATCATTTTCTGCACTTCTTTATAGGTTTTCCCCTCTTTTATTAATTTCTTAATCAAAGAACGCTTTTCTTCTGAACAGTGTCTTGAACGACCCATTTTACTCTGTTTTTCAAGGACAAATGCACAGCCAGCATATGCAGCGTCAGTTGCCTTGATCCTTAAATAAGGGCCACCTGTTTAACACCTATTTTGTTCACATAATCACATGACCTCACTAATTGAACTCGGCACTGCTATTTTTTTGAACACGCCCCTTTCAGTAAATGATTCAGTTTCACAGAATCAGCAGCATGCACGTCATGCCTGTTGGGTCTGTTGGTTTTCTATACCTTTACTAAACCTTCTAGAAACTTACTTGCAGTGTAGAAGTTGAAATTCTAACAAAAACAGTGATTTATCTTGCTAGTGATGTGGGACTGCTATTATTTTGAACACAACTGTATATATATATATATATATATATATATATATATATATATGCTTTTCAAACTGGCCATCGTGTACATTCAGTGGATTGAGATTTTTGGAAGCTGTATGTCTTTCCAAGATAATATGTGTCGACGCAAAACAAATTCAGTATGCAGCATAAACACTTACAGTAGTGGTGTACAAATAAACGCATGTGCTTTAAGTGTACATCATCACAAAAATAGTGAAATCCTATCATATAGTCTGTCCTGGTCTTGTTGGTGGTCTATACCATGGCAGAGCAGGAGAGGCCCTGTGTGGGACCACAACCTCTCACTCTCTTGTGTGATTAAAGAGCACTTTCTGGGCAAACACAAACAACACTATTTGTAGTTGGATGCAAAATGTAGCAAGTCATAAAGACACATGTGGCAGTGGATGCATCATGCTGACGCACCAAGCAAAGCAGAAAAACAGCACTCTCGTTCTGAAAGCTGACCCCCATGGGCTGGTGAAACCAAATGCTTTTTGGTCAGCGCAGAGGGAAAACAGGGCTTACAGACGCAGGACTGTAATTTAGCTAACAGTGTCTCGCAGCAAATTTAGATTTAATTCTATCCTTGCATGTGAAAATGTGCCTGGGTAGTAAACCATGTGATAATTGCACCCCTTTCCCTTTCACACTTGCATTTGTAGGCATTTACTGGCAGCTGGCAGCGGTCACTCACCTACATTGGAGAGGCCTCCCTTCTGCCCAATCTTTTCTATGGCCGACTTCACCTCTCTGGAGTTGGAGTAGGACCTCAGACTGATCTCTGTCACAGGGTCATCCCTTCAGACAAGACAACGAGCGATCACATTATGCTTCCTTCTCTAAAGACTGGTACACAGTAACACTACCGGAGTGGTGAGGTTACCCGTATTGGATGATGCCCATCATGGGTCCAGCCACACCCACATTGATGACCTGAGCCACCTCAGACAGGAAGTCCTTCTGGATCTTAAAGCGCCTCTTCCCAATGCTCCAGCTCCCGTCCATCAGGAAGGCCAGGTCCACCATACAATCTGAAAAAGCATGTGTTTGGTAATGTAGTTATTACAGGAAATAAAGGTTAAATGTGTGAAATCTTTTACAACTTTGACGCCCTGCAGCAGTGACAGACACGAGGACAAGCACATGGGTGATTCATGCTCTTTCACTAATTGACAATAGGTATTGAAACACAGCGATGACCTTACAAAGGAAAGGAGGAAGGCAATTGATAGTGAGCAAACGTGTATGAAAAAAATATGTTTAATGCAAGTCTTTGTAAATGTTTTATGAGGATCAAAATCATTCAACACATTTGTTGTAGGTTTTGGTGAGTGCGTTTGTTGACCAAATAATTCTACAGGGTGCGTTTGATGCATGCCACAGAATTTGACGGCGCGACCATGTAACAAATGCTACATTTTCCCCAGGATTATCAGAATCCAAAGATGCGATAAACAAACACATTCTGTGCAGAGTGGCTGTTGAAACATGCGAGGGACATACTTGGGTCTCCCTGTGACACAAGCTCAGGTGCTCTGGGTGCCGGTTCCTGCTCCCTCACGTCGAAGCCTGAAAATCAAGAAACACACACAAGTCTGCTTTTCTGCAAAAATCTGCTTTTCAAGCTTTATACTGTAAACAATATGTTTCACACATTTCACTGGACCTTTAATAATCGTTGACAAACAGATTCTCAAAATGATTGCTGTCCAATACCTTGCAATCGCACAGCATTTATAGAAGTAATTCAATATATACTACACTCTACCACTAAGTAAGAAACCAGGTTTATTTGGTTAAACTTCCATTGAACATGACGGTAAATGATGGTAAATGGACTTGTAGCGCTTTTACACTACATGTCATCCACTCATTCACAACCATTCATACACTGATAGCATGGGGTACCATGCAAGGTGCCACCTGCTCACCTGGCCATCAGGACTTATGAATGATGCCATTAGGAATAACTAATCAATCACACACATTCGTTCACCGCATGCACATCCTACGGGAGCATTTTGGGGTTAGGTGTCTTGCCCGAGGACGCATCGACATGGACCAACGGAGCCGGGGATCGAACCGCACATCCTTTAAATGAGTGACGACCCGCTCTGACATTGAAACCGCAGTTTTGCAGCCGTCCACTTTCTAGAGATCCCAAATGTTTGCTTGTATCTGTTGTGGCAATAAGTATGCCAAAAAGGAACTGATTTTATACTCAAGCAACCACCGTGCCATTTGACTTGGACTCCGGATCCCTTCAATTACAGGCTCAGCAAAAGCCCAGATGCTTTTTCCTTGAACGGCCTCCAAGTCTGAACTGAGGACTTACTGACAAAGTGAGTCATTCGGTGCACAGAGAGGAGCAGTGCCAGCTGTCTTACCTGATTCATAAGGATTTGTGTCTGGCTTCCAAGCGTCCACTGGCTCCACTGCATAGATGATATCAATCAAGCTCAGCATTAGCACACTTCTACCTGCGCTCTACTCATTATTAGAACGCTAAAGCCGCAGCAGTTAGGAAAACCTTACAGCTTACTGAATAGCAGAGCACACGACAGAAAAGAGTAGGATTGTTTTGTAGATGCTATTTGATGCTTTCCTTGATACAAACAGGTAACCGCTGCTCACCTCTAGTCTGGGTTTTATCCAATGGCACTTTACGGATGCCATCTGAGTCAGTGGAGCGCGGCACTAAAAGTGAAGACATCATCAGTGAGACTGTGACACATGGGAAACAAATGTAAACACGCCATGGTGTTACACCCGGCTCCCATCAGCTCCATGTCCCCCAACAGATGGAGCCATGGACTGTAATCTGAAGGAGAGGTCTTTTTTGTGTTTTGTTAATTGGCCATTTTGTGGGAGGTTTGTATTTTATAATGTTAATTAAGACTGTGAATAAAAACAAATCAAATTTGCTCTGATGTCTATTTCGTGACTGGAATAGATTAACATTTTGCAAAATACGTGTATTCGACTTCTTTCCAAGCCACAACCCATTTAAACACTAAATGAAACACGAGAGAAATTAAACTAGCCCTGTGTCAGAACATAAAATGTGCTTATGAGTTTTATGAGTGTGGTCATGTCTGGGAAGGCGTGTCACTGAGAGAAAACACTCAAACAGGTTTGACATCTACAAAATGACAATCCGTTCATATGACAATACAAAAACCTGAACCCCCAGACGTGTTAGTTCCCAGTAAAAATAATAGAAAAGCACTTACGGTACGGTCCAAAGTTATAAAACCAGCGCTCATATTCTGAGATATCAGGCCTGTGATCCCGAGCTAGAGAAGGATGTTGTGAAACCTGTTAGTATTCCCACAATGAACCTCAGAGGGAAAACCACACATTTCCATGGTTGTGATTGGTCACATGTTCTTCCCAACCAATCCCATACCAGTGAAAACAAACCTCACACGAATCTCTCATATGGCATGCAGATGGCATGTAAAGACAATGCCCCGAGAGACACATGCATGCACTTACAGATACATACATGGTCAGCAGATACCTCACTCCATCAGTAACACAAGCATGCTACATGCAACTTAAATGGATGCAAGTTGTAGTAACCTGCCGCTATGAAGGGGGGCAGTACACACCTGGCTGTGGTGTTGTGCTGCCTCAGACTTTGATTTACCTGTAATCTCAGGTGTGTCCGTCTCACTCCACGTGTATCCTGAGTCTGGAGCTGCATAACTAACATCTGAACGTACAGCAGAGAAGGTGGAGGCATCAGCGACTACTAGAGTTACATTTAAGGTATTTATTTCTGACATAAACTACTGATACACCTGCGGGCCTCTGGACTTTGTATTTAGTGCTCATGAGCAGATGTTTGCAATTTTTTGCAGAGAAACTTAAGTAAATACAGTCATTTGAGGAAGAGTTTCCCTTCCTAATATATATACAGTATGTGTGTGTATATATATATATATATATATATATTAGGATATATAATATCTATTTTTATATATATATATAAATATATATAAAATAGATATTAGGAAGGGAATTAAGTCCTGAAAACAAAACAATGCTAAAACCCGGCAGATATGACTCATACACGATTGGCAATTGGACTCAGTGGCAAAATAAATTTGATCAGGCATCTCTAAAAGTTACACTTGCACCCGTTTTTTCTGCTTTTTCCATTCGTGACTTAAAACAATGATGCGTTATGAACCGTGACCTTTGTGATCGGTTGCACCCTTGGGACATGGCAAACATTACACCCACATGTTAGCATTTTGAAAGACGGATGTATTCTTAGAAGATGAATCTCTCTCAATACATCATGCTGTGAAAATGCAAGCGTGCTGACGGTAGCATTTAAAGAGAAAATTGACATGTATTAGAAGCTAGAAGCTTATAAATCATTGAAGAAGAATGATCTGTTTTGTATTTGGTACCTGCTGGTTGTCGAGCTCCCGGGAACCAATCCGGACGAGGTAAGGAGGGGGGCGCCCAATCCCTTCTGGGAAAAGCTGTGCAGGGGAAGATTAGAAAGCTGAGTTCAGGACAAGCATCGAGGAGGAGCATACTTATGACCTGCCGCGTTATTAGTGGGGCATGCACAAGACGTTCAACCTCTAGTCTGACACTAAACATACCGTAGTCAGTCAGA
The DNA here is from genome assembly GCA_023566465.1 of Cottus gobio. Classification (NCBI taxonomy): domain Eukaryota; kingdom Metazoa; phylum Chordata; class Actinopteri; order Perciformes; family Cottidae; genus Cottus; species Cottus gobio. The sequence goes on along the minus strand of CM042225.1, from coordinate 16,940,086 downwards.
CTGGGACTGAGCTGACTAAAGGGTGTAAGTTCAGCCTCACTCACTCGAGGGTAGAGAGACAGAGGGAGCCCACCTCTCGGAGAATATATATATTTTTTTTCTATCTGCTGCAACACAATTTGTTCACACAGACTCAAAGTTTGAAATTGAAACGTGGCAAATACATCAGGCTCTTTAATTGGCCGGTCTCTCGCATGGCCTGACGTTAATCGAAATGTGATTGAACACGAGAAGCCCAAACAGCTGAGCAGAACCATAGCAGTGCATGGCATCCGTCTAAACGGACTGAGCCATGACAACACACTTCGGTTAACCCCTCCCTGTGGTGGACTGGCAGCTTACACAAACATACGGCCTGGGGTCTGAGGTTCCCATCCAGTGGCAGCAAGAGAGCAGGTCCTTTGTTGACCGGGTCAGGCTGGGAGAACCCAGCCAGCGGCTCAGCGAAGCGTGAGAGTATTATTCTAAAGTTGGTGTCAAACTAGGGACAGTGTAGATAGTGGGACGCAGAGATTAGCCTAATCTGCTGCTGGTCCAAGGCCCAGCGCTACACAGCAGACAGGGGTGTTATTTTTTCTGATGAAACAGGTGCTTTAAAAGGATTGAGTTTAACTCTCCTGATCATAGCCACTTCAGTGGGCCCTGCGGCCAGAAGGTCAGAGTGGGATCGGGGACACCGATCCTCATCGGTCTGCCCCATTTGCAGGAGAGTTGGTAATATGCAATTTATCTGAAAGTCACTGACGAAAAGATGAATCTTTGTGTTTGTCAAGTGGGCATATCTCATTACAGGGTCATAACATTTCCAGAAAGCTGAGCAATAAATTTGAACATCTGTTGCAGGTAGCTGGGTGGCAAAGCGAGAAAACCCTTCAACTCATAAACTCCAAAGCCAGCAAGCATAGGCCCTTCTGGAGTGCCGTTGAGAAAGAAACTGAATCCCTGCCGGCTCCAGGGGCACTGCTGTGTAGCGGAACCTCACCTACGACCTCTGACCTTAAGCTTCAAGAATTTCCCTAAGGGGTTCAATAAAGTCTCACATTATTATACAAGCTGCCAATCTGAACAGTTGCTTTCTGCACTGATCAGATACTTTGAATATGCTCAGCAGAAACAGGTTAGTCAGATAATTGATGCACTAGCTTGAAACAGCTTACACTGCATTATAGAAATCCTATCATACAATCAACCATAATTTAAATGGATATAGCCGTGTCTAACTTTAGGGATAAACGGTTTTGCATTCCACTGAAACATAAACAGAAGCGCATTCTTCAGCGAGCCAAACCGAGCCTGGGTTGACTGCAGAGAGCTTTCTATTCTTGACAGGCTGGAGATTAGGCCCAGATCCTGCAGCGCTGTGGACCGGGTCATATGCGTCTCTCTGGGAGCAGCACCGCGCCACTTGGTGATGCTGCTTTGATCTCTCTCCCTCTCTGCAGGCTTTTACGAGGGAGGGAGGGAGAAGAGACCCCAGATGGGATCTGTCACAAGATGTTATTACATTACTGAATGAGCATGTTTCTCATCGTGATCTTATCTAATAGTGAGAGTTGAGAGTGTGCTGCTGTTTCAGAATCGTGGAGATGGGGTGCAAGATAAATTCAGGACGATGATATCCCATCATTACTCATCTCTGAGGCGTACTGACGATGTAGGATTCAGTGAAAATATTGAATAGTATTTCTGGGGAGTGACCACGCATTGAGCCAACGCATCTCACAGAGGGTAAACATTAATGATTGTTTATAATAAAAGAAAAACACAGGGTTTAATTGCCCTAGTTGTTCGCGTTTGATCAGACCTGTGTACTTCGTCTTCTCGGACAGTTTGGGATATCCCGCTCAAGGTCTGGAGATACTTACCGGGGTTTGACTGGCTCATGGTTGGAGACCGCTCGGCCGGAGCCGGCTGAACCCTGTTAAAAGCTGTTCGTAGCAATGAGAAACAGGCAGATAGAATAAGAAAGGAAAAGGAGAGAGAGGGGTGGGGGGGCAGAAGAGGGTATTAGTTGGGGTGCTCCATCCACAAATGTAGCCCAGCTGTTTCGCTTTGAGTGAAGTTGAAGGCCATTTCTGCGCAGCATGATATCAAAAACAAAAGATGATATGCTGGGCATATTTACAGGCCTTAACTCTGTATTATTTGTCTTTTCATCTCAGAAAATGAAAATAGGAACAAGAGGATGTGCCTGAAGACAGAGAACAGTGGTTCTTGCTAAAGGAATGTTAGATGAGATGCCTGATGGAGTGGATTAGTGGGGACCCTGGGGTGAAGATCACAGGGGCTTATGTGTGTGGATACGAGGGTCAGACTTACAGCAACCTTCGTTTTTGAGATTCTTGTCCCAACAAAGTCATCTGTCCACCCTTGAAGCCCTTGACCCACATTCCCTGTCAGTCCCGCCATGCGTGTATCCATTTGTTTCTGTGTGTGTTAATGGGGAGGCTGACCTGGGCCAACTGGAGAGGATGGTCTCCTGATAGGCAACCCTGCCTCTGGTCTGCGCAGACCTGGGCCCGAGATGTGGAGACAAACGTGTTTATTACGAGGCAACATGTAATGAAACTGACAGTAAACATGGTGCACACTAAAAACACTGGGTTAAAACTTGACCTTGAAAGACAACAGAAATAGAAACTCAGCTTCTATAGAACAATCTGGTGTTAGAAACCGTAAATGCCTTTTAAAGCAGCAGTGCATACCGAACAGAGATGCCATGCAGAGTTTACATGTATCAGTACAAAGAAAGACAGAGCAAATGTTGAGATGGTTTCTGGTTAAGGAAGAATGAAAAAAAAAAGACATCAGGAGGTTTAAAGCTTGGTTTACCTGCACTGGCGCGTTGTGGGAATCTATTTGGATAGCCACTTCCTCTGAGTACTTTGAAGAAATGCCGTGGTTTAGATAAATCATTAAATGGGCTGTGAAAGACTTTCCAAGAGCTGTGGAATCAGTATTGACATACCTTGGCTTGGCCTCTTTCCTTGCTCATTCTGTGACTGTCCTATCCCAGTAAGAGTGTGGGCAAATTTAGACAAACACATTTTAATGTAAATACAACATCTTAGTTTTGAATTTAGTAGACACCAATTACCCCGGTCATGCTCTTACTGTTTTAAGTTTATAAACTGATTTCAAATTATTAGATACACAAGTTGTGCCCTTAACTAACGTTGAAACTTTTAAATACACAATTAATTTTAATGCACACTTTTCCCAAAGGACTACTATCGCAAACACCCCATGCTTGATGTAGACATATGTTCCTGCATACATCCCCGTGTAAAACAACACCCTTGCACCCTCATGCCACCCAAAAAAACCCTCTTTGCTTTGCTTCACTTACTTGAGGCAAGGTACGGGTGACTGCTGCCTGGACAGAAGAAAGACAAATGGGGTGCCAATATGGAGAGAGGTAATGTTACAGAAAATGAAAGAGAGAGATGGTCGGGAGGTTGTCTGGCACACCGCCCATCTCATTTACACACATACCTTAAGATATTGCAGCATTGTCTACTTACTGTAGCTGCATTTCCATCCAAAACAGGGCCGATGACTCGCAGTGATTACCGTCTGATAATGTTTTCATTTAATAAGAGTGATGAAAGGTCTGGCGATCAAGTGTACAGTGAAGTCAGTCAAGCAGCTGAGCAGCACCGTACAAACTTCATCACAGACCAGCAGTAATTTGTCATAATTGCGGTTGTGACTTGTAATTACCAGCCGCAATCATTCGTCTTCATCACTCAGTTTCACACAGATGAAAGCTTGTTCTGGCAAACAGCATTTCTATTTACAAGCTGCTAATGTTAGTTAGACGTCAGTTAGGCGGCACACAGTGCAGTGGATCTTCTGTGTGGATCGGTATTATTGGATCATTAACAGCATCCTGCATCCAAGTAAATACACAATCCTGCACATCACATACGTGGATCCATTGATTTAGAGGAAAGAATCGGCTTTTTGTATACATGTGTGCAAAAAGGATTGAAGTGTGTGTGTTTGTGTAAATCACCTGCATCCCTAACTTTATGGACAGCAGCACGAGGCTTGGTGGTAGTGGGTGGAGGTGGAGTTGTAGTGGTGGTGGTGGGGGCCAGTGTGGTGGTGGTGGTGGGCTCAGGTGTTGTAGTCGTGGTGGGTTCAGGTGCTGTTGTTGTAGGCAGCGCTGTGGTGGCCGCAGGGGATTTGGCCTCCTTTTGACCTGAAAGATGACTCTTTAAGGTGGTTGTATACGAGATGGATGGATGAGGAGGAAGAGTGTCTACAGTAACCTCTGTGTTGTAATGCATTCTTGACATTCTTCACGAGACTGCAGCACTACGACTCCCCATTCATCCTGAGCGAAGTACAACATGCCAGCTAAGCTCAGGAACATTTGTGTACGTAGTAACCCTTTGTCCTCAGAATGTATACCACATTTGAAAAAGGAAATTTATTAGATGTAAAAAAAAAAAGGCTGTTTCATGTTTTAACCAAATTTCTCTGTTTGAACCAACATTTCTAGATATTTCTTTCATTGCTTACTGTATTCTAATAAGATTGTCCAAACTAAATGTAATACACCAAAATTTGGTAACACTTTATAATAACTACACACTATTTTGCATCTGTAGAGCATGACTAAACACTTAATTCATCATTAATAAAGCATTGTTCCAACATGAATGACTTGCTAACTGCCTTGCTAGCAAACAAGTCACATCTAGCTAGCTGGATAGCTAGCAAACAAGTCACAGCTAATCATGAATTGCAGTATTAAAACACGTTTATAAAACCCATGTTAACCATTAGTGCATCATCTATAAGTCCTTAATAATTGGTTTGCAATAAATATTACTTAATTGGTTTGCAATATATATTACTTAATTTACAAATGGAAAATCCATAATTTATAAAGTATGAAAACCTAATCATGAAACGCAAAATAGTCAAGCTTATTAATCAATAATTAAACATTTATAACTGTGTTTATGAATTGAATACTAATGAGTTACTAATGAGTGTTCATATTGGAACAATGCTTTATAAATGATGTATTAAGTGTTTACTCATGCTTTACTAATGCTAAATAGTGTGTAGTTATTGTAAAGTGCTACCCAAAATCCATATTAACATAAAAGATGCATGATGTGAGTGTTTAAATAACCCTCCTCTCACTTGTTTTCACATAGGTTGGTCTTGAGGGGACGTAGTCCAGAGTAGATGGGTAGATCACTCCTTTCTTGGGCTTCCCCACTGAAAAACAACAGATCCAGCTGTTGGTTGGAGGGCTAACTCTCAATAACTGTGTTTAACATGGATTGCTTCATTATTAATACCTGACACAACGAATGACTCCCTCCACTTTGGTAGAGACAGAGAGCGCACGCCATTGGAATTACTGCCTTTGTAGATGTTCTGCCCCGCCATCTTCCTCACTATCACCTTTCCTCCTGTGTTGGTGATGATGCCACTGTGGACAAAACATGTTTTATTGGATAAAAAGACTACTTTGACTGCCATAAAGCGCTTTATTTGACATTTATCACTACGCTGTGCACCTGTGGATGGCCGCGTTGCAGATGCTGGAGATGGAGGCGAACACGCCTGTCCCATAGACTTGCTGCTTTGTCTCCTTACAGTGTGCAGGACATTTGGCTATGAACTCTGGGAGATTGATCTTCCCTGCTCTGACATCACACTCGATGGATGGAACAACTGTGGAGAGAAGAAGTAGAGCCGGACGGTGGAAGACAGAATATTGGACAGCTCAGGATTGTTGTTTAGATGCTGAATTTACATACAAGCAATGTTTTGTTAGCAGTTTAGTTTGAGATGAAACAATTAGTCAATGAATTGATGAATCAATTTACAGGATAACAACTATTTTGATAATTAAAGAATCGTTATTTCTCAATCCAAAATTATTCAGAAAGTGTATTTTCTATCACACTGTCTTTGTTCCTGTTTCCAGCCTACACACATACATATTGATAGCTTTCCATTATGAAAGTCTACATTTTTGAATAAGTGAATGAGAAGAAACTGCAGTGGAGACGATAACACTGGGACTGACGGAGATTACAGGCTTGCTTGTGATGATGTGTACCTTGCTTTGGTTTCTTGTTCTTTGATCCGTTAGGCTTGGCCCAGCAAGCGCAGCACAGGAGGAGCGCTGCGGGTGAGGCAGAGTGAGTTTCACATAATAGCAGACAAAGTACCGTAATCATCAGTGTTTATTGTACACAGAAATACCTCTATGACTATATAGGGGCGACTGTGGCTCAGTGGTTAGCAAGTCTGTCTTTCGATCAGAGGGTCGGTGGTTCGGTCCCAGGCTCCGGTAGTCCATGTCGTTGTGTCCTTTAGCAAGACACTTAACCCTAATTGCTCACCGTTGCTGTGTCTACGGTCTACTGTATATCATGTAAGTCGCTTTGGATAAAAGTGTCAGCTAAATAAAATGTAATGTAATGTGACTGAGGATGCTGTGTACATGCTGTGTGAATGTACAGAAATCTGACTCTCGAGGGAGTATTTAGGACAATATGACACCTTGTAGTGGAGGATGATACATTTAACACCAGTGTACTTCTGCAGACTCACCAAGACTAATGGCCGTGAGCGATGCTCTGATCATGATGGGTGGTGTGTTGGTTCAGCAGGTCAGCCAGATGTCCTTGTCTAATCTCCCAACCTTAGAGAGAAGAGAAGCAGCAGAATGTCACTGTCATGCTCTGAAACCCATTTCCCGCTTCCTGCTTTGGTCTAACGTTTCTGATGTAGCGCTGTGGTGTCAGCTGGAAACAAGACAGAGTAAACATGTGTCTTTGAGAAACCCTTTCTAGAGATTTTCAGATAAATAGCAGACAGACTGTGGATTGTAACACGGAGCTGAATGACTCATCGGCATCCACAAAACCAAATGTGGCCAAGTAAATATTTAGATATTTATGATAACTTAAGTTGTCGCACCTACTTCTGAGATCAGTCAGATATGGCTGAAACTATCGGAAGTCCCACAGCGAACATCTGGGCTGAGACAAAACAGTATGTAAGAGCCCTCCCTCTATCCATGGAGTCAGACTCAATTAGAGAGCACACACAGACATAGTTTAAAAGGAAAGAACTGTGTTCAATCAGATGGCTTCTTTGTTTGACACGAACAACCACAACAAGCTGGACCCCATTTTAAAATAAAGTATGTTTACAGTAGACAGAGAAAATGTCCTTGTGTGTCTGTCATTGCGATTCAAAAGTTATAAATCAAAGGGTGGGCTGTGTTAACTGGAGCACAAGCGGGTCAAGACGTCATTCCAGACACCGCAGGTTTGTTGTAGTAATGATAGTGCTACGACAGAAACATCTGAATTAGGACAGCTAGCCAGAGGAAGTCTTACACTGGCTGGAAGATGAACTAAATATGAGAGCAAGCCCAGTCCCTGCTCCGTGCCGGGGTGATGGGATGGAGGTGATGAATGAGGCCTCCCCGTTAACAGAAGACTGCTGTACCTCCCACGAGGGCAGCATCACATTTAGTCGCGGCCGCCACACTCCAGCAGGTTCAATCTGATCAAGTGGGAACATGTGATCATACAGCGACCTTTGAGGCTAGGTCAGATATGATGGGCCAGATGTATTAGGCTACTATTGAAAATGCAATGTTGAAATAAAAGTTTTTTTCTAATCTGTGGCTAGAAGAGCCCTAGTTGACCCCAGGAAGTGTTGCTAGGTTGGGCTTTGATTACGTTGGACTTTGAAAATTAGTGTTGGACTGGTAGATAAAATGTAGCCTGCTATTGTGAAAACAATTACCAAAACAAGTACTCAAGTCATGTGAAAAAGATAATCATACAAAATGAAGTCACTTTGTTGTGTCCCCTCACTCATTTTATTTATTGAGAATGTTTTGATTGTATTTAGTCGTCATGATGTAAGTCTGATCTAAGCTAAGTGAATCCTCCGTTATCCCGGAGGATTTACTTAGCTTAGATCAGACTTACATCATGACGACTAAATACAATCAAAACATTTTTTGCAGTTCTTTATTAAATTGGGCGGATTTTAAGTTATGTTTGGGCAGGAAGCAATCTGATCTGGCAACTGTCCATACGTGTGGGTGTGGAGAATCCTAACCTTAAATGTACTGAGGTGCCCTTGAGCGAAGCATTTAACCTTCAACTGCGTTAGTGAGTCGTCAGGTGAGAATGTGTATAGAGCAAAACTTTCTTTAGCTTTTATAAAAAGAATAGATAATAGATAGATTATGCTTAATGCTTGTAACTGCTGAACTGCAGTTATACATACTTTAAACATATTTCATCTTCTAAGGATGGGGCAGTGAAATAAAATCCCTATTCTCCAAATCCAATTATGTTGGCCGTATGCTAAATATGAAGCCAGAGCAAGCAACGTGTTAGCCTAGCTGTTAGCCTAGCTTAGCTAGACTGGAAACTGGGAAACAGCTAGCCTGGCTCTATAACAGAATCTGCTCCTCTAAAGCTCACTAACTAACACTTCATATTTTCATTGCTTAATTTCTACAGAAAGCAAAGTGTAAAACAGCATGTAATGGTTTTAAGGGCGGTTATGTTCATCAATCAAGCACCATCACGGGCGCAGTGACTTACTGGAGCGCCGTCTCCGCAGGTTGCCTCTCAACCTCGAGGTGACCACAGAACCCCAGGAATTCATTGAGCATAGCCAAGAAATGGTCTGGCACATGACCTCGCTCAGAACCACAAAGTGTTGTTTTTACACATTTTGTTTTTTGTACGGATTAAAAAAACGTTTTTAGACCAGCTTTAAAAAGTGATGTTGGGCCAATTTAGTTTTTTTAAACATTTGGATACAGCCAATTTAAATGTTTGCCCCTGTATCTAGTCTTTGTGCTAATATGAATAATCCCTTTTAATCTTTTCATCAAACGAAAAAGTGCATTTCACAAAACTTTTAAGCCATTCCTTTAAAAGTCAAAAAATATATCGTACTGTATCGTAAGAGTGAAAGCGCATCTCGCGCTGGATCTTCATCACATTGGTGTAAAGCGTTGCAGTCCTGCCAGGCTGGTGAACAAGTGTACAGTGTATTCAAATTAATTGTTGCAGTTATCAATTATTTCAATGCACAGTTCTCTATTGCAGCTTCTACTGTATATATAAAGTGTGCAAGAGGTGCTTATTGTGTTTAGAAGTGTATGCTCTCTCATCTAATGATATTATTTTGTGAGTGAATGAACATCACAAACCAACACCTTTCGTGTTAAGGTGAAATTAATATAGCTGCAGTTGGCAGTGATAGGACTTCCCCTAATGCAGCTCTACATATTTATCTGACATTCATGAGCACTGACACGATTTTTCCACAGTGTTGTGCTTTGACAGGCAGATGGATCACTGCTGCACAGTCAGGACTACAATTTGTCCTCGCGGGGAAAAAAAGCAGAGGCTGGGAACAAGCTGGGACAGATACATCTCCAGAGCAGGAGACCGACCTGCAGCCGCTTCACTGGATAACGCAAACTACAAAACTGATCTGTCATTCACCTGCGAGGAAATCTAAACCGGGATGTAGAGCAACTTAAAAGCCCAGTAATACTGCACAAAAAAAGAAAATTCAGGGACTCTGTTCCTCTGAAGTGTCGTTTAAGGACGGCATGAAGTCATTGTAGGACAAAATGAAAAGGACAAAAGATGACAATAATTTCAGACCTCTTGATTCGTGTTCTCAGTGTGAGCCTGTAAATGCCTCCTTCTCCAAGCAGTGAAACGTGGATTAAATGATATCCTTTGACAAACACTGTAGGGAGTTTCAGTTAAAGAAGATAATACACACACACACACACACACACACACACACACACACACACACGATAAAATAAACAGACTCACCCCCTTACCAGCACAATAGATCTGAGTAGGTGTTGTATGTCTTACACCTGTGTTAAACTTTAGATAAGGCATGTGTGGTACCTACAGAGCAGCTTCAGCTGGCCTCTGCAGTGGCAGCATACTTTACAGTTCACCAAACTGAGCATCTCCTGCATCTAATCTCTGATGGGTGGGGCAACAAATCAAACAAACTGTTGGCCATGAAACACTGTGTGAAAAATAAGCAAAGGGATTTGCACAGCCACTTCAAAAGATGAAAGAATCTATGCAGAGGCCTCAGTCACTTTCAAACCCAGCAGCTCAGACAGGTCACATAGTTTGAGGATTTAATGCACAATTCAATAGCATTCTCTCGACTGTGGATTACATGCACAAAACAACCGTATACCAAGATTACAAGGCCAAGCATTTTTGTGCAAAGTCTGCTGGACTGCTGGAGCAGTGAACTTAACATTTTCAGCTCCTGCATGCAGGCACATTTCCGGTGTTTTTCAATGCGTAACAATTAGAAATCTGACAATACAGGGTGAAAATCACACCTGGCAGGAGTGTCACAGGTATATGGTGGTGAAAAGGCAAACAGGATGTACAGTAGCTGTCTGTGCCTGTTTCAGAGGACAGCACACAATGGGTTCTCCAAGCAGGGAAAACCACACACCTGTGACACCCAGTTGTGAGGTGGCCCACCGTCTTAGAAGGGTTCAAGGCAGTTGTTGATAAGCACTGATACTGCACTGAAATTCACGTTATTATTTCCAGCTTTTCCATCAGTAATGGTGAACTTGGTGGGCCATGCACCATCACGCCAAAACACAAGGACTGTATTTTAATCCTCCTCCATTTCAGCGGCACCCACATTCCTTGTCTGGGGTGGCCAGTGTAAATGCAACGTGGGTAAGCATAGAAGGGGCTGAGGCTTATTAGAGTATCATGATTCAGGACCTGTAGAACTCGGTTTAACAGTGTTCCTATAGGTGATGGCACACCAGCAGTGAGACAGTCTTTACCCTCACCCAGTACCAAGGAGTGTTAAATCCCAGCATTCACAGGTGTCAAAAATGTACTGTAAGCATGATGTGCCAAGTGTTGCAGCAACAAGCACACTAAAGTACCTTATAGGAGAGATCCGACACAGAGGAAAGCCAACATGTCTCTACAAGGTCACTTATGTACCCTTTTGGGCTGAGGCTGCTGGGACAGTATTTGTTTATCAAGCACAGAACAGGCTGAATTACTTTAATTCTTGGCACCGGCTTGACTGCAAGCCAGAGCCTGTCGTCTGCTGCTGGACACGTTGTAGAGAGACCACCTGTGCTTAACCAGTGCATACAGACATGTCAGGAAGCATACACAAAGAATTGTCAAACATAATGTGCAAGAAATAAACAAATAAAAGCTGAAGAATTCACCTATCCGGTTTGCGGACTCAATTACACAGGCAAAATTAGTCATTTCAAAAATAAAAGCTTGTGCTAGCAGCATAGAAATATAAATAAATAAAAGCTGGAGCACATCTCAAAGATCATATCTTATAATCAGCACTGAGAGGCTGTAGGCTGTGAATGATCATGGCTGAATTCATTCAGCTAAAAACCAAACTTCAGGAAAGAGGAGGGGGTGTTAGAAAAAAGAGAAAGATTATAAAAATAAACCGAAAGTAGCCTAAAACAAGCACTGAATGTTAGCAGCGCTGCGCTTGTTTAGACAGCCTGTCAAAAAATTGCAAAACAAAAAGTTAATGAAAAAAACGGCAAAACTTCGCGTTGTGTTTTTTTCAAATGTTTTACAGAGCGGATTATTAAAAGTACTAAAATGTGCTTTCATTGGATATTAATGACACGCAATTACGCAGCATTTAAAACAAAAGTTGTTAATTAATTCGCGCCACGCAGCAGCTAGCAAAAAAAAAAAAACAGTGAATTGGAGCTTTCTGTTCAACATCCTCATCCTCGCAAAGGTAAACTTACCTGAGAAGGAAAATAATCCTCAGTAGTTAAAATAAAGTAATGTTCTGCGCAGTTCCCTTCTGAATCCCTACTCTCTCATTGAAACGCCAGGTTGGACCAGCGGGCGTGAGTGCAGCGCTGAACTGCTCCACCTGGACTCTCACTCCTGCTGATCGGAGCGCTCATTAAACGAGGAGAACGGGACGGGGCCAGAGTTCCCCCTCTTTGCCCGTCCCACTTCAGGCACCAGCTCTTCACCCAGGCAGAGGAAGATCCGTAACCCAGGGCCAACGAGAGGATGACAGCAACATGGCAGAGCAAGCCTCCTTTTGTTTGCTTGACATGCTTCTTTTTATTCACAGAAGAAGTCAACACAGGTATTCTTAGTTTCAGCATGCCCACGCAATGGATTTGCTTTCTATTGGCACTTTAAGCTGCTTATTGCCCGTTATGTAAGGGAAGAAAACTGATTCTGGTTATATGTTCTGCAACTCACTCATCCCATCTGACTGAGAATTAAATCAACTAAGAGCAGTGTGTAAACTCTCACCAGAGTAATCTCTCCTCCTCCACCTAACAGAGCAAACAAACACCTGTTTGAGAAACAGACGCCCCCCAACACACACACACACACACACACACACACACACACACACACACACGCTGTTAGGCAATGCAGATTGGCACACAAGCTGCTGCTATTATATACACTATATGGATGTTTATTTTGAAGCTGATTACCATTTTGATTTAAAGGTTTTAAGGGCTGCTGTAAAATAGCTCATTGTGTGTGTGATTACGGTATTTGCAGAAAAGCAGAAACCACCTCAGGAACCTTTTTATTTTTATTTTTTTAAGATGAAGCCTTCAAGGCTTAAGTAGATAAATGCCTTGATGTTGCTAAAAAAAAAAAAAGATCAAGCATTGTTTCAGGGTGACTCATTTCTCTTTTAACAGTGCCAACTTGTCAGCAGAAATACACCCACCACACCCATGAAACAGTGGAATCGTTTTAAGATTTCTGTAAAAAATAGAGCACCCATGGATATGATGCTTCAGTGAATGGAAACATAAAATGACACAATATAGGCAAGTGGACAAAGTGAAGCCAGAGAACGGTGAATTCATATGAGAGCTCTGATGGCATGAGGGCCCTCAGGGCAGTGGGAGAAATGGTAGAATGGTGTGCCATATCATGCTTCAGTTGAGCTGGGGGCAGTTCAGTGTTTCCAGATGTTATCTTGCATCTGTCCCACTATATTACTGACTGCACATCCCACCAGCTGGAGATATTCAGGAGACGTGAATCGTGTTATGCCATGCTTCACGCTTCATGTCCCTGTTACCAATTTGGATTGAATGAATTGAATGATCGCTTAAAAAAAAGAGCTGTAGATGAAAACTCTTGTTTCAAGTGTGAAGTGTGATTTCAGAAAACAATTTCAGAACGTTGGTTACACATATAGTTTATTAACACGGGTAAGACCAAAAAATACAAAAATATTCTCTTCCTCCCCGTGAAATTCAAGTACTGGTCCTCAGAACCTGTCACACCAGTACTCTGACGTTTCAATGTGTGAGGGCAGGTCAATGTGTACGACCCTCTGTGGGTCGGTTGGAGGAGTCTGAGAAGGGCTGTTTACCCCTGAGTCGCTGTCAGGATTGGATGCGGCGTAAACCTCCAGCTTCTGGATGGGAAATGATGCAGGTGTGGGCGGGGCCTCGGCCTTGGGTTTGATGTTTTTATAGTGTTGCAGATGCACCAGCTCCCTGCGCTCCCGTGTGCACGGCAGCAGCACCGAGACGTCCTTGCGAAACTTGGAGCTCATGCCGAAGTAGATGAGCGGGTTGTAGAAGCTGGCAGACTTGGCGAAGAGACGGGTGATGATGCTGGTCGTGTTTGGCACATGGAAGCCCCAGGCCGACCACATAGACACCACTGCATATGGGGACCAGGCCATGATGAAAGCTGTGCAGATTACAATGGAGATCTGTAGAGGAACATGATGGAGTACCGTGAGATAAGGTTTATTACAGACAGGGCCCTTTTAAGAAGATCTTTAAAGAGTTTATTTTTCCAATCCAGTCTCTCCAATAAAACCCTTTTCCTTACCCTTGTGACATCTCTCTCCACTTTCCTTTGACGGGTGGTGAGGAAACCGTCAGCTGACATGGCATTAGTGCTTTTCACTGTGTTGATAATGGAGACGTAGGAGAAGAGCATGATCATCACAGGGATGAAAAAGCAGAAGATGAGGATGGAGATTATGTAGGACTTGTGGATGGTGGAGTAATTGGCTTTGGACCAGTCCACCTCACATGTGCCATAACCTCGATCTGAGAAACAGAGGACACAGAGGTTAGATCCATGTTTTTAAAATGTAAAAAATGTATCCTCCTTTCTTCTGTTAGGTCAGTGTGTGAGAACAGACCGGTGAAGCTGCCCCAGCCCAGCAGTGGAGCGACGGACCAAAACATCGCTCCGGTCCAAATGCAGATGAGCGATACAGCAACGGTGTTAAGGCTGATACAGTAAGCTGCAGAAACACACAGCAAGCACAATGAGTACAACATCATATTCCCAGATTATGGAACAGAGATTGTGATTGTTTGCAGTTTGAAAGGTTAAATGTTTTGTCTTTTGCGAACGCAGGACGGAAAAAAGTGAGAGGCACTTAAAGATGCAGCATTCTTGACTTGTTATGAATGTCAAGACTGTGACATTTATTGGACAATGAGCTCTTTTCTTATATTAACAGCCTTTGCAAACATCTGCGACTGAAAAGAACCTCTGTCGACCCAGTAAGCATAGCTTTGTGTTCAGGGCAAGAAAGAAAATCAATTTCTGAGCAGTACACCCATATCTTTTGTCAATATTCCACAAGAGGTGCAGTACAGTTTGTGACAGGTGTTTGGCGACACACAGTTTCTTTGTTGCTGTGGAATAACTCGGCTTAAACAGGAAGAGCTGCCTTGTATGGTGGCTTGGAGTCCTGCAAGTTTACCTGGCCTACATTCTTTTCATTTGGGCCTAAAATGATGTTGCATTTTATTTTCTTAATCTGATTTACATTACTCTGTCGCTGTTTGCAATAGTTGCAGCTGCACTCTGGCCATAACACATTTGATGATATCCCGCATGTACCACTAATGTTCATAGTTTAACCATCAATGTAAAAGAAAAACATACATTTTATGATCAGACACAAACACACTGAACACTCTTGTGCCATGCTGCCAACTGAGGCCTTTGCTCAACCTCATTTTCATACAATTAGGACATTCTTCAGCATCACTTACACCCGTAAATAGAACATGTCACCTCAAATTAACCTAATGACATGTTGGCGAGATGTAAATGAAATTGCTGGAGACAAGTGGTGGTAATTTCCCCAGCTGAAGTCAATAATAAGGTTTTATTAGCACTGAAAAGCACTCTTTTCCGTGAGATAAGAACTGCTGGAATGTGAGGCAGGCAAAGACGCTGGTCTGAAGCTTTCTTTATGTTCTCTCGGTTGAATTCAGAGAGGTGAGAGCCCACCTTTGTTTGGGTGACATCCCTTAATGTATCTGGTGATGCTGATAACGGTCAATGTGTTGATACTCGCGAGGCCGAAGAGCAAAGTGAAGAAACCATCTACCTAGAAGAAAACCGAGACAGGGGTTAGTGAATCATGTCCTGGAACAGCCTTTGAAGCCTTGGGGCTTGGATCCATTGTCTGCCCAATAGTTCCAGGCTTTTGTCTGTTGAGTTTGTTTTGCTTTGGACTGATAGAGATGCTACAGCTGAAGGACACTTCCTGTCTTTTATAGCAAATATGCTCCAGACCCAGAGCATTTCCTCTGATGTGAGCTGCTGGCTTTGAGACTTGCACGATCAGCACTTAGGAATTTCGTTATAGCTGTTAATAGAGTTGACCTGGATTTCTACAGAAATCTGATAGAGAATACTGTTCATTGACTGCCAAATGCATTAAAGCTTGAAGCTTTTTAGCATTCAGTCCGTTGTTTGAGAAGATGATCTTTTAATTACAGCTCCTACTCCTTAAAGGGAATTATGCTACTGTGTTTCAGTCTGGCTCCAACTGTGCGACACCCAGCGCCTTGCTGTGCCATGTCCAGGTGACATGGATCACTTAAGGTCCCTTACTGATTGCTCTCTTGATCTTCCTTAGTCCTAATCCTATTACTGTCAGTCATCACGTTCTTTCACCCTCACATTTGGCAGATTCTTAGTCTGCCAAAGTCTGAATCAGTATGATTGTAATTCCGCAAATCGTATACTTTTTAAAATAATTTAGGGCTGTGGCTTCTTGAAATTTGATCCTCATAGATCATCTCACAGTATAGCGGTTCACTTCTGGGGTCTGTCTTGGCTCACGAGAAAAAAATGTTGGATCATAGAACAGGTATCAGAAAAGTAATAACTTAAAAGCATGGTATTTTTTATACGCCTCGTACATTACTTTGACACTGTCCTTCCCTTTGCAACATCAAAGGGTCCCATAAGGTTGTGTCATATTCAGTAATGTCATGTCCCACAGGGTGCAAAACACTGGGATCTGGCTCGGCTTGCAACTGCTCATGTCCCATCACGCTCCATGCAGTAATCTGCAAATGCTCCTCGCATGCCTGTCTGCTTCACCTTCCTGTTTCTACCCTGCTCTATTTCTGTCTCCTCTTACTTTCCCCGTATTTACTTCTGACACTCTCCCAGGGGAAGGTGCAATGCTGCTATGCCAATATTTCTCCTTCTTCACCTGAAAACCTGAGATGGAGGCCTGAGAGATGAGATCATTTCAGTGGCTGTACTGAAGCGTAACAGCAGCAGACATTGATTTACAATATATCTCTCACCCAGGTTTTGTGGTTCGCACTTCTGAGAGTGAAAGTGTTCTGGTTACACCTGCTTGTTTTCGTTCACTCGCGAATATCACGGTTTCCCCCACAGCCTTGAGCAAGAAAAACACCATGGACGAATTCGAAGCCAAAGTATCAGAACTATTTAATTTCAAGCTGAGACTGTGGGAGGAGAAAAACATAGCAATTCTCTTAAGTTACCCACAACAACTCGTCTGTTCAGTAACAGGAGCATGTGATCAAACCATGCAATCGTGTCTGCAGCTCTTATTTGTTTCGTGTTTGACAGGTGCCATGCTGCTCGAAGAGTTTCCCCATTTAAAGGCCTCCACAGTGGTAATCTTATTATAGATTTAACCTCCAGCCCACATGGCTACTAGCATAATCCCTGTCACACACACACACACACACACACACACACACACACACACACACACACACACACACACACACACACACACACACACACGCACACACGCACGCACGCACACACTTTACTGTAAGACTACCACTGATTCTTTTAATGTACTTCATTAATTTGGCCATTTCCAACCGACCCATTAACTAATTGTTAATGCTGTAATTGTCTAAACAATTTGTGGTTGGATATATATATATATATGTATATATATATATACATATATATATACATTTCCAACCAAATTTTAATAAATTACATTTTAATAAAGGATTCTTTCAAATAAAACTCTTTAAAATCAAGTATTATCTTAATGTGGCTTTTACCTGGCAGGTCCAGATCCAGGTGATTACATAGCCATCATCCTTGAAGATATTGAAAATTTCCAGGATCCCTCTGGAGTAGCCAAATATGGAGATGCTCGCATCAGAGATGGCAAGATTTAAAGTGAGGAAATCTGTTGACTGAAGTGAGGCTCGCTGTCTGTACAGGACAAACATCACTAAACTGTTTCCAAACCAGGACAGCCATCCTACAGAGAGGGACATATGCAGCATATTCAGTGAATATTTAGTGACCCACACATTATTTGGTATTGTAAAGTAGAGTAGATTAGAAAAGTCTAGAACAGAGTAGAGTTGTGTATGGTATAGCAGTAGATTTGTGTAGAGTATTATTTTACAGTATGGTGAAATAAAATAGAACAGAGTATAGAGTTGTGTGGAGTTGCACATTTGGGTAGAGACAGAGTAGAGTTATAGTATAATAATATATCTGTATAGTATATCAGAGTGTAGAAACATCACACAATGTTTGTATAGCTTAGAAAAGTTTTTATTATAATATATTGTATTCTATTATATTGAATTACACTAAATTATAGTATAGCTTAGTACAAAATAGTATAATGCAAAATAGACTAGAGTATTATTGTATCATCTGGAATTTTAACTGCATATTTTTCAAGTTTGGTATAGCTATATTATATAGTATATCATATAGTATTGTGGCATTTATTGTAGTATAGTAACAATAGACCAGAGTATATTAGAGTGCAAAGTACAGTCAATTGAGTAGGACATAGTAGAGGAGAGTTAAGTTGAGCAGACTACAGAGGTATGTTGCTTCGTACTGTTGCTAGTTCCTGACCCTTTCATTGTGTTAGCTGCTAAACTATTCAGTCAAATGGTATCATTAGAGAACAGAGACCAGAGTAGCAGTACTACTCTTTAGTTGGACAATGGTGGCAAAAAGCCAAGAGATGCCTTGTCTTTATAACAGTCTGTGTTGCTCAAAACAGACGGACCACACGGTCTGTGTCAGCGGTGCTCTGGCCTCTAGAATCATGAGGAACAACACTGGTTTGTGTTTGTTGTTTCATACACATTCAAATGTTTTCCACAGTCCAGTATGTGATGGTTGACTTACCCAACACTAACAGATAGACTCCAATGAGAGTTTCTCCTTGTTCGGACAGAGGGGGTTCTGTATTCAGATTACTGAGGTTATTATTCCTCCATGGAATATTCACAACCTTCACAGGAAAATCCTTCAACGTTATTTCCATGGCAAGAGTTTTGATGCTAAGGCATGAATCCTAGATGTCCTCAACAGTAGCTCTGCTCTCCTCTGCTTTCAGTAGACACAACTGTGTTACACCAAGGGGAATGTCCAACCAGTTAATTTTAAATCCAGCTTAGACGCAGTCACTAATACCTCCAAATGATTACACCTGTAATCCTGTCTATTTCTTAGCTACTAATCAGATAGAGATTTCTATCCATTCCAGTCAGCCAGTCCACTAATGTAAATTATATTTGCGGGGAAGATTTCCTCTTCGACTCATGTCACACAAACACATCTTAGGCCCTCAGCAGCGTCAAACCTACACCAATGCTTTAATTATTTATCATATGTGCCTCCTTTGCGATTGTTTATTTATTTTCCTGCAGCAGCAAACTTGGAAGTTGGATGTTTGAATTTTCCTCAAGAATAACATTTAAACTTACATTGTATCAGAATCAGAACCATTTATTGCCATGTTTGTTTTCACATTCAAGGAATTTGTCCTGGTGGAAGGTGCATACATTTAACATTTAATAATAAACACAGTGCAATAAATGAGAATGAATGAATGGATGAATGAGTATTTACAATTGAACTGTAGAATATCAAAATATCAAAAATAAGATAAAGTGCATGGAATGTGCATGAATGTAAGTGTTGTGTGAAAGTGACAAGTGTAATGTTAAAGTGTTGAGTGTATTTAAATGTAAGGGTATGTGCAGAGGAGTGTACAGTGGGAAATTGTCTGGGGGTGACAGAGTCATTAGAGTCAGTGGGGGACCCGGGCTCTGTTGATGGCGTGAGGTCTTGGTCCTGATGGACCGCAGCCTCCTGCCAGAGGGGAGGGACACCAACAGTTTGTGTCCAGGGTGAGAGGGATCAGCTACAATCTTCCTCGCCCGCTTCAGGGTCCTTGAAGCAAACAAGTCCTGGAGGGACGGCAGATTGCAGCCAATCACCCTCTCGGCAGAGCGAATGATGCGCTGCAGCCTGGCCTTGTCCTTGGCAGTGGCTGCAGCGTACCAGACTGTGATGGAGGAGCAGAGGATGGACTCGATGATGGCAGTGTAGAAGTGCACCATGTGCAATTCTCAGGCAAACATATTTGTAACATTCTGAAGGCATTAAAGTACAAATAAAGATATTGCAGAAAACTAAGTCATTCACTCTTTTGTGACATGCAATGTCCAGATTTGTTACATCTTAGCACATCTTACATCAGCTAATTAGGTATTGATATAGGCAACCTACTAAAAACAATTGAAGAACTAAATGTAACTCTTTAACTCTCTGCAAGAAAGCCAATCAGTGCATTTTTCCAAAATGTTTATTCCAAACCTTACAAATATTGTTTGTTCAAATGAAGGCCCGACAGAACAGCATGTAGAAACATCTTGTCACTTTATATTTTCTGGAGCATCTCGTCTCCAGAGATCACACAAGTGAGGACTCCGCAGTAGAACACATTCATCTAAATGTACATAAAACCAGAAGTATCATATAAACGTAAACTAAAAGTATAACTAAGACTGTGTGAGGTAATGTGTGCACCGTCAAATTCACTGTGCTCAGATCAGTGTGAGGCCATTTAGCACTTGAAGAGTGTGTGGAACCCTCCCATGTGATTTACAGTATTATATTGTTTATTAGAGAAGAGTTTGGGGATTTCTCTAAGGCAAGCAGATTACATTTTATTGATTTAAACCCTTTGTTGTGTGCAAACTTACAATTGCACCACATCTCCCCTCCTCCATTTTTTCACAGTGAGCTTCTCTGTGGCAACACATATACAGAAGGGGTAACCTGAAGCCCCCTCAGTCTGTGTTCAGAT
This sequence comes from Cottus gobio, assembly GCA_023566465.1. Lineage (NCBI taxonomy): Eukaryota > Metazoa > Chordata > Actinopteri > Perciformes > Cottidae > Cottus > Cottus gobio. The sequence continues at coordinate 16,919,590 of CM042225.1, read as the reverse complement.
CACAGTGTGCACCTTGTTTTCCTCCTCTGGCCGCCACAGAGCAGCTCTGCTGGCCCTCAGGATGTGGAGGGAAGGGCCGCCGCCGCCGCTGCCAGATGCCTTGGTGCTTCCGAGTCCTCCTCATCAAACCTTTTCTTTGAGCCTCTGAAAGCTAGTCCAGAGAGAGAGACGGAGCTGAGAGAAAGTGAACCTCTGACCCCAACTGTCACAATTGCAAACACTAAACTCAGTCATCTCCCACCAAGACGCCATACGACACAGCTTCCGCTCGGCCATGATCCCTGTGTATGAAGCCCAGAGAGACTGGGAGGTTTTCTGATGTCACTGTTGAGTCCTCTGGTCAAAGGGGATAATGTGATAATGGTTGTGGGAGGCATCGTACAGAAACCTCACGGCACAACTCACAGTGCCAGGTGTCTTTGCTGCAGGACAAGTGTTATTGTCTCTAATGTGAAGTCATGGCATCATTGCAATTGTCCTGAATGGTCCTCATACCTACAGTTGTTAGGAATGCATCATTGTACAGTGAAAGTGAGGAGATTAGTGTGTCTGGCAGCAAGCGAGCAGCGCTTCTCGTGCTGTCAGTATTGAGGACAGCTGCTACTGAGATGTTGCTGATGCTAAGATAACAGGTCAAAGGTCAAGCAGGGACCTGCACTCAGCAGGTGCTAAGGAGTGTGAAGGCAGGACCATAGTCGCCCCAACATGTATGCTTTATTTCTGGCTGACATTCATCTATGCACAGTTTTACATATGCAGTTTGCAAAGCAAAGCAGGAACACACACAGTACACTGCAATGTTCAGGTGTTTGCATCTTACAGGATGACATCAAGAGTAGCTTAGCTGCTCTCTCTCTGTGTGTGTGTGTGTGTGTGTGTGTGTGTGTGTGTGTGTGTGTGTGTGTGTGTGTGTGTGTGTGTGTGTGTGTGTGTGTGTGTGCGTGTGTGTGTAGCTTGGCGGTCTTAGTGCAGCCATAGTAGGCCACTGTATCATTAGGCTTATGATGATTACTCTCCTTCTGTGTGTCGAGCGAAGCCCGGGATGTGAGGTTAAAAGCTCACAATTTTCCAACCGGAAAATCACAGACACAGATACTATTATGAAGGTGTGTGTTAAAGGCTGCGAGCTGTCTGAGGGCAACAAAGCCTCTCTTCACAGAGGACATACACCAGGTCAAGAGACCAGTACAGGATCTGCCCAAAACGGTCTACACACATTTCTCTCTCCCTGTCACTAAACGAGACACACAGGGACTGCTTGTACTAAGGCTCCACGCAGTGTGGAGGTAAATGGCTTGCCTGTCATTTTTTGGGTCAATCTGTGCATGATATTGGTAAAGTTTGTCCTTCACGGCAGTAAAAAAAAAAAATCTATACTGCCTTTTTGTTCATAGCTATTTAAAGACGCACAATTTTGGCCTCCAGTTGTCAAGAGGAAATTCGTGACAAAGTTTGTTCAAGGAGGTTTGTAAAAGCTGGCCTTGTCTATGTGTTGCCTTCATAGCAGCTGCTGGACTTACAAAGCTTGAAGCAGCAAGATAGGATGATTTAATGTGAAAAGAAAAAAAGGGAAAAATAACGACCGTTTTATAGACATTCAGCTGGCTTGCTGGTGAAGATGGCATAGGTCCAGTAACAAAACCCTGTAAACCACTTCTGCCTGCCCACAGCATGTTCCCACCTCCTTCTCAGAAGGTTTGAATCTCTAAGGAGTAATATTGAATCTTAGAAGTCGGCCCAGCTCTTCATGTTACTGTGTAAGCTACAGATGATGCAATTAATACAACACATGCATGATGTTGCAGATTAAATGTTCAGGAAGGTCTACATTCCTTTGAGTTATTAAGTCAACAGATTTAATTTGGATGATATGAATAGACAACTTTATGTGAGGTAAGACCTGGACAGTGTGATAACCCCACTTGAGAGATTCATGGCTCTGAGATTCGTGAAAGGTTTGCAAAATCCCTCAGTGAAGCACACAGTTCATGCAGTGACTTTACACAAGTACAAAGACTGGACTGTTTTTCCTCTTTCCCCTGCACCTTAACATTTCTTAGCCCTCTGAAGGTAAGAAGTTACTGCTTCAAATAGAATTACTTCAAATCAAATTGCATGGTTTCCAGAGGTTTTGTTTTGCTGTCCTGTTAAACTTCAACACAGGAAAAGAACACTTGTCATTAGTGTCATTAGTTTTATCTGCTACTACTATGTTCAGTAGAAAGGAGCTGCACTGTTGTCTGGCATGCTTTTTGAATAATACCCCATGATGAACCCCACAGGAAAATAATAGATGAATGGTTCAGTATGCATTTAAAAGCAAGTAGTGAACACAGGCTCTGTGTCGAGCCCCATGAGCGATGTGGATTGGTTTTGTGGTTCAAGATCTTTGGCTCTGAACCGCATTCAAACATTTATTTGGGCACTGTGTCCAGTTTGCAGTTTCTCCTCCAGAGAGTTAACTGAGGCAAGTAGGTCTTATTGAGGGTTGAATACACACCATTCCCGAAGGGGTCTGCACATCAGTTATGACATTAGGGGATATTTTTGTCAAAATAGGGGATGCAGAAATGATAATTCGACAATTCAACTCTACATCCTGTCGGGCGATGGGCATATTCAGGGATCTTTTCCAAAAGGAGAAATAAATGGCACACTCGCACCTTCAGAGATTTCCAAGGATCTGTCATTGACTTCCTTTCTGCATGGCTAACTGTTTTATGTTTGACAGACTGTGGCTTCTGCTTCCGCTGATGCTGACATTACATTACCTAGAGTAGCCAGAAGCCCTGCCTGACACCGCGGAGAGAGTACTGATAGCGTTTTGCATCCGCCTCCTAGGTGTGAGTGAAAGGTTAGCGCTCAGACACTGGACTCTGGGTTCTTTCCTCTTTAAGATTAGTGGCCTCGCTCCTCTGAGGAGCTACAGCTGCAGCAGCCTGACAAGCTGACAACCTATCACACTGCAGATCTCTATGGACCCCACCTGTCCCTCAACCTGATGTGTTGTAACACATGGGCGCCTCTGTGGATGGCAGAAAGTGGTAAACACTCTTTAAACTGTCAGTTAGGATCAAAGTCATCTCAAACAAGCATTTCAAATCTCCTTAAAAAAGCGTGACCCCGTTAATAACAATGGATGCTGAGTTGACCCCTGTGCGACAGAAAGTTAGTGGGCCGCACCATTATCCTCTCCCTCAGCTAGTTATCCTAAAAGATGACACTGATTACCCATAACTCATGGCTGTTTGAGCCTAATTAAGAACTGACCTTCTGACCGCTGGGTGAATGTGGCCCCTTCAAAGCCTTTGGTTATCAATTACTGAATTTCAGATGTAGTTCTAAATATTTTGAGGATAGGACATGATACAAATGTGAATGCAGTAAAACAATGAAATTACTTTAGATGCTATGAAAAAGTAATTTGCATATTGGGTAATTCACATTTAGGGTCACAGAGGGTTAGGGTTGGAGTATGCCAGCAGGCTTTGGATAGAAGGCAGCATCATTTTTCATAATACAAAGTGATATCAATTCTCATGTAACTCTTGGCAAGAAAGTGAATAAGTTTCCCAAAATATCCATGGTGTTGCGTCATGGAAACCCCAATACATTTTGATTTATGTTTATTGATCACACAGATTGTGTTCAACTACTTTCTCTCATTCATTTTCATATGTGACGTTTCAACTTTGCAAAGTCTGGTCTTACTTAAAAGGAAGGGCTTCCACGACCACCTGGTCAACAAACCAGACGGTTTGTACAGTGACTCAACGGCCATCTGTAGAACACCTGGCAAGGTCCAGGCGTCCACTTAAAATACCAGCCACATGGTATTGCATGTTAACAGTGTCTGCCGCTGATAGAACAGATGAGTCGACAGACCAAATAGACACTCCTCTGACCTGCACGGCCTAAATTAAAACCATTGCTCAGCACAATCTGTTTTGAAATGTAGTTCAAATTTATGATATACTAAGAAATCTGAGTAATGAAAAGATGGGGAGGAAGGATATTATAAATCCACTCATCCTTTGAGGATCCCAGTGGCATATGTCCCATAAATAATGCCTCCTGGTGTTATATCCGCCCAGTTATTCATCTGATCACAGGTAACGTGATCCTTTCCTCCCTTCCTGCATGACACCTGTTAAAGTGCTAGATGTTGGAAGCTCATCACAAAGCTCCGTCAAGAGGGAAGCTGCAGATTCAGGTGATAATTCTCTGTAGATTCATCACTGCAAGCAACTTTTGCACAATTTTTAAATGTTGTTCAGTGTTATGAATATCCTGAATCACAGAAAGCAGCCACTTGTGACACACATGCTCTTCATTCATGCTTATTAATTCTCTTTCAAGATCGTTAAATACACCTCTCACCGCGGTAACAAGCTCTGTGGCGGCCAGGCTTGGATTACTGCAATACGGATGGCAGTTATCAGACGTTCCACTGGGCACATTGCAGAGGTTAATTCACACACTTTACTTTAATTACACAGTGATTTACACAGGATGCTGCAATGGTGCACATTAAACTTTATAACTGGTGCTGCGCTACCCTATGATATATCAAAATTCCCAACTAAGACATCTAATAATCACTGCAGTCATTTACAGGTTTTCTTCCTGTTCCTGAAACTTAACCTGTCAGTTGGCACCAGGATGTCTTTGATAGATTGTGATGTCCAGCACACGTGGACCCTAATGTGTAATCAAAAGCTTGAGAATCATATGTGGAATGAACCATTATAAACAAGTGTACATGAAATCTACTGGTTATCACTCTAAAATTGGTTTCTGTAATGAGGGAGCTCTTTGTTGCTGTTGACGTGGATTGAAGGCGTATTACAGGTCATATTTCACATCTATTAACAAACTTACTCTCAATGTTTTATTTAGATTGCTAAAGAAGGCTTACAGTATGTACCAACATGTTCAGATCTGCAAACCTGAGACTCTGCAAACAGTTTCAGTCCTTCAAGGTTATATTGCTAATGCCAATGCAGTGTGTTTTGCTTAATTTACTGAAAACCAGCAGAAGTAAATGATACCGAAACCAGATTTTAATTTTATGCAAGCAATATTTAACGCTAGGGTTGGTAATCTTCAAAATTCAATTGTTTTTATATTTTGTTGAATTTCTCATTACACCCTGACAACAATCGATGCTGAATGAATCAAATGCTCTGACAAAAATAAAAATGGCCTCAGTCTATTGCATTTACGTTTACATGTTATCACACTCTTTTGGTGTCAAAATTAGAATGCAATCTGTCAGGCCTCTCGTCAAGGGTTGTTAGGATTAGTGATTGAGAGATGAAGCAGAAGGGTTCCTTTCTCGAAGCCCAATGTCCTGACCAAACCACCGGTTGGCCAGAGAGTACAAAACAGGTAGACTATGGCAGATGATCTCACCATGTAATTTGTGTATTGGCTGCTGTATTTTTCGTCAGTAAGCTATGGGACTTGAGTGTAATGCATCACGTGTGTGTAAATCGATCCTTTGATCAATAATTGTATTAAATTAAATTACATTTATTTTGTACAGCCCAAAATGACAAATCCCAAATTTGCCTCAGAGGGCTTTACAATCTGCTTTACAATCTGGACACATATGACATCCTCTGGCCCAGGACCTCACATCGCCACAGGAAAAACTCCAAAAAACCTCTTTAACGAGGAGAAAAAAGGAAGAAACATGAGAGGAGGATCCGTCTCCCCGGATGGACAGAAGTACAATAGATGTTATGTGTACAGAATGAACAACATAACAGAGTTACAGCACATCCAATGCATATGACATAAATGATTAATATAATGAGAGCATGATGAAAAGGTTACAACTACCAGAAATAACAGCAACAGTAGATATAGTAAAATAGCAATGATGGTATTGGCAATATTAATTGCAATGTGTTGAACACTTGGACACAAAGGTGTCTGTGTATATATATATATATATATATATATATATATATATATATTTATGTATACATCTGTATCACTGCAGAATCTGGTGTTTTCACTAGGGCTCTCTATTGGAAAGCACCTCACAATACGATATGTATCGCAATATATATATATATATATATATATATATATATATATATATATATATTGCGATACAACAAAAACATTTTGCAATTTCCAATTTGTTTTAAATAAAATGTAAAAATAGAGCTTGCATAGAGTCATTTGCATTTGGACTGTGACATAGTTTTTATAGTTTTGCCTTTTTACTCGACTCCAAATGATTTTAAATGAAGCCATGAGTAACATGAGTATTCTTGTCTTCAGGAGATGTTATGAATTCTGTGATCATCCACTTTAGATGTCTTTCGTTGTTTTTCGGGCCTTTTGATGTTGGCGAGCATGCCAGTACATTCCTTATTTTTAAGTTAACTGTTGATTTAGCCAATCCTAATGTTTCTGTTGTCTGTCTGATAGGTTTGTTTCAGCCTAATAATGGCCCTCTTCACTTGCATTAACACCTCTTTGCTCCTGCTTAATTTGCTTAATTTGTCATGAAATAACAAGAGGGCAGGCCATGAAATCGTCTGACAGACAATTGTCCAATTACTTCTAAGCCTCTGAAAATGAGGGTGACTGTGTAGAAATGGCTGTAATTCATAAACGGTTAATGTGGTATTTCTGTTATATTCATTATATTAAAATAGGAAAGTCTATGCTTCAATCAGATATTGACTGCTTCAGTCATGTAAAGAGGCAAAACTAGAAAAATTGCATTACGGTCCAAACACGGCAGGGTGTGCTTAAGGGCATGGCTACATTGTGATTGAGAAGGTGCAACCACAGAGTTGTCCATGTTTACGTCTAACAACTTTAGCCATTCCCCAGTGTGTTTTCAGTTCATGAAACTTAATCTTTTTGGTCACCCAAAAATGTATTATTCAGTGTCGGGTTGTATTTAGCTCCACCCTCTTGTGTCACTTGTGGTTGCCAAAGACCAAGATGGCAACATGATACGTTATAATGCCTCAGGTGATCCTCTGACTTCTCATCCAGCTTCATCACATCAAAATATCAATTTGTCTAATAGTTTGATTCGTGAGCAAATACCTGAAACAATAACAACATTCCTGTAAGTCTTCCTATAACCCTGTACTTGGTGTTTTGTGCAAATTAGCAAATGTTATATGCTGAAAAACTAAACTAAGATAAACATGCATGTTAAGTGTGTTGGCATTACCATTGTGGGCAAGCGTGCATGCTTCTGTTAGCTTAGGGCACCGATGTGCCAACGTAAAGTCTGACAGAACAGCCACCGTGACTGTATTCTTGTTTAAGTGTAGTTTATGGCTGTGACACCATAATCACTCCCTTGTTCACTCATTCACTACTCCTACTAGACGCTCAACAGTTCACTCTCTCTCTCTATATATATATATATATATAGCAATAATTTGGGATTTTGGACACTCACTTCTCATTATTTTGCATCATCGCTGACAGCTGTCGAGTCACATTGAGGCACATTGCATTAGCAGAAAGTAGTGTACATGCCATAGACACTATGTTTTCATCCCATTGTGGACGTTTTAAGGGAACTATATAGTGGATACAATTCCATACTCTTAATTTCAAGCAAATAGGGAGTGAAAGCCTACGACTGATCCACAATATCAGCTGAGATATTATGAGTCCCCCAGCCTGGCCTTAGTGCTTTAAAAAAGTTGATAATTCAGGATTGTCCTGTGTGAGTTCACTTGAAGTGCAGTTGAAGTTCACCTCACTCTCATTTAGAGCCATTTGACAGGTGACTAAAACATATTACTACCATCAACTATAGCATGATAAATAATGTGAACATCATCCATTCATCTTTTTTTTTTAAATATTAGTTTCAATCCTGGACTCTGAAGGGAGGGTTTATACTAATAAAGTATGAGATGGGAATGGGCTGGTAGTTTATTGGCTGCACAGCGAACCTGACCGGGGTCAGAGGTGGAGCCGAACCATCGCTCCTGTTCTCACATGAATGACCCGAGGGAAGGGCAACAAAGGGATGAAAAGTGGAGGACAAGGGCTTTGGGAAAAGCGGGAAAATCCTCAGTCCTCACTGCACTTTCACTTTTCATCAAGTGCTTTGGCTGCACACGAGCTGAAAGAATGCACCGCGGGGCAGCCTGCAGCTCGCCTCCACAGAGCACCGTTCCCCTGAGCATCATCTCTCCGCCACTCCCTGCGCCAAACCCTCGTCTCAACACGTCCTCGGTCCAGGGCCAATATGTATCCTGAGCATCATCTTGGCAGGATATTGGTCCACACTAGGACATAAGTATTCTCTTCCATTAGTCTTATTTGATGTGTGAGGCACTTGGACGTGACCTACATGGACTACAGACCTATTTAGAGTGTATTTTTGACAAGCTGCTCTGACGGATATCAAGTCTTGTACATCGGCACAGTTCCCATGAAGTCAAAGACAAGGGTTTGGCCCCTGATCACCTCAGAGGTGACTGAGAGTAATGGCTTTGCAGGTCATGTGTGGGCATGACAAAGTTATGGCTCCTCTCCGTCCATCACTGCCTTTTACAGCTGTGTGTCTGTAGGCTGCAGTGGGATAAATACACAAGCCTCATTGGGTTCACTCTGTCATGCAGATGTTGATCAATTATTCTTTTCAAAAACCCTTATCTAAAATCCCCAGTGGCTTAAAATAATGCCCTCCCTCTACTGATCAATCATCTACATACATACTCAAATTGTTTTTTAAGTTTTCCACAAGCACTTTCCCTTCTCCACCTTGTAAAAAGGTGCTGACGTCCCAAATTAGACTGCTGGGGTGTAAGACTAGCTATTACTGACCTTACAAACAACCATTCTGCTATAGTGAAGCATCAGGTGGTTACTGTAAACTCTGTCCACGAATACAAATCAGGCTGCATAAACAAGCATCTCCTCCTGGTTACTCTCATTTTGGCTTTGATACATTGTGTCTAGAACTGAGAGTAGATGGCACACTTTCACGAGTGTAATTTAAGTTCCAAATACATCCTTTACATTTTAAAATGTGCAACCTGTAGCTCAGTCAAAGCGCCTGCTCATACCACATATTTAGAGATACAGTGCTAACAGTTTATCTTCATCAATTAACAAGACTTTTCTTTTGTTCGCTCACTTTGCATTTTGTTAATTGATGAAAATAAACTGTTAGCATTTCTATTTTTGAAAGCATTCTTAGTTTACAGCATTTTTTCACACCTGCCTAAAACTTTTGCACAGTACTGTATACACTTCACCTTTTCTACCCTCACACACTCAATGATACACACACACCAAAAATAAACAGCAAGCCAGGAAAATAAATGTGCTCATAAAGGACAGATGTTGCCATTGGATACAAGATTAGGCTTGCAGCTTCCCTCGAGACAGAAAGATAACACCCCCGTGGTGAATGAAGTTATGTACTGGGTGTGCAGGCCAGTGGAACAGTAGCAGCCAGTGCTGGAGAGTGGACCCACTCGGCCCTGAAGGCTCTCCACTGTGTACGCCCTGAACCACATCTTCAAACTAAGGCCGATAAAGGGGCCAAATCCCACATTTTGAAGAAAATCCCTTTCCACCAGTTCCATTTACAATCAGGCTTTTCTTAAACGGGACCATGCTCACAGCCACACTCCGACATGTCGCTGCATAAAGTCACTGCACTGTCTTTCAGCATCTAATATACTACTGTACGGCAGCCAGCAGGGCAATTGCTAATTCACGCCAGGGTTATGATTAATACCTTCACAAACTCAAAGAATAATCCCAACAGAGTTGAAGTGAGACACGTGCATTCACTTGAACAAAACCCTCCCATCCACATGCTGTTTTCATAAAGGGCCACTTGTAGAAACACTGACACTGTTTGCCCAGTCAGTCAGAGGTCCTCATTGTGTTGACTATTATTCTACGCTCTACAGGGTGGGCTATTTCACTCGAGGTATCGAATGATCACCTATTCTGTTTTCCCTCGAGTGGATGTAGTAGTCAAAGCATCAATGAGCCACTGTGGAGGTGCAGGCTTCTGACACGCAACAAAAAAGGAAAGCCGTCACTCATCTGAGGTTTAACCCCCCCCCCAATAAAGCCCACCATATAAGAATTGCTCTCTACTGTAATTACAGGTTATATTAAAAGTAATTACTTGTAAGAATGTTGATACAAAGTAATTTGATCATTATGCCTCCTGCAGGCATTCAGTTTATGTTCCAACATGCAAGTGGAAAGGAGTGAAAATAACAAAATAAATGGTCTTGCAACTAGTCCGCCATAGAGACCTTTTTTTGTTTACGGTGCAGGATGTTCTCAGTGAAGCGAAAGGGGAAAAGGTGATGACTAAACCCTCACTCTTATTCCTGTCTGGCATCACGAAAGAAGCTCTTCAGTCATGACAAGTTAAAAAACACACACCATCCAACATCCCTCCCCTGAGGAAAAGAGAGTAGGCCGAGGTGTGGTCACCGCTCTGGGGCGAGTGTTTGGCGCGTTGAACTCCTTTTTTTTTTTCTTCTCATGGTAAAGTCAAGCGTAGGATGACCTTTATTAGTTGCAGAAAGTTTGCATTTGCAGAGTCTGGAAACATCTGCAGGGCCAGATGATGCAGCTACCGGGCCACAGAAACCACAGGCGACACCACCAGTTGATCGTAGGAAGGGCCTTTGGGAGAGAGGTGGGATTGATGTTCCTCTTTTCATTTGGAGAGTTTGGATGCACTAAAATAAAGCTCTATGACTGACCACAAGCATGTGCTCAGCCATGCCATGCTCTGGCAGCTGGTGACCAATCCGAGTCTGGAGCGTTGTTATTAGATATATAACTATGCATATCTATACATACACACTCACATAAACAAACACCACATAGAAAACTAGACTTGTACACACAACCATTAGAAACCATATAAAAACACTACGCTATGTTTCCTGCTTCCAAAGCGCAACTATCCGACGTACCCAAAACTCCAAACTTAATCCAATTCACTTAACACAGCAGAACAGATTTTACTCTCATTAATACCTCATTCATTTTTAACTGCATTCCACACATCAGTGGTTGCAGACAAAACGCTGACAGATTCCAAAAAAGGAGTTTTGAATAAACAGACCTGCAGCACCATCTACCTGCAGATGAGGTGTTGAAAAAAAATGGATTCTGCTATTTTTGTTGATTCATTCAAAAGAGAGCGATATAATGCGGTGGCTCTTTGGGTGGCAAAAAAGGATAACAAATTATTAAAAAGGTAGCTAAGCACCATCAGTACCCAATAAAAAATAAAGCTAGAGAATCTTTTATTGATGCGTGAGATGAGAAGTTTTGCTCAATTCATTTATTTCCAACTTTAGAGAGCCAATTTATTTATTTTATTTATTAGTCTCCTACTTTCAAATACAATAAAAGTAGTTGTAAAGAAAACATGATAAAGTTACCAGATTTAGCTAATCATTTCCCAATAATCATACTTGCATGTGCACAAGTACAGAGACCGTTCTGTGATCGATGCCATCAACATGTCACATCAGGTGACTAATAGATGTGTAAAATGTAATGTCAGGAGCTACATAAACTCGCTGCCCTCTTGAGGCAACAGAAAGATCACTTAATTTTGCAAAACATTCTTGAGAATAAATATTACAATTTCAAGTAACAAGAGTGTTTTAGGAGTTTAACAGTGCAGTTAAAAAAAACAAGAAACCAATCTTACTAGCAAAGCCTTCCCAAAAAACAGGAAATGTTTCCAAATGTCATATTTAAACATTATAGCAGTTTTTTTTGTTCATTTATGGTAATGACATCTCATAACCACAGATTTAAACAGAAAAAGCAATCAACTTTTTTTTAACAAGTTCAAATAAACTACTGAGTTCAACAAGCTGTTGTGTCCCCAAAATCGTGGTTCCATTTGGTATACATATTAAGAGTTGCTGGGCTGACACTGGACTTAATGCGCTTCAGGGAATCTTCAAAGTCCTTCATCTTGATGTTACGCATCTGTGTATACAGACAAACAAGCATTCGATTAAATACTGCTGCACAGTGCTTCTTAAATAGGCAGAAAGGAAATATCTGTGGTACTGTGAATATAGCGTTACCTCACTAGCAGCCATACTCCGGACTTGGTCTGGACCCAACTCTGTGTGAGAGGATTTTCACATGAAAATAAAGCTGCAGATTTAGCTTTTTATACACCAGCGCTACCACGATGCGAGGAGGGCCTCTTACCTCTGATTGGCCCAAGCGCTGCATCTTTGGCTAATGACGTGAGATCACTTCCTGAATATCCTGCAGTCACTCTATCAATGTAAATATAGTAAATAAGGAATTAATGCATGTACACACAATACATAATGCTGCAAAAGGCTGCATGGCATTTAAATATCAAACTCACTTTGCAAGATTGGACAGCTCATTTTTGCTCAATGGATTCCTGTGCTTTTCCAAAAGGTTTTTCAGCAGCGTTAATCTTGTCTGGAGGAACAAGAGTTACATCCGATATATAAATTAACTTAAAAAAATGCAACCTTCACATTTCAAAGCCAACAAAGACACTAAGTGTGAAAATGGTTCCAAAGTAAATACCTCCGCATCAGGCAGTGCCACATAAATCCTTTTTGCAAAGCGCCTGTAACAGATGAACACGAGAGGAAAACTGCAGAGAGCTTGTAATAAATAATAAAAAGTACATAATTGTGCAGCATGTGGAGTTGCAGCATGTACCTCAGTACTGCTTCATCGAGCTCCTGAGGCCGGTTGGTCGCCCCCATTACGAGCACCCTGTCATCCCCCCCTGACTGCACCTGAAACCAAGAAGCATTGTCATGAAAATGAAACCGCAGCTCTCCGAGATAACGCTGACTTCAGCGCTCTGCAGCAGGCTGATAACAACGTCAGAGGCCGCTCTCACCCCATCGAACTCAATGAGGAACTCGGTCTTTAATCGACGAGAGGCATCATGTTCTCCCTCCCTCCTTTCACAGAGCAAGCTGTCAACTTCATCTGAATGAAAAATAAAGTTTGTTTTTTTTCTTTTTAAATGAGCGGTTTATTTATTAAATGCAATTTTGGAGATAAACTAGATAGACTATAATAATACAAACCGATAAAGATGACAGAGGGCTGCAATTCTCTGGCAACTGCAAACAGTGCTCGTACAATCTTCTCTCCCTCTCCCACCTGTGATGGCGAAGACAAAAACACAATGAATATAGTGTAGTGTGGAGACCTGCTCCAGACAAAAAGAGCACTAAAAGGTGTTTTCTTACATATTTAGACGTCAAAGTGGCTGCGCTGACGCTGAAGAACGTTGAATTTGACTCTGCAGCGACTGCTTTGGCCTAGTAGAGGAAGGCAGGGGTGCAATTTAAATCATATTACTGAGGCGGTTTGATCTGGATGAATGCATTTGCTGTGTTGAAAAGAACATTTTACTTACCAGCATGGTTTTCCCATTTCCAGGCGGGCCAAATAAAAGCAAGCCACGGGCTGGCGCTCTCAGGCCGGTAAAGAGCTGAATGGTGAAAAAAAAAAGTTCAATGTAAATCTGAAAAAGCAGAAATATAGTACGCTGATAAATTGTATTAATGAGTTATCACCTCTGGTCTTAAGGCAGGTAGAATGACAATCTCTTGGAGTGCTTGCTTGGCCAAGTTCTGCCCTGCAATGTCTTCAAAGGATACAGATGCTCCACTGCGACAAACACAGGTTTTTTTTTTCAATTATTTAATTTCCACCAACAGCTAAATGTGATGTTGTTGTATTAACATTGCTTCTGAATACCTGTCGACAATTTCGTTCATAATCATGTTGGCCAGTTTGCTGTCCACATTCTTGAAGTTTTTCATGTCCCTCTTTGGTGGCTGTTTTCCCGCTGTGGGTTTCCCGTTTTGAGTTTTTCCAACCCGTGGGGTCACCTTAAGCAGGAACAAAAACATCCAGAGGCAGGACACGCTTCATCAGAATCAGACATCTTTAAAACAATGACACAAGTGGGCAACTAAATGTCATTTTGAAATCACCTTTGGATCAGTGGGTCTGGATGGGGGTCTACCGAAAGTGGAGGGCCTGGTGTTGGTGGACACACCTCGCGCTGCAGGCTGGCTTTTAGGCACAGGCTTCGGTTGTGGAGGACTTGAAGGTTTCTGTGGATCGCTCCTCCTCTTAGATGCCATTGTCGCCTCTGTGAAGCAGGGACAGAATTCACATTTAGCATTACTAGTCCAGCTTGGATAACCAATGAGTTGGCATGGCCAAGTCTAAATGCCACTTACCCAAAAGTGCGAGCCTATCTTTAGCCATGGTGAGATTGGTGACCATTTTATCTTGGAGTCTCTTGGCTCTGTTATATTGCTCCCCTGCTAACAAAACATGATGTGTGAGGCTACCGCATGTCACACCGTGTGCAAATAGATGGATGTTTGTATCCTACCTTGTCCCGTGATCTCTACTGCAATACCCCTCTCAAGCTCAGAAATCCCCTTCTTGTACCACTGCACAGCCTCCTCTGTGTCCCCTGGGGGCACAGGGAGGAGAGTGTTTATTACAAGCTGCCACCGCACACAGCACACAGCACAGATCACACAACACAGATCACACATCACAGATCACACATCACACCGCCTGTCGGTCTTGCACACTGTAAACAAACCTGTGTCCGCTTCGTCGATCCGTAACGCCTTCGATACGTACTCAAACGCCTGTTTGTGGTAGTTTTTAATAACTTCCCCGCTGTCTTTGCTCTTACTTGCCATTGTTTTTGGCCGACATTAACGTCACGCACGTTACCGTATCCGCCTTAGCCTAACGTTGAGCTGAGCTCGGCTCCAGCGCCGCCGCGACACCGGAACTCGGAAGAGTGGACGGTACCGACTGTTGTCTGTTGTCGCCGACTGTCGGTGGTTACTCGGAGTCAGCCGCTTCTTTTTAAGTGTGTACGCTTCATAGTAGTGCTCGCCATACCGCTCCGCTCAGACCCGATTGTATACAAGAATAGGACGTTGCCGTCATGACGTCAGCGATCGGTTTGCGGACTGACGTTTTGAAGCCTCGAGTTCCGCGTTTAGGCTGTCACCATCTTGGATTACGTCCTTCGCCATTTTGACTTTTTGCAACCAGTGAACGGAAGTGAAGTAGAGCAACATGTTATATTTATGTTATATTTTACTCTAAATGGGACCAGGAAATAATAAAATAACTACGAAATGAACACCATTGAAGAAAACCTGAAACTATTGAGACCATAAACTCATGTTTACTACCTACTACCTCTAACTTATAGACCAATAGCACGACCATCAAACATATTTAAGATAATGAAAAGTATGATAATCAAAAGGTTTTATGAACTCGTGAAGAGAGGAATGCTGGCAAGTTATCAGAGTGGTTTTAGGAAAGTACCATGTGTTAACATGGGCAGACAGGATGGAAAAGCAAAGATAGGGTGCAAAGTATTTTTTTTCAGGACTATTTTTAATATTATTTAATTTGTTTACATTTTTATAGGGATACATTGTAAGTCTATTGTCCGCTTCACACTCCGGAGCAGACGGTGGCGGCAATGCACCAACAAGCTGGATGCCAACTAGAAGACGAAGAAGAAGGAGAAGGAAAAAAAAAGAAGAAAAAAAAGAAAGAAGAAGACAAACCAATAATCCTCTGATTTCGACTGTGACAGCTGTGGTTCTGTAATTGATCGTCTGGCTATACGATATTGGCACATTACACCTTTTTTTATTTATAATTTGTGCCTTTCCACATTTGACAACAGCGCCCGCCGGTCTGACTAACTGCCGTGCGCGCGCCCCTCCAGCTCCCTCTCCCACCGGCACCGACACATCGACGGCCAGCTGACGGAGCGGAGCTCGGTAGCCAGCTAACGCTAGCTCGGCTGTCTTTCCAAGCGAACTGCCCTTTGTCTTTACGAGCAAGTCAGCTAGCTGGGACTGTCGCTCCTCTGCTTTTAGCCGACACTGGCTCTTGCAAAAAAACATTTAAACTTTTTTTCGCCTGACAAAGAGTTCAGCGGCCCAAGATAGGCGGCTGGGGAAGCAAGATGTCGAACCGAGTGGTGTGCAGAGAAGCGAGTCACGCCGGGAGCTGGTACTCCGCTTCGGGTAACTGTCAACACAACACCTTCCGTGTTAGCAGCGCTAGCTGTTGATGTGTGTCACGGTAGTCTGTTTTAATGCCTTTGTTGTCTTTTTATTGTATTGTGTGTACCCGTCGTTATCTTGAGGATGACATTTATTTTTAAACCGTCTAATTCCTGTATTGCCACAGCTGACGTGACGGCTAACGTCAGGCTGGCAGCGTTAATCCAGCTGGGAGAAGTCGCCTCGCTAACATGAGCTGCTGTTGACAGCCTCCTCTCTGCTGTTGTCCGGAGCTTATCCAGCACTTCTGCTGCTCGGACGGTCGATGTCATTCTTCTTAAACCAACAGACATCTGCTGCTCAGCGGTTTTCTGACAAAGCGACCAAAGCTTTGCAGAACTTCCTGGCCTACGTTACCTATTCTATGGCGAGATTTGACATGAACGTACCCAAAACGGCTTGCCAGCTACTCTTTAAAGTTAAGCCGCTCGTATTTTGTGTGGTTTGGTTGATCTCGTTAAGTTAGCGTTAGGTGCAGGGAGACTAGCTGCCATGAAACAAAGGACTAGGAAGGGCAGGGCAGAAAGAGCTTCATGTTGCACCCCTTCCCCCCTTTTCACGAGCTAGCTGCTGATTTCTTGTTATTAAACACCGAAACCCTGCCTGTTTATCCCTTTTGAGAATGCCTTATTGCGTTGTTTGTAATAACAAAAGTTACTCTAATGACAATCGTAAACAAAACATGTCCATAAGCTACAGCTGAAGGCAGATCGTACGTAAATCCACCACGATCACGATGTCCTTGTTTGTTTTTTACGAAACTAATTATACCGGTGATCAGTTTTCCTGCAGACTTAATTTGATACGTTAGTCAGCTGTGTTTGACTGATGTTCACGTGACGTTACCAGCTCTCAACCCAATAATTAAGTGTATTGTTTAACCTGGACCAGAAAACAGAAGGCTCTAGATTGACAGTGGATTATTGTTATTATTATTATTAGCATAGTTATTATAATATTTTAATGACAAGATTAAATCAACCACTATTGACACATTTAGATTCCCCCATAGGGATTATTACAGTGATATATTACCTTGCTGTAGTGATCCATACTTGTAGCTTTGTGCTCTCTATTTGTATTCATCAGACACTTTCTGTTTTTGGTGCCGGCCGACTATGTCATTCTTAGTCTTGAAAGGAAGCATTGAGAGAGAAGTTGGTCCTTTTAACCCAGTAATCTGAAAGGAAGTTGTTTTTAAATTATTATTTGTTTGGTTTTTAAATTCTACCTTTTCAGGATCCCAGCTGAATGCACAACTAGAAGGCTGGCTGTCCAAAGCAGAGTCCACAATCAGACCAGCAAGAGCCATCATAGCGCCGTAAGGTCACGTTTAATACAATCTGAACATGTCAAAAGGTATCTTAGGTATCAATCTAATTTGACATGTTTTTTTGGCTGCAGGCATGCTGGGTATACCTACTGTGGTGGGTGTGCAGCATATGCTTACAAGCAGGTTGATCCCACTGTTACGTAAGTCATTCAGTTTTCATCTCTATTCCTTACATAAGAAAATGCTTCGTATTACTTTTTCTGATCTTAAATCCCCCTCCCCCTCCTTCCCCCCACAGAGTGAACAGATGTTAGTTCAGATAGTAGAATATAGTGCTGGAGGTGTGCCTTTTGTGAATAGAGTGAGTGAGATAAAATCCTGTTGCCCTTCAGTCGTAGGGTGTTCATCCTGGGACCTTCACACCATGTGCCCCTCTCCCGCTGTGCCCTGTCACCTGCAGAGATCTATAGAACACCTCTCTATGACCTGAGAATCGACCACAAGGGTATTCACTGTTTTCACTCATGACATTGTGATTTCTACTTTTTTGTGTGCGTGTTTGTCGCTCAATCTCAGATGTTATTGCATGCTATAATGAGGTAATTATTTAGGACCGTGTTTTAAGGGTCATGTGAGGTAGTAACAGCCAGTTTTGATTGCAGTTCAGATTTGTTTAGTGTAGAATGTCAAACACCAAATTAGGCAAACCTAATTTTTTTCCAGAAACGCAAAGAAACCCTGAAAACCCCCAAAACAACCCAGAATTTGTTGCTTTGTCAATTATGAGGTTTTTCTCAGCTAGACACTTATCAGGGTACCCAAATGAAATAAGTGTGCAACTCCAAAAACACGACTTAATCAGTAGACACTGTCATCATAACATGCACAAATTAAAGTGAAACTCACCTCTGTTTTACAGTTTATGCTGACCTCTGGAAAACTGGGTTGTTTGAGCGGATGAGTCTGCAAACAGATGAAGATGAGCACAGTATTGAAATGCACTTGCCTTACACTGCTAAAGCCATGGAGAGGTAATGCATATAGAGGTGGCATTCATTGAACTAAAGAATCAACACTATACACTTACAGATAAAGCTTTTTCTTAAGGTGCCGTGTGGAGTTAGAACATTAGATTACGTTTCTCAACAAAACACATTGTGTGAATCCTTGAGCTCCAACAAATGTGGTGAATGCATTTCCTTCCTCCATAAAACATTTGCAAAGCCAATTTATTTATTTTATTAATAGAAGGATTTTAAATTTTGCATTTGTGTTTACTTGCTAGCGTTCTTTGTCTTTACTGTCAAATTCCAGCATATTTCGCCGTGTTACTGTCACTTGTAGATCTGTGCACTAGTGTGACACCGTTGGCAGGAATGTGTCGCATTCTGTTCATTCTTTTCATTCTTTTCATTAACTTTCTCTACACATTGTTAACCAGAATCGCATTGGTTCAAAGACACATAGGACACGGGGCATGCATAACAGCTCTTGTTAGGTTGGAAGGAGTATTCTTGGTTTAGAAAAGCAGGGATCAGGTCGTAGCAAGTGAACTGAGCACATTAGCTCAACGAATGACACAATCAAGTTGAACAAAAAAACCTGTGGTGTTGACTGATGAGACGTACTAGTAATGTAGGTGTTGCATATAGGGTACAGAAGAGCAGCTCACCAGTAGTAGCGTATCATGTAGTGCGCCGGCAGTTCGCCATTCGTTTTCAATGATAGATGCTCTATGGAAAATAAAACTGTATTAATGCAGATTTTATTTCCTCCCATGCCCATTGAACATCATTTTGACAAGGAGGTGCAGATATTGTACTCAAGTTGTTAGTTCAATAATCTGATGTTGCAGCCACAAAGACGAGTTTAGCATCGTCCCTGTGCTTGTGGGTGCCCTGAGTGAGTCAAAGGAACAGGAATATGGGAAGCTGCTCAGCAAGTACCTGGCAGACCCTTCCAACCTTTTCATTATCTCATCCGACTTCTGCCACTGGGGTAGGTATCGACAAAGGAAATTACACTCATTCTCTGAGAGTCTTCTGACATAAGAGTGGTTTTTGGTCTGATCTTTTGTATTTCTCTTTTTGAAGGTCAGCGGTTCCGCTACACATACTATGATGAATCTCAAGGGGAGATCCACAGGTCTATCGAGCATCTTGATAAAATGGTAACCGCTGAGATTTCTTTGAATAAAATGTGAGATCATTGTGTTAAAAAAAAAAAAAAATTTATATGAAAAGATTATCATTAGCCACAAGCACAGTTGTTATGGAAATAAGTACACATTAAATAGAAAATCCCAAATTCTTATGAGTGATAATTTGTATACCCAATGTGAATATTAACTTTCATGTGTCTGCTGAAAATATGCAATGTTTAAGGAAATTGGAATACAGAAGGGTAGAGGGTGTGGATAGTATTTTCTTTTTTCATCTCTTCTTGGGATCCAAAAGCTTGTTATCTTGAACACAACTTACAGAAATTATTGCTTTTCTAAATTATATTGAGGAAGATGACATGACATAACAATATGGGAACGTGACCTTTTGCTCTACTTCTGAAGGGGATGGGCATTATAGAACAGCTGGATCCCATGTCTTTCACCAACTACTTGAAGAAGTACCGCAACACCATCTGTGGGCGTCACCCGATTGGAGTGCTTCTAAATGTAAGTACCACAGAAGAAGAGCCTCGCCAGGTGTTTCACTATTTAACGTCATGTAGACATGTTAATGAGAGTTAATTCGACTGTTACTGATGCTAGGCCTCCATGTCAAGCTTTCTATCCCCGCACACGCAGGTCATAGTAACATATTAACTGTTTTATCCATCCTCTATGCTCCTGTGCTTGTGTTTGGCTTTTGTAAAGGATTAATTAAGGCGCCACCGTCCAAACTCTTCATATTGAGAGTATGGCTCTCACTGCAGCCTTCATGCACAGTGCTTTAACATGTGGGGAAATCTATAGTTACAGTCGAAAAGCTTTAATTGGGGGAGGGGTTTAGTGAAAAGTCAATTGGCAGTGAAGACCTGTAAAATACATTAAATGGGTTAGTTAGTTGGGATGCCTCCTGTTGTGAGAATGAGACATGCTGTCCTTATTGCCCAACTAAGTGCAGCTGTTACTGTTTTGCAGGCCGTGGCTGAGCTGAGGAAGTCTGGTTTAGAAATGAACTTTTCTTTCCTGAACTACGCCCAATCGAGCGAGTGCAGGAACTGGCAGGACAGCTCCGTGAGTTACGCTGCTGGGGCTCTCATCGCTCATTGAGGTCGACTTTCGCAGGGGCCACGGCAGCGCCGCCGTCCTGCCCTTACCGTCTATCGCCATAACCCGACCCAGACTCCCTCCCTCTCGCCCCACACCCCCCAGTTACGCACATTATTTGCAGGAAGGACCTAGACACTCAAAGCCAATATAGTCTTCTTCTTTCTCTGTCTCCCCCTCGGCTCTCCTCCCTCCGCCTTTCTCCACCCTCCTCTCCGTTTGAAAGTGTGTCTCAGAGCTTATGGTTGAAATATTTAGCTTGAAGTGCAGTTTTGAGATCACGGAGGTGCTAATGGTTAGAGAATAAAGGAAGAGTGCGTATTATTTGGTCTCGGAGTAAGTGTTGGGAGGGGGAGCTCTTACTTGGGTTCAGTCCCATTCCTGACCAAACAATGGATTTTAGTGGTAATAATGCAATCGTTACATTTGGGCTCTTGGCAATCTTTGCTTATGTAATTTGTCTCAGAAAAGGAAGGAAGAATAAAATTGTCGGATCTTATGGAGCATTTTTAGATTTTGCCACATGAAAATGGAAGGAGTATTGTGACCGTGTCATCGGTAGTTGACCATTGCTCAACATGTTGTAGTTGCTAACAAAGGGCTGCACCCAAAAAAGTTCACTAACTCTCCCGCCCCCTCACTGTACAAACCAAAAACATTATTACTCTTACTTTATCAAATGCTATCTTTAATTCATATTTTACTCCTTTTTTATTTCTCCCTTTTTACAGTAGTTTTATTAGACGTGAAAGTATTTACTCAAGTAGTGTGTAGATTTGAGCAAAAGCAGTGTTGTCGCTAAAGCTCTAAAGCCATCAACATCATCTGCCCAATAAATTTCTTCCAGATTCCAACTATATGCCTGTAGCATGAGAGACATATTTTGCGGGGGGCCAGAATCCAGTTGTGGGTACTACAGAAATGTAATCAAAGCTGGATATTGTGTAAATTACTCCAACATGGACACCTCTAGTCTTTGTTTACACTGTCACCTTGAATCAATCTCTGGATAATGAGTTGTTTGATTCCGGGGAACATTCTTTTTGCTAGACTTGTAGAAAATGTCTTTTCTTTCCAGTGTCGTTGTTTGCGAGTGTATACGATTTCACTTGAGTTGCTCTCAAGGCAGTGGGAGTACCATTGAGACAGGTCAACTAAGTGATGGATGATTAAGATCAGCACTAAGTCATCATGCTTTTCTATAAGGTTTACGGATCTATTGGAGAAAAGAGATGGTTGCTTCTTGCTGTATTTTGAAATCTATAAAAAAAAAATCATAGACCTTTACTGACTGAAATGTCAAGCACGAGGATCACTTTTAATAACGAAAGAAAAGAAAGTGTTTCTTTTTTGCAAAGTAATATGCTATGTAGTCCTGCAGCCTGGAATTATCTGAATATTTGAAAAGATTAACAAACAGCGTACAAAAGCTGAATGCAAAAACCCGATTATCCTTAGCACCAGTTTGGGCTTTCAATGACAACATGACCCGCTGTCTGCTGTCCCGCCTGCTGATATTTGAATATCACTGACTGACTTGTACCGACGCGGCCCTCTTCACATCGGTCCGTCCCTCTGGGCACCATAAGAGGCATCGCACTTAGCATTTATGCTCCAATGTCCGGCTGAAAGATGAATCCTCCGACTCACTTGACCTCTGACGCGATCGAGGGAAACCGGTAAAGCATGACACACTGTGCTATTGTGCCTTTTATCACCGTTGCACATATAAAGTGTATTCTCACTGTTTAGTCTTATGTTAGTTTGTGAACCAGTTTTCCCACATGTACCCGACTGCTTTCCTAGTGCCCAGCGACGTGTCCGGCTCAGCCAGCGCTCCAGGAGTGTGAACCGCTCCCCCTCATCTGTTGGTGGAAAATAGAACCAACTGTTCTCTCCTTTCTCCAGCAGGGAGTGGTGTTCTCTTTTCTCCACCTCACCTCATTCCTATAGCGAGAAAAAGGCTGAACCTCAACACTGTTCATTTAGTTTTTTAGTTTTCTTTCATTTTGTTCAATTTTAAAGATGTGTTTTGTTTTTGAGTAGAGAATGGGAACTTACATGTCACAAACCTAAAGTATACTACTTAACTACTCCCCCAATGGAGTTTTTTTTATCTCAGGTTCCACTGACAAAGCATCCCAAAAGGTTCTTCGGTTAAGGCCGTGGATTCATGTTACAAAACAAGTAAAATGTACTGAAAAGCGAGTCTGCTCTGGTGTCTGGTTCTTCAAGCATTTACAATCATAGAAAACTACAGACTTGATATGCATTTCATTGTTTAATCACTGCCCTAAACGTACATGTTTATTATTTCAAAGTTGGGCGTGGGTTACCAGCCTCTTACTTATTCAGTAGATCAAGCACAGCATGGTTGTTTGGTTGTAAAATGTGCAATTTTCCACTTTGTATGATTGTAAAACATGTTTGCGGTGCAGTATTGCATATGCTACTAATGTAGACATAATTATGTAGACTAGTGTAGCTACAATGTTTATCCATTGTATTTAGATTAGACATTTAGAATTGCCACCAGCAGAGGGAGCCAGAGGATTAAAAGACATCTATTGAAATGAACACGGTGCCTTCATTTCAGAAACTAAAAACTCTCCAGTGCAGTATATTAAATGTATAATACACTGATAATATACAACCTACCTTCAATGAGGGTTTTAATTGTCAGTTTTTGTTGAAACAAATTTAGATAGGCACAACTTTGTTTGCATTGCTTTTTAACAGCATTGGATTTTTTCAGACAAGCATTTCTATTATTTAGCCCTCCCTCATTTTTTTATACTCTGTATTAAAAAAGAACGGGAAAAACAGCTATATTCTCCAAAATAATCATGAAATTGAAGCAACACCTCTGTGAAACAGTTTAAAAAAAACACTGGTCATTAAGTGTATGAGAGTAAACCAGGACAAAACTACAAGATGACATGAGGCTGTACATCTGACCTACTTTATTTCTACAATTTAACGTGTTTGTTCTGTCCTCCAAATACCAATGCAAACCAAACCAATCATTGTATGTTCTACAACTGACAATTAATTTGCAACTTGCATTTGTATTGTCCTATTTAGAGTGAGCTTGTTTAGGATCATTCATTTCACTGTCGTACATGAACAGGGGAATTTCAGAGATAATTTAAAAACATGTTACGAGTCCTAAAACTATATGTATGGTTATGAAGTCAGTATTTGACTACTACATGTTGACAGTAAAACAGGCGTTGCACCGGGCCGTCTTGGTGAAGAAGGAGCTGAGCCGAAAGGCAAAGCTCTCAATTTACTGGTCGGTCTACGTCCCAACCCTCACCTATGGTCACGAGCTTTGGATCGTGTCCGAAAGAACGAGGTCGCGGATACAAGCGGCCGAAATGAGTTTCCTCCGTAGAGTGGCCGGGCTCAGCCTTAGAGATAGGGTAAGGAGCTCGGACATCAGGAGGGAGCTTGAAGTCGAGCCGCTACTCCTTCGTGTCGAAAGGAGTCAGCTGAGGTGGTTCGGGCATCTAATTAGGATGCCTCCAGGACGCCTCCCTTTAGAGGTTTTCCAGGCACGTCCATCTGGTAGGAGGCCCCGGGGAAGACCCAGGACACGCTGGAGGGATTATATCTCCCAGCTGGCCTGGGAACGCCTCGGGATCCCCCAGAATGAGCTGGTAGATGTTGCGGGTGAGAGAGAAGTCTGGGTCAGCCTGCTTGACCTGCTGCCTCCGCGACCCGACCCCGGATAAGCGGTGGAAAATGGATGGATGGATGGATGTTGACTTTAATGACTTAATTGTGAAGTCGGTTGTCCTGTTCAAGTGCTTTAGCTTACGTCTCCCTTATTCCCTCTCACTCATTGATAAATAAGGACAGGATCAGCTTAATAGCTCACCCCATGTTTCCTGACGCATAAGAACTAGAATCGGAGCGACATCCTTAGAGAAGTGGGGCAGATGCTACTGCGTGTGTCTGTAAACAGGAAGGACAAAGAGGCGCTTTCCAGCGACGGGCTGGTGGTCGACTTCAAACCGGATTCAACGCAGCGCAGTTTGCTCCAATGAGAAAGTCAGCCCTTTAAATCGGTGAAACAGATAACATCACCTCAGGCAATGTGTGTAGCCACGCTGTGAAGCCCGTTTAATCCATTTGAACTTGATTCGGGAAATTACGATTTGTGATAAGAGGACAAGATAAGGTGCTGTATGCACTGCCACGAGGACCTGGTCAGCTATCTCAGCTGTGGGATGATCCTGGCGGGACTCGGACACTTGGTTTATCACAAGAAGATACAGACCTCCTACGGGCGCCACATGGGACCCTCTCCTCCGGCGAGGACGGTCCCAGCCAGGCGGGCTTGGTTCCTCCAGGAGATGCCGGCGCTCCTGGTCCCGCTGCTGTTGACGCTCACCCGGCACAGAGCCTCCAGCGCGGGGAAGTACCTGCTGCTCGGGACCTTTTGCATGCACTACTTTCAGAGGTAAAAGCCTAGTGTTGACCACTTCATGTGTATATGAAGGGAAAAGGGGAAATGCACTTTGATATATATTGCAGTGATTAGTGTCAATCAAAATACAATATTTAACTGTCAGCAGGACAGCTTTTTCACACTTGATTTACACTTTGCTCATGGTTTGTCGTTTTTCCTAATATTTTTATATTGTCTTTTGCCTATAGAATATCATCACACCAAAAACGTATTTTCTAATATTGGTCTCATACATACTTAGCCTGTTTGTGTATGGTCTGAGCATCAAAGGTATTCTTACAAAAAACAATTCACTAAAACCTCCTGATCTCTATATATCTTTACATAGATATATCATCAATATATCATTATTCAATCATTATACTGCACAATGTGCAGTATGATTGCAACTTATACATTTGTACTTGACAGAAAACTCAAATGTGGTATTGTCTATAATCATGTTTCCACTAGTGTACAGCCACTTTGTAAGGGAAAGTGAGAACCAAGTAAAAAGAAAAAAACACATTTCAAATGGAGACAAAAAAAATAGCTTTGAAAGGGAGATTTCCCGCTGCTATAATCTGAACAACAAAACACTGACAAGTACTGGCAACCATGGCGCCTTTTTTGCCTGCACTTACATGCTAAAACATTCACACACATTCTGTTTTCTTTGCATGTACCAGCATGGATAAAATGCACTCTTCCCCCTCATCGTTCCACCTGCTGTCTACTATTCCTTCACCAATCACAGGACGTTTGTCTATTCACTGCTGACCAGAGGGACACCTTTCCCACTGGGCGTGATGCTGTCAGCAGGCGTGTTCTGCTCTCTGAACGGTTTACTGCAGGGCCACTATCTGCTGCACTGTGCCCAGCTGGATGATGAATGGTCAGCTGACTATCGCTATAAAACTGGTAGGAGCCAGATTTAGTCTTTGCTTTTTAAAACATTTAATTTAAAAAATATGAAATGCCTTGTATCATTGGATATGCCCCAAACACTGAACATTTAAAATGATTTTAAAAATCAATAAAGATACAAATGTGATTTATTTTGTCTAGGCTTACTGCTGTTTTACATGGGAATGGCCATGAACGTACATAGTGACTATATTCTGCGCAACCTGAGGAAACCAGGGGAAGTAGTCTACAAGATACCCACAGGTAGGAAACAAGCGATCCCACCTGAACAAGCTGTCGCCCACTCTGTGCTGGGAGTGAGCTGCTCTTCTTACTCTCCTGCAGGAGGCCTGTTCGAATACGTGTCTGGTGCCAACTACCTAGGAGAGATAGTGGAATGGTTCGGCTATGCGGTGGCCACCTGGTCCTTTCCGGCACTCTCATTCGCAATGTTTAGCCTGTGTTTTATTGGACCACGAGCCTATCACCATCACAGGTGCCTAACTACTGACAGTACATGCACACTCGCCTGCCAAACATGTACATGACCATGCTGTTTCTGAGTGATGGTTATTTTCTGCTCCTCTGTTGCAGGTTTTACCAAGAGAAGTTCAAAGACTACCCCAAGTTACGAAAGGCTTTAATTCCATTCATCTTCTGAGAGAAAATGAACCTGCCTGTCATCTTGTAAGGACAGACAAGAACACGAACCATTATGAAGGCTTGTGTGTATATATGTATTTGTGTCTTTATTACCAAACAAAATATATAATTTGTTAGTTTTGCTTATGAAACTAGATTTATTTTAATTTTTGGCTGCAAATCAAAAACCTTTTCTCTATAAAAAAACAACCTTTGCTCTCAAAACAAAAAGTTGAGTTTTAAATGTAGCAGCACTTCACTTTTAGTCTTATGTTAGTGTTGTGGAGTCTCTTTTTTTAAAGATCGACACGGAGGGCTGCCCCACTTTCTGCGTGCATGTAACGTTAGCCCACAGTGCTGCTACATTTAAAATAATTTTAACAAAACAGAGCAATATAATGTCAACTTACCATGTCCTCCTCACCATAACCTCCCATTAGTGTGCCAAGAGCCAAGTCGAACCCACCAATAGAAACTCTTGGCTCATTCAGCAGCGTATGCCCCACCCACTACGTCCAACCTCAACTTTACTCAGCTTTTTGTTTTGGGAACAAGTTTTTTTTAGCTAAGATTTTTGATCTAAAAAATAAAGATTTCATCAGCAAAACTAATTAATCATTTATTCTCAGTTTATATATTTTTACTTACAAATTAAATTTGCTCTCAAGACATATTTTGTTTGTTGGCGTAATAAAAACACAATTATACCTTAATTAACCAGCAGCCAAACACAAGCACAACATGAGTCTGTTTCCTGTTCCTATTGTATTTTTAAACAGAATTTATGCCCATTTTACTGCACAACAATCTGTTTTGGTTTTGCTTGCTGTCTTTATCCGAAACCATTATGCACCGATCAACTTTTCAACTCTTTCTATTAAAACTGTTACCGGATTTCTTTTCTCTCCAAAAAGACATTGATGCAATCACTTGGTGTACATATGAATATATTTTGTGATATGATACACAAGTTTATTTTTATGCAGATACAAAATGTACAAACTGTAAAAGAACTCATCTCAAATCTCATCAATCTGAATGCAACTGATTTCAATTTGTCTGACATTTAACATATCGAAACATTGTGATGAGGGAGGTATTTGAGAAACATTTAATTGCCGGTTGGTCTTTGTATCTTCATAGTTGTGAGGTTGTAAACTTATTTCACCAAATCAGGTTTAGACTGTCTTATAGCCAAAGTATTACCAATGTAATGGAAAAAAATGGGGGATTACCAATTGCTTGGTATGATGTTGGCTAAAAAAACAACTGTGCAGCACCACCTAGTGCTGACCGAAGAGAACTGCAGCAGAAACATGCTGCTCTGGAACACAGTGGATCAGGGATGACGTACAGTTGGAGCCCAACGTACACTGGTTCCCTTGACAAAAAAAAGAGGCTGATTTTGGATTATGGCAGAAAATATGATCTGTGGCAAACAAGTTCATGATAGTTACACTTGTTGCAAGACACTCTCCACAAATGAACAACACTTATGATTTAAGCAGGAATGCAATTGGCCGATGTAAAAAGAAACTGTATAGAGGCGACGGTGCACAGAGGCACAGAAGTAGCTACATCCCCATAGATCTGTAGGCTCCTCGTAGTTTGCAGACCACGTTCACACAAGATTTGTTTTTAGATGAAACTTTCACCGCACAACATGAGACTAATAGCCTACAATCGTGTTCAAATATTACAATTACACAGAAAAATAGCATTCGCTACAAGGCAAGGTGTTTGTTGTCAAAACTAAGAACCAATTGGCTCTTCGATCAGGTGACCGGCAGACGTTTCCCATCATGCCCCAGGTCTTAAAAACAGTGGAGAGAAACTGCGTCTGCCTCGATCTCGTTAGATCACGGTTGCCCAGGCGTCCATGAACTGACATGCATTGTGCAGCAATTGCCAGGGATCGATTCAGACCCGGCGCATCTCCAATGAGCCAAATATCGGCGTGATGAGGTTCTGTCGTCTCATTTAGTCACTTGATAGCAACTTACCTTTTCAAAAACACGTAAAAACCTCCAATGCTGTAGGACAAGCTGGTGTATATTGTAGAACAAAACACTCTCAAAGAACAATCTCTTCAGCTTATGTTAACCACAGACCTTTTTTTTTTAAACAACACACAGATACACTGGTTCCACCGACTGACACCAGGATTCAGATCTTTACACAAGGCAATGCCAACACCTCGTGTGGAAATGGAATATCACTTTTCAAAAAAACCAAGCATTCATTCCTCATTTTGATCATCACAAACTAGAGTTCCACTCTTGATAAAAGGCCTATTCTGCTAGTTCATATCTTGAATTAGATATCGCACATCCAGTGCAAGATTAGCAGTTTCCACGGCAACTTGCAAGGCATTGAGTTTCGCCGTGAAGGAGTCGAGCACGCGTGGCCGAACAGCTGCGTCTCTAGACAGAGGTGCAGGTGAGAACTCTGGGTAATTAGTGTTGAGGTAAGTCCGCCTCTGATTCGGGCTACTTTCCATCAGTCCACAGCCACAGACGCCTGAGCTACCCTCCTCCACGTGTCCCTTCATGAGATCTGCCGGGTGAGTCCAGTGGTGAGCATGCGTCAGATCCATGAGAGAGTCCCCGCCGTCGTGCTCCAGCGCTGCGGCCACAGACTCCAGAGAGTGGCAGAAAGCATCCACGCCGCGAAGGTGCTCCATCTGTGAGCACCCGAGGGACGATAGGGTCTCTGGGACTTCTTTCATGCTCTGAGAGATGAGAATAAGACCACTGTGATGACACGTTGTAATCACGGCCGCGGTCGACTATGAGGTCAGCGAGGTCACGGTCTCTCTGCATCTGAATTATGCAAAAACCACCTGAAACTGGCAGAAACTGTGGCGGTTAAGACGTGCCGGAGAAGGCAGAGTGTGTGGGTGTCACTGAGGTGTCTTCTACAACTAAAACTGTTGTAGTTGTGATATGTGTTCAATACTACACAGGGAAAACTAATCTTTCGGGACTTACTATTATTTTCCTCTAAAGGAGTAATATTTCATCATTTTGGAGCGTAATTACTAGCTGAAGGGAGTCAAATCCAATTCTAGTCAAATTTACTAGAATTGGATTAAACTCTATATAGAATTTACTAAGTAAATATAGTATTATGTAGAGTTAAATATGAACACTTAATAGAGTAAATAAATACTCAGAATTATTGAATCTGAGGCAAGAGTAGATTTCACTCTACTTAGACTAGGAACAAATGTTATATTTTCTAGAGCACTTTTTTTTCAATTTGAGTAAAACTTACTGTGTAGATGAGAACCTACAATCTGCAATTATTTAATGCTGTTTGATTATTGATTCCTACAACCAATGATGATTATTTCATCAGCTGCAACGAGCGGCACACATCCGCTCCCCTATAATTAATCTCACCCACAGACCAAAGTGTCTGTCAGGCGGTCTTAAGGGCATACTGCCACATTAGCAGTGTGATAACGTAATGCTCTGCACACTGTAGGGCAGGTAGATTTATTTTCCTTTAAATATCATGACTTTACAACAATGTGGGATGTGTTTTGAATGTGCAAAAGGTTTTAAACCAGATCCAAAATTCTGCTGAAACACATTGGATCTCACCTCGTGTCTGACGTAAGCAGCAAGGTGGGTCTCTGTGCACCCACCTCCGAGTAAAGCGGATGGTTCTCTCAAGGTGAGCCTCAACACATGTTCAGTCTTCTGGCACACCACCTTCAACGGTCACACAAATAAAAAATGAACACATCAGTTCAGCTTTATGAGCTCATATATCATCAATCATATTTCTTCTTTTCTGCTTCTTGTGCATGGGTTACCAAAACAGTTTCAAATCCTTCCATACGTCTCTCTCTCTCTCTGTGTATTGTACCTTCAGCTCACTCAACATAGTCTCATTCCTGTGGCAGAGGATCATCGTGCAGATGGACGACTCCCCAGAAGGGTGTAAATGCAGCATTGTCTTGGATCCAAACTGCTCAACACTGAGATCCCTCACCTTCCCGTAGGCCCCGGCTGGGATGGTGGTGTGCAATGTGGCCACAGGTTGAGCACCTGTCGGTTCAAGTGGACATAAGGAGGAGCACACACACACACACACACACACACACACACACACACACACACACACACACACACACACACACACACACACACACACACACACACACACACACACACACACACACACACACACACACACACACACACACACACACACACACACACACACACACACGTCTAATTATACAATCTAATCATACATATATGTAAATTCTGCAACTACTTGTTTCAGTGCTTCAATGACGTGCCCGGGGTCAGGTCATGGAGGCAGCAGGTCGAGCAGGCTGACCCAGGCTTCTCTCTCACCCGCAACATCTACCAGCTCATTCTGGGGGATCCCGAGGCGTTCCCAGGCCAGCTGGGAGATATAATCCCTCCAACGTGTCCTGGGTCTTCCCCAGGGCCTCCTACCAGTTGGACGTGCCTGGAAAACCTCTAAAAGGAGGCGTCCTGGAGGCAATGCACTCCGGACATTTAAAGGCTTACCCGTCAGCTGAGCCAGTGGCTCCATGAGAGTGATTCCCAGTCTCTCTATCACGATGACGCCATGACTCTTCAGGTACTGCTGCACGACTGGGTGCACGACCTTCTGGCACGCGAAGAGCTTCACCTCATCCGCGACCACCCGCTTGCCGAGCTCCAGGAGCTGCTCCAGTATCTGTGAGTCCGTGTCTGCACCCGCGTGCACTTCAATCGTCCCATCTCCCAGTTCAGCAAGGTCTCCGGCCAGAGACGCACTGAACAGCACCACGCGCAGTGGATTGGAGTGCGGGCTCTTCGGCCCGTCCACGCGCAACAAGTCGGGCGCGCCCACGAGCAAACCTGGAAACACTGCAGAGTTTAACACAGGGTGGCCTTCAACGGACACGGTCACTATTTTGCCGAGAGTGACTTCCCCTGGGCTCTGACAGGGAACGGTCAGCAAAAAAGCTCGTACAGACAAGTTGCTGACGTGAAGTGCCTCCGGTTCCGTGAGCACGCACGCTGGTTTGCTGGAGATAACGCTGCGCGCCAACGCGACCAAGCTGTGACTGCTGCAGAAGTCGAGCTTAACTTTGCAACCGCAGTCCTCTCGTTGGAGGTAACTGGTGCACAACCCCAGCAAGTGCGTGTTCACTCTGATGGCCACACTGCCACTGAGGCCGGACCGTGTCGCGTGCTCGATGAGGGATAAACAAAGAACGGCGGCAAACAAACCGCAGTCACTGAAGCGAGAGACGTGGTTGAGGATGGAGGTTTTGATCAGATTGATGAAAGGCTGCGAGGAGGCAATGGCTGGGAGGAGAACGGAGGAGGTGGAGGTGGTGACGACGTGTCCTCCGATGTTGTTGTGGACTTGTTTGAGTCTACCCGTTGGGCCAAAACACGACTTCAGAAGCTGCCTCAGCAGGTGGAGCTTGTTACAAATATCGGTGTTGTCCAGCGGCAGGTCCGTGCAGACAGACGGAGACTTCTTGACGAGTCGAGACATTACTGAAGTAGAAATGTCTCAGAGCAGCTAACAAGACCGCTGTCAAGACTGTGGCGCGTCGTAACGTTAGACAGTGAGTTTACCTTTTGAGTGGCAGCTCTTTAGCGAACTTTGATAAGAAACGCCACTTTGCATCCTCCACTGTAATCGCCTTTGCTCGCCACGGACACTGAGACGTCCTTTATATTGCCTGACATAAATTAAACACATTTGGGATATACCATTTGAATCGTATTTATATATTACACCAAAACATAATAAATAATGTTGTTTTCAATATTTTCTTGACTATTGTATGATAAAAACATTTGATGTAGATACATTTCGACAACATATTATTTCGAGATAAATACAGGCTCTTTCAACGTGCACCTCGTTTCCATGGTATCACGAACAGCGTTACGCTGGAGCGGGGTCCTACTTGATGAACAGTCGCATTATCTCTCCCATCTGAAACATGGCTGCTTTTACGACAGATATTCTCGTTCAAACTCCGTAACTCTACAGTCGCCTTGCTGCAGTTTTCCCGAGGTGTTTTGAAAAACAGCGACTCGCACCGGTTTTGCAGTTTTTGGACTACAAATTTAATGTGACGTCATTTCCTGCCGCCTCAACGACTAACTGGTTCAAAGCTGTTGGCGGTATGTGTATGAACTCTGTTGTGAATTAGTTTATTACACATTTGTAGTGTGAGGACATCATGTTGTCTGTTAGCACCGGGAATCTCGTGAGCCCAGCTGTTACAATCTGTTGAACTGATAACCATTGTTAGCTTAGCTAACAACTGATAAACGAGCACAACCTGTTTAGGTTAGTGTTAAAACCCTAATACATGTCTGTAAGAAATGTAATGCTGTGTAACTAGCTATTACCAAACCTACCACTTTATCTCTGAGATAGATGAATAGCACGGGACGGTCAGTTCAACGTGGAGTACAATAGAGTGTCTATAATAAACCAGCAACTCTTAATCTCTTAGAAAGGTGGTAAACTATATCTGTATTATGTGTTGTGTTATTTATAAACTACCGTGTGTGGTGAATCTGTGACTATAAACTTGTTACAGGTGTGACTATCTGACTGCTGTGTTCACTTCAATGGCTCCTCTCAAATTTGCTATTAAGGTAAGTGAACATTTTATATTCAGCATACAGACCCTTGAAGTAGAGTGTTGAATTAAATGCATATTATGTATATTATGGTGTTATATTTAACAGTATTGTGTAATATTAAAATGCTCACTATTTATGTGCAACAGCTATTATAACCTTTACATCAGATTTGTGAGTCTACCATTTGAATAAAGCTGAAGTTGAACATACAGAGAGAAAAAAACTTGAAAAAGCTTAAACATATTTTCAAGAAGTTATGGTTTATCCCAACATTTACATTTAAAGTTATAATAACTTCAAATATATATTTTAAAGAATGGGATGAATCTACATTTGATTAAAACCTTTCAGGTGGTATTGACAGCATTCATAACACTTTGTATTGTTATTGTTACTAACAACTGCTACAGACACTAGTTACAGCAATTGGTCTATGTGAAACCAGCTGTTGTGCAGTATGGGGAAAACAATGCAACAATGCTTAATATTATGCTGCATTGCCCTCTACGTTTGCTTTATTCATTGTTTTGTCCTTCTCAGTAGGGAATTATGTGACCACTAGAGGGAAGTACAGACACATGTTGCAAGTGTCTTGCCTCCACATTTTGACGTTGTCATTCATCCTTTAGATTAGAACACCTTATTCAGAGTTTCTGGTCACTTTTTGCAAATCCCAACTGACTGCCTCCCCGAGAGCCTTTTGTTAATGGACGCAGCCTTACAGAGCAAGGGAAACTCATTCTATTAAAACGCCAAGCTGTTCATCCTCAGTCTGATGTTCTGTCAGGAATAATTCACATCAGATGTTTTTGTTAAGTGCAGGAAAAGCCACTGGTCTCTCTTTTGTTGATGTTTCATTTATTGAGAGTTTTGGATGAGGCTGCAGATTTGCACTGATCTCTCACATCCTCCATAATGCCATGTGTGCCTAGTTGACCAGATATTGCATTCACTCCCTTTATTTGTTTCATATGCATGCCTGCATACAGGCCACCCCACCACCCCCCTCTTGGTTGTGGGAGAGTAAAACCCTGGAGGTTCACGGAGGGTTCCTTCCCACTGGGCACATAATGATACTTTTGTGTTACCCTGCCTGAGAAAATGGACACAGCCTCCACCATGCTTAACCAACTAACCACAAAACAAGTACAGTATGTTAGAGGGGATTAAACAATAGCATTTAAGGCACTACCCATGGCTCCTTTTTCGCAAAGCAAACGCCACTACTTCATGTTTTTTTAAATCATTACATTAACTTCCGAGTATTTTTAAAGAACAAACATCTGCACAGAGACATTGTTTTCACAAAGGCATGTTGCAAACTCAGTTCGACGGCTTGCACAGAGCAAGGATCTTTTTTGTAATTAGTCAAGTTTTTGGATTCACCATAACATGTTTAGTAGGCTGTACACCAGTGTTTTTTTTATGTTTTCTTTCTCTGACAATGTTTTCAAAGCAGCTCCCTCCCAGTCTGTGAAACTGCAGGAGGTGCTGGTATGCTCCTTCTTAAATAGGCTTAAGACTATATAGTGACCTGCCACTTCTCAGACCTCCCGAAAAAGGGCCTGCAGGCTAAAACACTGATCCACTGAAGCGGTTGCTGTCTGCCAGGACATTACCGCTGCAGAGCCCTGCAATCTGCCTTCTATTAGCAATATGCACTGCTGACTTTCTAACCATCTACTGTAGAAGGTTGAGACCAAAGGGTTTTTTTAAGAATAAATAGACTGAGGTATAACAGAGCAGTTTAATGTCAGAGGTTTATGCTCTGTTTAG
Source organism: Cottus gobio (assembly GCA_023566465.1). NCBI lineage: Eukaryota > Metazoa > Chordata > Actinopteri > Perciformes > Cottidae > Cottus > Cottus gobio. The sequence continues at coordinate 16,884,465 of CM042225.1, read as the reverse complement.
TGTTGTTGTTGCGTTGCAGATGACCTCATATCGGACCACACATCTTGCCTCTGTACAAAATCATTGCAGTTTGATTGTAAACTTGTGGAAATTAAAGGGACAAGAATACAAATGCCCTACATTGATGGTCCAAATGTGCATGTCCTAATGTGGTAAAATGCTTCTCAGACAATTTCTCAAGAACTTCTGAGTTTTGTTTGCTTAGTGTTACCTGAATATATTCCTGTCTGTTCTTGCTGCTGGAATTCCACTCCTGGGTTGTGTCTCTTTGTTTTATCATCAAATAAAAAGAACTCAGGTGCTCACATCCACATGAATGAAGGGAGCAATTGCACACAAAACACTTCTGCGAACTATCTGCAAATTTAATTTGTGCCAATAATAATCAAGTCTCAGGTTCCACCGCTCAGTATCTTGCTGTTAGAAAAATTGTAAAAGAGGGGAAACCCAGGTGACTCACAGTACAGAGAGAGCTTGGGAATGAGGGCAAATAAAGCCTGAGAGCAAGATTGTCACACCCACAGATCTAAAGCGCTCCCCTGGGTTCTTTGCAGACTTTCAGAAAGAGAGAAAGAGAGAGAGAAAGTCAGAAAAAGAGAGAGACAAAGGGGGAGTGGGAGAGATGCAAGTTTTATTGAGTGAGACCGCATCTGCTGCCCCTTCTTTCCCAATGTAAACATCTGCGGCTGGTTAGTGTTAGCCTTTGAGCTAAGTGCAGTCCGAGAAGGTCTGGTTCTCTTACGGCGCGATAGCAATGGCAAAGGGCAGCGAGGTGGGGAGGTGGGCGAAGCTGCTCCAAAGAGTTTGGGCCCTGTGCCCAACTCGGAGCAGCACAGGCGGGAGGATGGAGAGCAGGGTCTGGGAGAGAGATAAGGGAAGGTAGAGTGTTTTGGGAACTGAGAGTGATATAGACCAGAAAGGGAAAGGAGCTGTCGGTGGGTTTGAGTCGGGATTTGTTTATTCAAACAAATATGAAGGCATTTCCTCATGTTGTGCTGTCTGTGTGGACCGTGGGCAGCTACGGTCTCAGGTGTTGGGGTTAGGGTTCTCATGTTTTTGTCTTTGTTAACCCCCTTTTTACCCCCCAACAGGTCATGGTTATCAGATTGGCAGTGGGGAGAATTAGGATAGCGAAGTTGAGCTGAGCCTGCAGGAAGACTCGGCCCTTTTCATTCCCTGTGTGACAGCATACAATAGATGGCACAATAAAGGATTTGGTATTAAGTAGCGCTCCTCGCCGCCTCTCATTCAGCCTTCGGCCTCTGTTCATAACTCTAAAAGGCCTGTGCAGGACGGAGAACAAAGCAGTGCTGGCCCACTTTAGCACGTATGAAAGGAGTAACTTCCTCTAGAATTTGGCCCTTTTATCAAACCTTTCTTTCCAACAACGGTGACAGTTGTGCAGAGTATTGCCGTAAATGCGTCAAAGCAAATAACACAAAGTAGGAGAGCTCATGAATTTGATAAATAATGATGTGGAGTTACTGAAATCCGTCAGGGTCCTGCTGATGGTTCTGTAGAGATTGTGTTGTAGAGAAAGGCATGTGTGGTTGTATTTGCTGAGAGACTGAAGTTATTAGTCTTGTTTTCACTCTTTCGTGGAGCATACTGGATCTTTTTTTCCCCGGCACTTTCCAATTGCTTTGCACAAGGAAGACGAGGTTCTTGTGATCTGTATTACTGCCTCTCCAAAGTGCTGGGCTGCTTACAGAGACCTCACCAAAGAGAAGCTGGGGGGTCATAGTTCATGGCAGAGTTCAGACTGGATATCCACTGGTCACTCTTTGTGCTGGGAGCTGACAAATTTAGACCACATGATTGTGTTCGGAGCCTTTGTGTAAAATTAGATTCTTCTGCTTTGTTTGTCTTATTGGCCACAATTAACGCAGACTTTCTTTCATACAAGCTCTGTTGACTGCGTCTAAATAGCGTCGCCTGGACTTAAAGATTGAACAGGGAAATTTCTACCGTCACCAAATCCCCAGTTTTGCTAAGCAAATTAATTTTTTCTTATTAGTGTAATTGCATTAGCTTTCCTGACAAAATCCCCTTATTTCTTAGAAGCCCGGGGAATCACATGCTGTTTTTGTGTAAGAGGCAGACCAATGTTTATCATTAATGTCCAGTTCCCAGTTGAGTCTCGTCTGCTGCTCTAATGTGATAAAAGGAAGTTAGTCTAAGGCTCGCTAGATGTCTGGCTTTCAGCCCAAAACACAGACTCAATCAGACGCTCTGAAGCCTCTTTAGGGGAGTCACCCTTTTGCGTCTCTATAAATGCAGCACTTCCTACACTGCTCCCTTCATTCCAGGATATTGATCAGATTAACCTTGTGTGTCGCTCTTTTGAGCTCGCATTAGCTTGTGTAATTTTGAGCGATGTACCGAGAAGACTGATCTTGTGGTCCTTATCAGGATTTACACAAGTGCCGGCCCAGGGGACTGAATGTTAGAAACCCGCAGCATTATAAAACATTCCGATGCCACAACACCATTAATATGCACACAACACGTCCATGGAGGTACATTTACATTTCTCTGACACATTGTCAATATTATACATTTATAAAAAATTTAATTTACACCCGATAAACTGGTTACTCATGTATACATTTGAATTCATACCCAATAAACGGGTAACTCATGTACAGTGGCAGCGTATATGATACCTCATGTATGAAGTTATTCAGAGGGCTCAAAACTCAGAGACTATAGTCAGGATACCAAAACCTTTCGTGTGTGTGTGTGTGTGTGTGTGTGTGTGTGTGTGTGTGTGTGTGTGTGTGTGTGTGTGTGTGTGTGTGTGTGTGTGTGTGTGTGTGTGTGTGTGTGTGTGTGTGTGTGTGTGTGTGTGTGTGTGTGTGTGTGTGTGTGTGTGTGTGTGTGTGTGTGTGTGTGTGTGTGTGTGTGTGTGTGTGTGTGTGTGTGTGTGTGTGTGTGTGTGTGTGTGTGTGTGTGTGTGTGTGTGTGTGTGTGTGTGTGTGTGTGTGTGTGTGTGTGTGTGTGTGTGTGTGTGTGTGTGTGTGTGTGTGTGTGTGTCAAGTCCAACCCCAGGAAACCACTGTGGGGCTCATCCGTGAGTCGGCCCTTGTGTTTTGATTGACAAGGTCGGACCCTCTGTTGCTCGGCTTTCCCACACGCTGGTAATGGTTGGAGGCAGTCAGCTGAGGCCACCAGTCATCCGTGGACCGCTGTGAGACAAAGGGAAGAGGATGGAGAGAATACTTATCTGTAGGGACGAGCTGATTCTGACAGGCAACATGCATACATTTTATACATGAGGAGCTTGCACAAAAGGGGGGGGGGACTCTGTTCTGGTCCATGGCATATTGTTGTCTTTGTGAAAGCATGTTTTTATGGAACGAGTATTGTTTATAATTTGCTAGGTTTGTACAGAAACTATTCAGTATTTCACAGTTTTCTGTTTGAGCTAATCATCTCGAAGTGGGGACTTCCGTTTTGTTCTAGGATATTTCAAGGTATGGGTTGATAAGACAGAAGATCACATCTTAATTAATTGGCTATAAGAGACTAACAAGAATAGCATTCATATACCGCTAGTCTTGGTAAAACGCATGCAGAGACTTACTTGGGTACAAGATGGCACACATTCAGGCTTCAAGACTTGACATATCCTGCAGAAGAACAGTGCCTGAATTTACAGAAACATTCAGTGATCGGTCATATGGGGGCGCCCTCCCCTCTAGTTGACCTGCAAGTACAAGTAAAAAACGCAGCTTCACTTCAATTATTATTGCAGAAAGACAATGAGAAAGGAAAATGCTCTCACGGGAAAAAAAGAAAAGAAAAACATTTGTCAGCTTGATCTGCTCAGAGCCAGTATTTAGCCATTTAACGTCACTTGATGAAAGGTTCCCAGCCCAACTTGAGTTTTATAACAATGAATAAAACTCTTTTTAAACAAGAGGAGAGAGTTTGGAAGTGTAGGCTTGTGTCTAGAATTAGGACCTACGTGGTGGAGGCCTTCCCCTACACCCAGTGGGTTCTTTCTCTCGCGTCATCCTGAGAACCAGCCGTATAGGAACATCCCTCAAGTCTGGACTGTAGTTTAGTCATCGGCAATGCTTCCCACCCAGGGGACGGGTTTGTACACACTCTTTAGTTGTACTCGGTGAGCCTGAAATCTGGTTCTGGTTTTGTCTTTCACTGACTGTGTTTGCTACCCCACTCAGTTCAATGCTTTTCTGCGGCATTATCACTGTGGGTTTTAGGGCAGTACTTGTTGCTCCTCTGTGTCATGTTGTGGGTGGTCTCAGTCCATCCATTACTTCCTTGTCCAGGGAGAGGCGAAGTTCACACGAGACCCACATCCATTTGCTCTCTGCAGCGGGCAGCTTTTGCACTCATGTGTAAACTATAATCAGGCCAGCATGAGAAAGATGTAACGGCAACTTAACCGGCCGCGGCATTTCTGGCCTGCCCGTCCTTTGTAGCTGATTGTCATTGACACAGTGACGTCGTGCTTCAGGAATCCACTCTGCAGCCCTCCACTCAGCTTTCGACAGCACTCAAAAAGTTGTAGTGCAGAAGTGCAGGAACATTGCAGAGTGCTTTAGGGCAGATCTGAGGAGTTCCTCCACCATTCTGATACAAAGAGGGTAATCTCAATTTTGATGTAGCCTGTTGTGACCTGAGGCGGTGACTGTATTGTGAAAGCTTATAGAAAAAAATAAATACTTTTTATCCTGAGAGTGGGGAAATATGAGGAGACAGACAGGCCCATGCTTTTTTGTGAAGAGGTTGGTAAAGAGATGGCTAGACAGGGAAACAGGAGGGAGGGGACTGCTGTGAGAGGCCTGGGGTGATGTTTGAGGACACGGGGGTCGTTGTGGTTTGTCTCGCTGTCAATCACCCACACTCTGATTTCCTTTGTTGTCTGTGAGCTCAATGCCCCTCGGCAACCTGTGGCTGTCCTTCCTCTTTGTGTTACAGTGTGGGAACTTTGCTGTGCTGGTGGATCTCCACGTTCTGCCCCTGGGCGGCCAAGAGGACGCCGGCTGGTTTACTGCGAACCACATTCAGGTACAGAGACACAGGAAGGAGGGCGTGCGTGCGTGTGAATACGTGTGTGCGTGAGTATATGGCTTTTGTTCAGCTGGAGGCCTTATCAAAAGTCAGCAGCAGCGTGGAATTCAAAATGACTTTGAGCCTTCGGCCCGATCTTCTTGGGGGTTTCCATTGTTGCAAAACAGTTTTAATCGCTCCAACCAGCTACTTGTGGAGTTGCCTTACTGACCTTCCTCCTGAGACCTGTTGTCTGTTTGTGCTCATCATTTATCTTTACTTCCCAAAACAACTGCCGTTGTCTCATCTGCTGTGCTGATTTATCTGCCCACTGTCTTTAGGAGGTTACGGCCCTGGTGCGAGAGGCTGTGGACCAGAGGGTTAAGCAGTACGTGGAGGGCCACAATGGAAGACAGCCCAAACAGAAGAAGGAGCTGACACCTGCTTCAGCCTTTTATGTGAAAGGTAACACACCTTTTTGTGACCCTCATTACACTGTCGAGCCAAAAGTCTGTAATTTATTGGTTTACGACCCGTTGCATAGTTTCTTTATGTGTTTACTTTGATCATTAGTTTAATTGTTCTGGGTACAAGTTCTATTTAATCTGTTTTGAACTCACCCACAGTGTCTATGATCCACTCTTAAAGTCAAGTTGTTTACTTTGACTATGAACTCAAAACTCTTATTAATTCACTTGGACCCCAGTGCAGAGATATGCCTGAAGAGGATGGGAATAGGCTTACAAAACAGTCCAAAAAGAGTTGCATGGCTCCCATTTTGAGGAGTGTGGGAGGAAAGACAACAGAACTAGTTGGAACACGGCGTCTCTCTACGCCCAGGGCGTGACCCGGAGGCAAGAGCTGATAGGAGTTTTCATATTGCGTTGCATTGTTTAACTTGGCACAAAATATGAGCCAAATTAAATGGTAATGCTCGTAAACCCTAATGTGCTGTTGGCACACCTGTGTTTATCTGTACTTGTACTGGATGATACCAAAAAACAGTTGTCCCTGTCAGACATACACATGCAATAAATCATACAGACAGACAAATAAATAAGGCTCCATTGTGAATAGGTACATTCAATTCATCCCTCTGTATCCAATGCAAGTGCATTTCCCCAGCCACCCACACACACAGGCCTTTGAAGCACTGCAAGTCTGGCTTCAGAGGAGCCCCCAGCTGCGTGTTGTAAGGCAGACAGGTTTGTCACAGGTAGCAGTTAAGGGCAGTTAAACTGGGCTCACTCAGCAGGGCAGGCCTGACTGTGAGAGTTGGATTACAGGGCACTTGGTTCCATAAAGTTTCTCCTGTGGCTGCAGCTCTGCCTCTCACGCGACGCCCCCTCACTTTACTCCTCTCATCTGTTAAATCCGTGCATTCACGTGTGCATTTACGTTGTCCTTTTTCTCGACGTAATGTACAGTCATCCTCAAACGGGAATACTGGTCGCATGCATGTGTGCGCGCATGCACACGTCAGAACCAGTGAGAATCAAAAGTTGGCCCGGTGAGTCGGAGAGATGCATCCTCCCCCTGGGCTAGGTGTGAACAGGCTGGCAGTGTACAGTTACTGCAAAGCCTGTCTCATATTCCCCATGACAGACTGAGGAGAGACAGACATCTCTAATGATGGAGATCACAGACTGAGGCTCCACACACACACACTTACACCCACACATTCACTCCACTGTGTGAACAAGGGGACTATCAGTATTTCAGCAGGGAAATATGCATGTAAAAATGATTAAGCTCCTTGCAGCTTTGCCAAAAAAAGGAAGGAGTAACCAGTGGAACATGACTCCATGCCGTACTGGAGAATTTTCCCCAAGCAGAACATGAAAAGGTACGGCGCCTCAAACAGGCCCACACAGTTCATGTGCTCTAGTCCTATTAAAAGGCCTTAAGTGAGTGTAATCACATTCTTGGTCCTTTCATTGTCCCATGCGAGGGAGGCAGCAGAGCTATAAAGGTGGAGACTGTGACTGTGAGAAGTAAGCAGGCAGGCAGGAGCCATAAAAAGGGAAGGACGGACTATAGGCTTATGGAGCAAACCTCAGGGTAGGTATTAAGTATTGGGGTCGTCTATTCAGCAAGCAGGTCAAACGCTAACATGCTAATCCTCACATGACTTTCAGACTGTCCAAAGCAGGGAGTGGAAACTGGTTTTCGGCGTGTATCTGTTTCAGCGGAGGACCTATTTGCATCCGCGCGCGTCTGTGCAGCGTTATGTTATCTGAGAGCAGAATTAAGGTGGATATCCTGGACTGAGACTTGTGTATGTGCCGAGACACGTGCTCATTCATGTTGTTGCTGCACACAGTGAAAGGTGTCAGGCGGAGTGGCACTGATGTCTGGGCCAAGAATAGGCGGATGGAGTGTGGTGCTATGTGTGGGATGGTATTAGAGGGGGAGTTGTGGGTCTTGTATGAGGCGGTGTTTGAGCTGGTGCCAGAGTGAAATCACAGGGGCTTCCGCCAACAGACAGCAGTAAGAACAGCGTAACCGCCTCAGCTGTTGGCACTTCCAATGAGCCATCAACAGCTTTCAGCATTCCAAGGCCCTTCAGCGCAAATGTTTGTATCGGAGTTATCCCTATGGGTTATTGTATCTATGTGTGTATGCTGTGTTGGGTGCACGTGTGTGTGTGTGTGTGTGTGTGTGTGTGTGTATAGCACCCATGTCTCAGAGAGGCTTCTGCCAACATAAATTCAAGCCTTTTCTTTGCATCTCTGCTGCAGTGGCCAATTTCCAATTGTCAACCCCCCCCCCCCCCCCCCCCCCTTCTTTCTTACCCAGGCTACATGAGACTTCATGATTAGCTCACAGTGATGTGATTTATTTATGTTTTTAGAGAGATAAACGTAGGGAACTTTTCCCACCAAACATCTTGGCTCTGGACAAGCAGAGTGGACATGCTGGACTCTAGAAGCCCAGGAAAGGGAAGCTTGGGAGAGGCCTGCACTCTTGATGGGAGACTGTGTTGAACACACCCACATTTTCTCAGAATAATTACAGATTGAAAATGAGTAGATAATAGTTTCTCTATGCTTTGGAATACATGTTCTTGTTATCTGATAGGACATTTGAGTAAAGATGCTGGTGGTTATGCTTGAAGACAGCAGCCGTGTCACAATTATCCTCGTTGCTCTGCAGGAAACAGCCTCACGTCAGACATGACCCTCTTGTCTCTCTGATATACTATCTATATAATAATATAACAATGTAATATCTACTTTCTGCATTTGATAAGATACTTAAACTCTTGCTCTTGGTATATATAGTTTCACCACAAGGGGATATTGATTTTGTACTCCATAATGGTGTATGTGTATGTGCAGCGTGTAAACCGAGAGGGCCCATTTTACGCGGGTTTAGTTAACATGCCATTTCAAACTGCCAAAGCACGTTACCAGATGTCTTACATCTACTATTTGAATCGATACAGCCAACATTGATCTCTCCATGTGAGGCAGAGCTCGGGTGTAGCTTAGCCGGGTGTTCGAGTGGCCTCCTACCAGTCAGAGGAGTTAGAGGAGTCCTGGCAAAGTGGTACCTAGAGAGCATTTTAGCCCATGGCAGAGCTGGTGCCTTCTTCCTCTCTCTGCACAGGTGCCAGGACTTAGGGGGAGGGAACACCTGCCAGCCTGTTTCCCCATGGCCACGGCAGGCTGGAGAGGCATTTTCCCAGGCTCCCCAGATGAATGGTCACTAATAGCCGTGGGAGAGGGCTTTGCGAGTGCTGCACAGTGTACCACTGACTCCTCTTGGCAGCCCTATGAAGGGGGCTTAAGGCGGCCTGGCCACGGCCATTGCGGGAAAAGCACAAGTGTTGCTGGATAGCTTTACTGTTGGAGAATGTGTTTACGAATGACCATCTCCCTCTCAGTGAAGAATGCGCATGATGTGTGGTGACTACAGGGGAGATGGTTCATTTTAGCACTGCCCTGTCAGGGCCGTGTACATTTAGCTTCCTTGTGCTTCTCTGGCTCTTTGAAGGCCTTCAGCCCCACGTCGAACCATTTAGCAAATTTGGAAAATCCCTTCAGACTTTCTGTGTACAAAATGCAAAAAGTTTAATGTCCATTTTTGGGAGAATTGGTACATGCCGACCTTTCAGCCTCCTACTGTGACCTTTCTGAAGACACAGAAGTACTGTGGCGACAACCTGTGTTAACCCATGTTGCTTCTTCTCAGTGCTACCACGCAGCTATTACTATTTATGTAAGTGGCTGTTATGTGGGGACTGGTCTGTAAATAGAGAGGCATGCATGTGGCAGAGTTACCTGCCCTGCTCTGTGTTACTGGGCGTGAGGCAGGCTGGGATTAAGGCGAGGGGGGAAACGGAGACCTGTGACAGGAACAAAGGAATTCCAAGGCCCGAGCTGGAAATGGATCCTGATCAGAGTAGCCACTCCAGCCAGTCCTGCCCCTCTCGCCCTCCCTCCCCTGGCCCCTGCTGGGCAACCCCCTTTCCCCTGGTGCTTTGTGGTGTTGCTGTGGCTCTTTAAATCCTTTCTGTAAGCCCCCGGCCTTACTCAGCAGCAACACATTGGACAGTCTGACTCCAACGTTAACCCTCCCCCTTCCTATTATTACACACACACACACACACACACACACACACACACACACACACACACACACACACACACACACACACACACACACACACACCCTTTCGTTCTTTATCTTTGTCCTTTGTGGTCCTCTTCTCTTCTGCCTGTGCCCTCCATGTCTGCTCTCCTCATGTCGTCTCTTTTATGTTTTCACTTTCTCTCCTTCTCCTCCTCCGCAGGGTCAGCTGCAGCCTCTTAGGGTACAACCGCAATCCCCACCATAACTGTCACACCACACTCTTTTCCCATATAATTAGGGCCTGAGCACGGATCGCATTCATGTGACTGTTCCCATTCACCACAATCTGGTCTGGGTGATTGCACCCACTCTCTTGACTTCATGCAAAGCGTCCAGCGTGTCCAGAATGCCTTGTTTTAGTAATCACTGAAAGGTCTCAGAGGATGTTGTCGTTTCTCCCTGTTCTTTGCTTCACTGTAAAATAACTGGGTCATGTGATCTTATGAGCTCTGTGGTTGTTCCTGTGGACAGATGTCATTGTTGTGCTGCGTGCCAAATGTGCCTTGTGTGGTCAGGAAAGGTCAGCCTAAGATGGCCTCAACAAAAGCAACACAGCCATTAATGCTTTCCAGGCCTTTGTTGGCATGCGGCCATTGCCTTATAGAGAAGTGAAGCTCCACTGGCCTTCCGATTCGATTACAGTTCACCTGTCAAGGATTCTCAATGCATCTTTTTGTATTGCATCCTCAATTTTGTATATTACTGCACATGGCCACTTTTTTAATCAATTAATACAGTCTATAATATATAAGAAAAAAATATTGAGACTGAGCTGAAACAAATGCAAACTCCATTGCATCTTACAATCGAGGAATGTCCACACACACCCAGTGCCTTACATCATTTTCATGAAATGAATAAGATCAAATTCAGACGGACACGTCGGTCAATTCAATGCAGAATGTTTTTGCGTGGCTTTACCCGCCGGGTGTCGTTAGTCACTGGAAGCAAAACCTAGCTCGACTTGCCATGTGTGCCATGGTTCACCTATCTGGATTCATAAACACAGGCTAGCAAATGTGCAGCGGGCCCAGCCGGCAGAGACAGCCTGCTTCCAATGAGACCTTGATCTGAGGTTTAAAAAGGCCAGCACACTGCATAACTCAAGTCCACTAACTGCTCTGCACAACGTTAATCGAAAGGAACTTAATGCAAAATAAGCAGTTTGCATCTGAATGCTCTGAAATATAAACAGTGGCAGCACTTTGAGAGATTTGTGGTCTCTTGGGCTAATTACGATATAACGATGATTCAATATGATCTTTTTATTGTGACTGCATTTCTCTCAACAGATTATGTTTCGAAGAAGCCGATTCTTTTTCTCCCGATAATTGCTCTGTGCTCCAAAATGCTCCCCACCACTTTAGTCACATGCTGCATTTATGGGCTGGCCTGAGCTACCATGCTGCGGCGTATTTTGTAACTGCGATGAAGGGGTCACCCAAATGTTAAATTGAACACTCATGTGCAAATATTGTTTCAGGTGGACGTTGTGCAGGATGATAAGGCACAGTGCTCGGCTACAGCCGTAGTTACACAGAGAGTGATGTCCTTCCAGGAAAGCCCCCACTTACACATGGGTAACTTCCTCAGGCTCTCTCATCCTTCACCACTCCACCCGTCTCTCCTGCTCTAAGCCCCAACTCTCCACCCACACTTGAGGACAGAGGGAGGGGGTCCACATCAAAGCAGAGATGTCAAAAGAGCAGGATTCTCAGGCACTGGTGTCTGACTGTCCTGCTGATTCAACTCCTGTTAAAGGGGTTGCGTGGGAATTGCAGTTCTCCTGACACACAGTCACTAGATTTACATGCATTCTAGAGCCGTGGTTAATGAGAGAAATCAGGTTACCGCTGGAAATCAGAGAATGCCTTTACATGCTCTGCAATAACCAGGTTACTGTATAACCTGCATATACATGCAGCTTGTGGGTAATCAGATTTCCCTCCTTCTCACGGCCATGTTTTTCTGGATTGATAATATATAACTGCAGCCTGATGAGGTTTCCATTTTTTGGTGGAAAGATTTGAACTAGACAGGCCACTCATTTTTCCTCTAAATAATCATCTGGAGGAACCAGCTCATTCAAGGCTTTTGATTGAAATATTTTGAATACAAAAATGCATTGCTCCAAGTCAGTTATATTTCCTTCCATCTATTGGTTTCAGCCAATAGAAGTCTCGCTGGGTATCTTTAACACGATACCCTGACGATGGCAAACCTTTTTTTTTTTTTTTTACATTATGTTAAATAAATCAGGTTACTGAAGAAAACTCAGAATAACTAGGCTTAATGACTTAAGTGCATGTAAATGCACCGAGAGAGGACACTCATGGAAGTATTCACTGTGGCCAAGTAATACAGGGCCAGGACCTGCTAGGAACTCCAGAAAGTTCCCCATATCAGAGCAGAGGTTCTTATGGATTCCTGCAGGAGTCACAACCGCATGGGCCGCCAGGAATGCGGATGGCGAGAAGAAGTAGGCTATGTTTTCTATGGCTGTTTTAATGATCTCCTCAGGACATAGCTGAAGTTAATGAAGTCTGTTCCATGGGGCCTTACCTTTGACCCCGGTCTGAATGCTTCTCACCCCTGTCTGTTCCATTTTACAGTCCTAGTCACTCTGGATGCCTTTTGGTTTGTTGACTTTTCTTTCCTCTCATTGTTTTCCCAGGAAGCGGTGAAAGCTGCAGGGATGTGTGTGCGTTCTTGTGTGTGTGTGTGTGTGTGTCTCAAAGTACAGTATTCTAGCCTTGGCACCGGCCCTGTGGAGTCTGTGTCCTTTTTCTGCAGTTGTCCTGCGGTACATAACAAGATGGTATAAGTATCTCCATACAAGCGGTTACGTTATTAACAACCACATTTCTGAAAACATGGCGTGCTGGCTTGTTTATGGTTTGACCCGCCATGATATTGTTGTGCATCAGGTTACAAAACAATTAAGCAAGACCATCTTCTCCTGCAGGAAGTACAACTGAAACCCTTTGAGGGCTCCACTGCAGATTTGGTTATTGCACCACTGCAGGCCACAGTTGCCGCAGAAAGGGGCCACTCATTCCCAGAGGACGCACTAGCAAACTGTTTGTGAGAGAGAAACATGAATGTAAGCTTAGCACGAGAGAACCCGGGCAGAGGGCCAAGAGCAACTCTGTGCTGTGCAGGACGTTATAAAGTTGGAGCAACAGCTGATGTCTCGGGCCATGGCGTTGCACTGGTTCCCAACTCTGTGTCCAGACGTCCCTGTCAAACTTGTCCTGGGAATTGGCAAGCTCAGCCCACCAGGGAGAGCAATGAGCATAGTTGTAGCGCTAGACATGAGGCCCAAGAGTCTAACGGACAAAATCAAAGCGACTGTGCAATGAAAGACGCTTCCCTCCTGGACCCAGAATGGGCAGAGAAAAACCACACAGAGCTGCATTCCTCTATGGGTAGATATCCAGCATGAGCGATAGATGACCACTGATTTGCTATTTAAAGAATAATAGAATAGGAGTTTTTTTTTTTCAGTAAAGGAATGCTGCTATTGTTTACTGCAAATAAACTCCACATACCATGCAGTGTTTTAATGCAATTACCCATTGGGATTAATTAAGCACTCTATTTAAAGTTATCAAGTATTACTACATACTTTATGTACATCAAGTATCAAAAAGGGACTGACTTGGGCCCCGAGCTCTAACGACAATTCAGGGAGGTTCTCCAAAAGTGTTTGTTCTCATGGATCTAACCAGTGTCCTGGTTCAACAAGACATCGCACTGTACAGTCCATACGAAGTACCCAAATGTAAGTACTTGTACCGGGTCCTGAATCAAGTGGTAACCCTATTTTATTAAATTGTATCACGGACGAAAACAGACAATTACTACACAATGAATGTTTTTTAACACCCTTGAATTAAAGCTGAATGTAGTCACTGCTTTCTTGCAGTGCAATACTATTTCAATGTGATGTGGTACAGAGCCAGTACAGCAAAATAAATGTCACTGCCACTACGCACTGTGCGGTCGAGTTAAGCTGACCTGATTCCTCGGTTGACAAAACAGAGGATGTAAAAGGATTCCTATAAATCCATATTTATCATTCACTTACAGCTGTCCCATGGCCCCTCCTACTGCTGAAGGGCAGGGATTTTCAATGTGAAGCTCCTGGTTTTGTATCCTCAGAGCTCTAGGTAAATGTCAGTCCCTGATTAGATGACTAGAATAAAAGATTATAAATGTGTCTTTGTGCCGCCTCCAGGAGACTTTAATGCATGTTCACAAACCTCCATTACATTGTCTAAAGTCAATTTAGCTGGAGGCTGAATTTCTATTTAACAGCTTTTGAGGATCAAACGCATTCCCATTGATGCTAAACTGACAAGTATAGCCTGTCACCTAAGTACCACTTTTACCATATTATCCTCCTATAATATTGATTGTCATGGATTAGTATCATAGGAACGAACAGGTTTTCATATTGTGAAAGCTCTTTGAGTTCTCACGATAGTTTCATTTGAATTGGACTTAACTTCTAATTAAGTCTTTTTGTTCTTTTTTCCTCTTTTTTTCTTAGTCTGACAGACTGACTTTGTTTTGTTTTAAGTAGATTTTATTGGATTTTGTAACTCCAATGTCTTCCATTCATTTATATGTTTTTATAATTTTGCAAGTTTGAATTGTGTTTGCTAAAGTAGTGACCCCGGTTGCTAATTCCTCCACAAACACAAAGAAAAAGAAAGCCATGGCGGGGGGCATTAATCACTGGCCAATGGACTTAAATATATACCTGTGGCAGTTTTGTGACACATTGTCTCTTTAGTTGCATGTCATTATCCAAAGAATCGCCAAGCGGCTGCTTTTTGAAGTCAATAATTAAATGCTTTGAGCTGGTTCCTTCACAAAGGCGCCTCTCTCACGTGTGTGTGGCCGAGTGCTGTTAACATGCTGTCTGCTGTTGTCAACAAACGCACCGTGTGCGGCATATCCGTCCTAATTGTAGATCTTTTGGAGGAGGCTTATCCAAAATTTCTCTTCCGTTTTTATCCATGATGGACTGTCAGAGTTGTTGCTGAGGAGGGAAAACCTCCCCACTTCCAAAATGTCAGCTCTTCAGAGACAAAGGCAGCCGTCGTTTTTAGCTTGATGACGGTGCATATTTGACATTACCCAGGGAGTGCTGAGCTGAATGCAAGAGGTCGGGACTTTCTCCAACTATGGAAAACATGTAATCCTCTAATTGACGTTAAAATACTACAAATCCCTGTTGTCAGCAGTTAATGAGGTTTTCACACGGCAACAGCTATATAAGAACTCAAATAAGAAAAAGAAAAAAATAGAGTTTGTGGTAAAGTCGAGCAGGGTATAGTTTTACATTCACTTTAACAAGAAGCGGAAAAAGTACCGAGATGGTACCAAAGGGTGAGCAGGTTCCTCCAGCTTCCCAGAACTGTTTACAAAGAACAACTGATGGAGTGTTGGCTAGACAATTGCTTTTAGTCAACAAATTCCTGCCAGATTAGGCAACAGGCTTCTGTTTCTGCCGGCACATCTTACATACCATAATACTCATTCCATGACAAATAGAGCAGAGGTGCTTTCTCTGCTTTCTCCAAACTGGGAGGTCAGTTCCATGAATGAGTTGGCTGGTTTTGTAGTCAGCTGAGTTTAAGATTAAGTTTAGCGGGAAATTGATGGAATGTGTTGTAAGCATGGAGAGTCACGTAGAGCTAACAGCACAATAATGTAGGAAGGAGCAGTGTATTTAGTGTTTAAGAAGTAGAGCGGCCGTTTACACGTGTGATCTCTAGTCCTGTATTCACTTTAAGTTCAGCATGGCCAAGTGTGCTCCTGCAGTATGTGATGGGAGTAGAGCTCATCACAAGAAGGGGTTTGTATTGGACACAACATGTTTGTGTAGTGCGTCCCTTCATTAACCACTTTCTGCACTTTATCCACTTCATCTTCAAGTCTTAGAAATGGTGTCATATGTCCAATATGGTGCCTTTCTGCTCTTTTTTTTTTAATTCTTTTTTTTTTTTTAAACTTCAATTGTATTTATGTTTTGTTTGTTTGTTTCATAGGGAACAACTTCAACCTGGTGGCCAATTTTCTGAAGCGGCACTTCAACCTCCGATGTGTTGACAAGCGGCTCTATGGGGGTATGTACCCATGTTTTCAGAGGATAAACTTCCAGTCAAATAATCAGAAATAGATTGCTCAATGGCTCGTACTCAGCCAAAATTCCCACAGACGGAGCAAGTCATCTGTGGTCTGTATGTTGATTTTCCCCCCCTCACTTGTTTTTATGTCCTGTCCCTACCTGCTCGGGTGTTGTTGAGAACAGGCAGCCATTAAGTGGTTCTCTGGAGAGGCTACTGAGAGTGGGAGGGAGAGAGCGAGAGAAAGATTGGAGGTCTGTCTGTGGAGGGCAGTAAGAATCTATCTCCACGGCCCATCTAGTGCCTGTGACCCGTGGCCACCTTTTCATGGGACCAACATGTCTCTCTTCCTGTCAGTAAAGTTAATATCTGTTCCCTCGGGGCTGGGATGTCAGTCTGCAGCTCTGACCTGCTGCAGACTGAGAGGACGGCTTCTCTCAGCAGGCCCGTTTCACATCACATTAGACCCCGTCTCCTGAGGTCAAAGGTTGTGTAATTTGGTCCAGTGAGTTAGCTGTAGTATTAGCTGTAGTCAGCTGTAGTATATTGACTAGTTGTACATGGCAAATGGCATGGTACCCTTTAGATGTAACACAATGGGACTTTTTAAAACTGTTCCTATAATTAGCCAATCAGATTGCGGTGGTAGTTTTAGATTACAATTGTTGCTATTCACAGCCTATTATCAGTGGGACAGTGCATTAGAGGACAGTGCATTAGAGGAATACGCATATGGTCCTTAAAACGGGGTAGGGGGGTATATAATATTCGGTGAATAAATGTGCCCAGCAAATTTCACAGCAATCTGCATAATAGATAATTTTTGTAAGCAAAACCAATGTATTCACAAATAGCCACTGAGGTGGAATATAAGCTTTTAAGGACTAGATTCCAGACAGCTTTAGACCCTTTGAACAGAAAGAGTGCTCGATGAAGAATACGATCGTATGTAATAATGGTCCCGTAATGTGTTCCCACAGGGAGTGATGCAGAAGTCAGAATAATGTTGCACATTTTGGTGCATACAGGAGGCTATTTAACAGGCCATCGGTCAGATATTGGCCATTTAGGCTGTCCAGTTGAGGTGATATGTTGGAGTCAGTTAATATGGAGTTCTCACGGATCGTTAGATTACTTATCATTATATAATATTATTGTAAATGGTCTTTGCCCTTTCAAGCAGATATTGAAGCAGATAAAACATTCATAGTCATCTTACTCCCAGGAGCATACAAAACAAAAATGTGTCTAATATTTCATGCTATTTACGTGCTCATAAAGCTCAACAGTTATCTGTAAACTGCCATTTTCTCCCTGGTCTGAGGGACAGGAAATACTTGGTGTTTGTAGATGTAAATTTAAATCTCCACCACATTTCCCACTGTCTGACTTTGACTCATAATTAGAGTTGAGCCCACATTATTAACGACCATGGTCTGTGTTGTTTCTTTTCCTGCCTTCAGATTTGCGTGTGTTTCCTGAACGCTATGTTGTGTGTGCGAGCTGTCCAGAGGATGCCGCAGCGCACCATGGAAACCTGAGCATGGCCGCGGTGAGTGCTGTTTATTCTCCTCTATTTCCTCTTGCAGTCGCCTGGCAAAAAGTCCTGCATGGGTCTGTGTGTCATTATAGGGATGTGTTGCCAAATTGTGCTCTCACTTTATTATGCTGATCCTTATAATGTGAGGAGGGGCGCTGAACCTACCAGGGCTTTTCAGAGAGCCCTGAGGAGGAAAGAGAGGATGGCTCGGGGGTTAGTCCAAAGGTGCAGAGTCACCCTTTATGCAAAAACGTTCCTGCTCCCACATTCTGCCAATTCACCCCAGCTGTACAGTTTCTGGTTGTTCTCAAATGTGGGATTGTTGTAAACCTCAGAATTGAACTAAACTAATTTAGTACATATTAGCTCTTTGGAAAGTCTCAATACTTCTAGAAGCTCATTGTGGCACTGCAGTCAGTGTTGACATTGTCAGAACATTCATCTTATACAAACATCTGGATATTGTCTGTCCTTTAACCTGCTTAAATAAGCATAAACACTTAATATTATACTGCATGTAAGTAATACATCCTATTTAGTTTTACAGCATATCAGTTAACTACAACACTCATCACTCTGATATACGTACAGTACATTGGGTTTTTAAGGGGAAATTCAGTTAACGTGATGGTGTGCAGTCAGCTGTCATGTGCCTTGATTGATTGGATTCAGATAAAGTCGGGTTCACTGGGTATTTCCCCTGCAAGAGTCTATGCTATATTATGCACACTGCCCGTGTCATAAAACCTTCTACTGTAGTTCTTTTTTGTCCATTCACATTACGGACAACTATCCCTTGGCCAGTGCTCATTCGATTCCAAACTCCCAAGAGTATTGTAGGAAATGGTGGTGGAGCCTCTCACCTTGGCACTCACATCAAGGACGGACATCTCTCCCATCACATCCCATGATCAGTGGGCTGCTGTTTTTCTACGGGGGTTTTTGCTATTGTTTCCCTTTGAAATGTCTCTGCACTCTCCACAGTTTGGCTTCCAATGAAAGCAGCGATTGTAATATTTTTAGTGGCGCAACACAGTCGTCAGTGAAAAGTTCAGATTGTGTAACCAATTTTCCATTTCAAGGAGGCATTGCTGTCGATTGCGTTCCTCTCCTCAGGATGTGGTTCTCTGGGCTCATGCAGTACATGCAGAGGGAGTTGGAGGGTGGGAGTCCTGTGGTGGAGCTCTCACTCGCCCAACCTCGAATGTGGTTTCTAGGGGAAAGATACCAGACAGCAGAGCTAAGGTTTTTCACATGACAAAAACAATTATTTGTTTACATCCTTCGCTCTGTTCTAATTTGTAAGAAACTGAGTTTTTGCAATTTCAGTGTTGCCAAGAAAGTTGAAAATGAAAATGAAAAAAAACTAATGTCAGGCATAATAATGTTGCCGTCTAAAAATAATGGGGCCTTCGGAGTTCAATGTCAACGTTGGTCATATTCATAAGAAGTCATAAGAAGGGGACTTTTATTCCACAACTCTTGACAGCAGGAGCCTTAGCCAAATTTCTCTTTATTTAAGGAGGTTTTGGTTTTGTTGTTAGGAATCAGTTTGTGTGACTAGATGAACAAAAATCCTTAACCACAGTGGAAATGCAGACTCATCAGGTTAGCACTTCTCATAAGGTCAGTGGGTTATGTTGTGAGGGAACTAAGGTGACATCATTGTTTGGCCTTTTGGCCCCGTGAAAGCCAGAATCTCGGTCCCACACTTGGGCACGTCTTGTTTTTATCTTGTGTGCTCATATTAGTCATATTCTCAGCTGTGGTTCAGTGAGGAGACGATATGGTGAGTTTTAGTCATTACAGCAGTGTAGAAGAAACCAGGAAACCAATTATTGATGATTTTCAGTACTCAAAGTCATTTTTGGGTTGAGGCTACAGAGGTTTTCCACAGGAGCTGATGGCGGTAACCACAGAGCAAAAAGGATAGAGGATTTCTGCTAACTTGCCAACACGTTCGCCACAATTACCTTAAACAGTGATATGTCAATTTTGGTTTTACATGTTGCTTTCGCTGCCCGAAGTGGACAAGTTCAGTTCAAAGGTGGAGGTATGCTCAAAACCAACCAGTGTTTACAACATGACGGCCAACCACATCGGTGAGGCTGAGCAAAGCTCGGAGGAGGGGCTTGTCACTTTAATGAGAACAGCTGCTTCCCCTTTAAAAGGTCAGCCCACCTTGAGCGAGCACGTTGTCGCTCACTTCAGTGACCAGCAAGACACGAGGACTTGGCGTGGGTCTCGTGGTGTTGTATCACTTATTCACAGACCGTCTCAAGCGTACACACACTGCGCCGCTACCGCCAGTCACACACACGGGCCCTCTCCTCCTCTTGACCACACACCGACCATCACTAATGTTAAGCACACAACCTACACGCTGAGCTATTCCTTAAAGGAGTACATAGTTTGACGATGCTCAGGCCTGGCAGGGAGTCAACTTGCAGTACTCTGCCGGAAATGTCAGGGTCCAAAAGTTACAGCCGTTGTTGGAAACTAGGTTTCAGACGCTGTTCAACCATCGGACAAGTGCTTTGGTTTGAGCATGAATGATAAAGACGACTGTCAGCCTGGTGTACTCGCTCTGTTACGACCTGGAGCCGTCGGGCCACTGAAACGACTGCGTTTTGCATGGGAAGCAAACAAAAGGCACAATGTTGGTCTTCCTCTTAACATTTTGAAGATTAAAAGTCCCTCGTCTAAAGCTGCTCCTATTGTGAGTGAGCGCCAACAGTGAGGAGGGCAGCATGGGAAGGAAGAGCGAGTGTTTAGGACTGTGGCCGTTGTTTTCTAGTCAGGCACAGAGTGGGCAGCTGAGGTGAGTGGCGTGCTGGGCCGCAGACGTTTGGATCAAAGGCAGAGCAGATGTGTTTCCAGTCCCCCCCCCCCCTCCCCCACCCCTCTTCTGAGCTGTGGACAAGTCAGTGTGTTTACTCATGACCTCAGCATGCCTCTGTTCTTCACAGCTCGCAACAGCTAGCAGCAGTGCTTTCCCAAGCCTCAGTGTCGGCTGATCTCCTCTCCAACAAGGCCCGAGACACGGCCGGGATCGCTTCACAGCACACGGCCGTGTCCCCTCATTCCCTCCCCGTCTTCAGCCGCTTTCATTGATTTGCACAAAGTCAGTCCAAACAGTTCACAGCTTGTCTTCATCCTCAAATAAGGGTGGATCCAAAAAGACGCTCGTCATTGTTCATGAATAAGAACTGTCCTCTTCTGGAGACAAGTATGTGCCCGTGCATGTTTGTTGACTTTGTTTCAGGGAAGATGTGGTGAGCTTAGACAAACAGGGCATGTTTCCTCTGTGGGAGGAAGGAGAGGGCTGGAACGTGTGGACTAGTTTCACGAACATCTCTGCAGGAGGTATTTCTGCCCCGAGAGTTAAGTAGTGTTGTTGTTTCTTGGTGCCAGTTTAAGGATTTTGTATACTTAGTTGTGCCGTCATGGAGCTGTTCAAAGGCTTTCCAGTGGAAAGAATAATTACATTTTTTACAACTCGAATACTTTCAGGGATTCAATTATTTCAAGTGGTATGAATCATTATCTTGTGACAGATGAATGAATAACTGGCTTTATAGGATGGCATCTTGTTGGTTTTGTGTGTCTTGGATGAGATACAGACATTAGAGTATCCAAGAACAAACAATCCACTGTGGCAAATCACAATTATATAAGACTTGATGGTTGATCAGAGCTTTTCATGCTGGCTCGTCATCTGTTTTTTTTGGGAGGTAATTTTCATGTTTTAACGTCAACTAAAGGTTCACAATGCCTGTCTGATGGTGCTGAGGAAGATCCCTGATCTTTTTGGGTTTTAAACATCCTTACCAAACCCGTCGGAAAAAACCCATGTAAAGCAAACCCCTATTGTATGTTCGCATAGCGCATAAATCCTAAATAAGTGATGTCTTGAGAGTGGTTTTGTCATCACATGTGGAGTATTTTAGACTACTCAGAGACTATTTGGCCCTATCAGTGCACTGCTCTCAAAAGCAGCTGCCTCAAAAGATAACCAACATAATCTGTCTGGGTTCCTACCTTATCTCAGATGGACCAGGAGAAACTGTTCATTCCCTGTATTTTATGGAGCCTGTATTTGGTTATCTTTTTGAAGTTGTTTCCAGGAGTCACTCAGAGTTGGGGCGAGCTATGAGAATCTGCACTGGTATCCTTTTAAACCAAATGATGAATTCTCTCTGCTCCCCTAGCCCCTTTGCCAGATTTATCTCTATAATCTGACGTCCAGATGTGCCGACTTGTTGCAGCTCCCGTGGCCGAGCCGTGTTGTTGCGGAGGCTCCGGGGCCGGGGAGGGCACTGTTGGCCCGCTCTACGTGTTGCTTCACGCAAAGTGCTTTGCCGCTTTGTGTGGGGGCGAGCAGACGAGCTATTGGGAGTTTGCGTCATTTCAAGCGAGACGAGTCCACCTCGGTTCCCACACAATACTTACCACCAGTACCAATAATCCACATGGCTTGTGATAATTATAATGTTGTTCCGGCACCAGCTCATTCCCTCTCCATGTTTAATCCCTCTACTTCCTTCTCTCGTTGCTATATCCAGCATGTCCGACCCCCGGACTCCCGGTGATAATAATTCATGCTCTCTGTCTGACTTTCTATCTGTCTTTCTATGTGTATCTGACCTCTTCCTCTCTTCGTGCCTCTCCCTTTCCGTCGCTCTGTCCTTTCACTCTCTCTCTTTTGCTCTTTTGAAGTTGTGCCGACAGGAACAAAAAGGCACAAAACTTTCCCAGAGAACCTCCCATAGGCTTCTTGTTGATTTTTCTTTCAAGTTCATTTTCAAACAGCATTTATTCATATCAAACAGATGAGAGTACATATCAAGGCATTACGATGCAAATGATGGCACCCACATCTTTCTCAGAATTGTTGTTGTTGGGGTGGGTGTGTGAGTGCGTGGGCAGAAGCAACTTTGAATGTGTGTCACTGTCCCAAATTCAAATCCCAGGCTAGCCGTGGTTGTGAGGGCGAGCGTAAAGACAGAGCCTCTGCCCACACTCCAGCCATGAATCCATCCCTACACAAAGGGCAGCCTGTGGACGACTTCCTGTGTGAGGATTCTTGTGTTTGTGGGCACTGCTGAGGTCAGGCGATATGACTCTGTGGGGTTCCTCTTCTTTTGTTGTACTCCCCTCTAAATGCTCTTTCTTTCTCTAATTCATTCCATTATCTTGTCCCCTTTTTTTCTTGTCGTCTCCGCCTACTTCCCTGTTGCCCAGCCTCCTTATTCACTACCCTCCCTCCATCCCTCCCTCCCTCCCTCTGGCCTTTTTATTCCTTTTCGCCACACCACACACCAGAGTGCAGATAGGTCTCAACACCCAGGGCAAAGCCACAATGCCACAGCTTGCCCTTGCAGCTCGGGACAATTACTCCTCCCCCCTTGTCTGTGGGGTCATACGTTGTCACTGGTAGCATGGCATGTGGGAGAGACATTAATGATTTCTTTTCTTCTCTGTGTTCACAGCAACTGGTGGAGGTTAGAGCGTACCACATTGCTCTCTCTAGCCTCAGAGTGCACATTGATCATTTTACCAAGCAGTTTACGGAATAATGACTTGAAAAAACTAAATCAACATACTCGCCCCAACCTCAACATTTCTAAGATTAAACCTCTGTTTGGTTTTATTTCCCCACTGCAAAGTGTTTTCGCCTTGTCCAAGGCTCTGTGGATGGCGGTGTCCGGCTTTGAGTCTAGACTGAAACCTTTGAACAACTACTGGATGGATTGCCATTAATTTAAAGGATGAATGCCTATGACTTCGGGCCTTTCATCAAGTGCACCAACAGGTAGTGAAGTACCTCGACGTCCACTCTTAAGGACCGACACATGCACTTATTTGCAATGTACCATACCGTCAACCACACACAATTGCAAATTTGGCATACATAATGCAAATAGCGGTGTGCCCATAATGTCAACAGCATTTCACTGATCCGTCTACAAGTTTACGCTCTAAGCAGGTCTGCAGAACTCCAATAACTTGGTTCCAAATCCTTTACAGCAGAGTCAGGACAGCTCCATGTCTAGATATTTCCCAAATAATCCAATTTCAGCTCATCAAACAAAAGAAATACCTTCATTCACAGCCATTTCTCAAAAACACGCAAATGTGCGCAAGCAAGTTTCAACAGCTTTAACAAATCTAAGCCAGCACATAAAGCACATACCTCCTCACACCTGACATCGGAGCCAACGCACCTGCTGTTTCTTCTCTGGTGGCGCAACGGCCGAAAGGCTAGCGGCGCTAGAGGTCTCTTGGTTGGGGCGTCCAGGATTTATGACATGCTCATGTAGCCGAGGGCTATCTTGCGCCTATAAACTGTAACAACAAATCCCTCTGCTTTTGGAGCACTTGCTCCTTCAACGGTATCCTTTTTCGATTCATATAATTCATATAATGTCAGTTGTTTAGACGAGTATTTCCTTACCGCCACGTTGCATTTGTTTAGATTTGTATTCTCTCCAAGACAGTCGTAGGCCCCGCTACCATTGGCTCATGAGGCCTCATGGCGGGATAGCGAGGCGGCCGCAGGTGCGTCTTGATTGACACATTCCTCAGCAATTCATTGCTGCAGTTTGTTGGGTTCGCACCATGTCCAGGCCGGCGTACGCCTGTGGTGCAAGTCTGCGCACCCCGGCAGATACAAACAGCAGGGTGTTCGGGCACATTGTGATTACAGTCTCACTGTCTTCTGTCGTCTCATGTAGCCACTTGTTAGTGACCGCCTTTTTTATTTAAACGTAAAAGCTTTGGAATTCTCGAAAGACATTTTTTATATTTGTCTTTACGGTAGACCTCATTTCATGCATCCAACCAAAGAAAAACATTTACAAACTCATTGACTTGTGTGCTAAACTCATATCTGGGTTTAGGACATCATTCCTGCAGCACTTGGGTTAATCTGCGATTTTGCTCGTGAATAGTTCAATAACCCACATTTCACAGGCCTTGCCAATGTGCCGCTAGAAGCAGTTGGCTAGTTAAATAAACCCACTGGCATAGTTTAATCCATTAATTGGCACAAAGGTTTTGTGGACAGACATTCATGGTTCCCAGCAGATAGATGGTACTGACTTTTGCTATGCATGACTTTTCCTCAAGCTCCACAATGAGGTTGACATTTGTGCCTTTTGAATGAAATGTCTAAACACTTGAACTGTTATAATAACCTCTTAACTTTTCGTCTGCCACTCAAATCATGAAGCTCTTCGACTATATGCTGCGTATTCCAGTTCATAACGTGTATTTAGGCTCAATCTCTAAACCAGAGATACTCTCCCACAAAACTTTTTTTATTCAATTAATTTACGATAAATTGTCGGGCTCTCAACCTTTAAGTTCTGCTCAATTTACCACCAGCGTCTCTTGTTCTCTCATAAATCAAGAGTCTGTTCTAGGTCAGCCAAGGAAAAGACCTGTGATTAACCTTCATTAGTGGCCTGTTGAGGGCACACGTTGGTGAGATCCAATCTTTGGCCTGTTCCCTGTTCTGCCTCAGTGGTCCCCCATAGTATGTGGGTTGATTGAACTTTGAACCTGCAACTCAAAGCACTGCTCCAGTCTACTAGCCACGAGGCTACGCTCACAAACCTGAGTTTGTCTTATCTTCTGCCCTCTGAGGAGCTTTTCACCTCTTTTTTTTGCATTTTCCCATTCAGATGTCTCACTTTTTCCTCTGCCTTGCTCTCTCGTCTTATAAAGGCTTTTTCTTTAATCGCTGTTTTAACTTGTCAACATGGTTTCACCGTTTAGTAATCCTGCCTCGGGCTGCAAGCATCACTCCAAGCCTCAGACAGCATTGACTATGAAGCACACGTCACTCTATGACAAGCTGGTGATTATTTTCTAAAGCCTTTGAGGTGGTTGCTTTGGACAGTATTAAGTGTGTGTGTGTGTGTGTGTGTGTGTGTGTGTGGGGGGGGACGATTAATTATTTGTGCCAGTTAGGGCTGTAACAAAGACATTCCTCTTGTCCTGTATCATAGTGCAGTTTAATACTGAGGCGACAAAACTATTTGGAATTTAGGAGAATATATATATATATTATATAATCTGTTTATCAGTTTGGAATGTTTTTACTTTTAATTGTTTTTACTTGTAATTGTATTCATTATCTTATCACTTTTTAGAGCAGTCCAGTGAATGTTTTTTAATGTCCAACAATGCCAGATCATGACAGCAGTCCGCTGTGAAGCCAGACCTTTCCAGGGGATGCCAGGAATAATATTTTTTGTTTACACCGATCTGTTTGTCCTCTCTAGACTCAACGGAGCGAACAAAGCCGATCAGAATATTTTTCCAGAGTGGGAGAAACCCAAGAGCCTTTAAACGGCCCCACAAAAACAAAGAAGTCTGTGCTTCAAAAGATGTAAGTATGATCTAATGCAGAATTTTCCAGCCCCACCGGTCAGAGAGGACACTCTGTTCATGTCCTCTTGTCCTTTAACTTTTTCAGAGCCAAACAAGCTGAAGTCCAGCGAGAGCTTCATGGTTCCTGTGTAGGGGAACAGAAGATTGACCTGAGGGCCCGTCCCAAAAGCCAAAGAGGGGAACTTAAAGCTGCAGAGTCAGAATCCAGCCCAAAAGAGACCGTATCCAGCTCTGGACAGAAGGCACTCCCAGAGGCAGACCACAAGATGCCTTGTCCCAGTGCCGTAAAGGAAGCTCGGATTGGGAATACTCAAAAGCAGGGCCTGACCCAGATGCAGCAGACTGAGAACAGCGCTCCAGACAGCATCAACCCAAATGGGGCCTCAGTAGTTTTCTGTCAACATGAAACCAGTCAGGAGACGAGAAGGAGCAAGAGGTGCAAGCCAAGCGATGCAGGGGAAGACCCGCGCCCACAGACAGCCAAGAGGACGTGTCTTGGAAGACCTCCAGCCACAATGCAAACTCACTCCACAGAGTGCTCCACACAAACATCCAAGCATGACCTTCTTCCTCTGCCGCCTCTTCCTCTCGTCGAGTCCAAGGCTTTCCCAGTCGCCGAGCGCAAGAAAACCACACTGGAAGTAGAGCTGCTTACTCCAGAGAAACGGGCCCAGAGGCTCCCCCTCACAAGCAATAACACGGCACAGACAAACCAAAACAGGCTGGCCGCAAGTCTGAGGGGCCTATCTGTCAAGCCTGCATCCTCAGGCTCCTCTATTAGTTCCAGATCCACACTCGGAGAGGGAGGGGGTGAAAATGTGCCCAGAGCCTCGAGATTACGACGACTGAAGAGCTCGAGTAAAGATGCCTGACGCCACAGAGATGATACTGTGTCAGGCTACATGTTTACCTCACATGACATGCATTTGTACACGTGTCACATTTTATTACAACGCCTGTTCTTTTCACATGTGCTGTTCATTCAGTGCACACACAGATCAAATGCTGAACACATTATGCCAATTGATACTTGAGCGTTTGAGTTACGCTTTGTCAAATTCTTGAAACAGACTTTGCCTCCACCCTTAAGTAGTGGCGGTCAAGAGAGGCTCGCAAATGAAAGTCGAGAAACCTTTAATTGGAGTTTAGATTTGGTTTTGTGTTAAAGATTGGGGATTTCAGACAGGCAGGAGCCATGCAGTACGTCATGGCTCTCAGTCTGAAGCGTTGGCTCCTACGTGTCTGAAAACTGTCCAGTTTCCCCGCTGAAGCTCTGGTGTGAGTGATTGCCGTTTCCAGATTTATTTCATCACCCCATTCTCAAAAATGTACTTATGTAGTTGGATTTCATTCACATACAGTTTGCTCAATGCTTAGTTGCTAAGCACCTGCAATGTATCTCCACATTTGAGGGTGTTATGAAGCTTGTATAATTGAACTTGGACCCAATATGTGGGGGAATGTTTGGACTGGATCCAGGCCCAGATAGAGCCTGGGGTGACCAGTCATGGCCCCATGTAAAGCCCAAGATGTTCCACTTGATGACATAATGTTGCCTGAATACATAACTCCTGATTTATTTGCATTTGACTTTAAAGATATTTTATGATATGAAATGTTTGTTTTTCCAAGCAATAAATACATCTCTGAATCTTTGTGGAAATAGTTGTTTTTCTTCTGTGTGAAATAACATGCAGATCTCTGCACATTGTTTTCCGCCCACTCCGCCCAGACCAGCTGATGCTAATGGCAATTCGACAGTGAAGGCTTGTCCAACAGTGGCGTTACTAATAAAGCAGCTTCTCCGTCTGCGTTAGTGGGTGTAACCTGAGAGGAGCCGCTCACAGGAGCCCATTCGGTTCTTATCAAGATGGAAACATGGTGGATTAGTGAAACTGACCCTACAGTTTTAAGTCCTTATATGCTTTTAAGGTTGAGGTGTTGATAATCTCTCACTTTGGATGTAATCCCTTTAAAAACAGATTATGCGGAGAAGTGAATCTTAAAAATCGGTTCAACTCCACGGCATAGGCTTCTCAGACCTGCTCGTTTGAAAGGTTTTCGCTAAGCGTGCTACTTAAAAACAAGGGCAACATTGTCCGAGGATAATGAGGAGGAGTATTTTTATCTCCCCGATTGACTTAAGACGAGGATGACTCGCTATAACGTAATTGGCCTTAAACACATTTGGACAGATCTTGCTCAGGTTCCCACGCCAGCGGCATGAGAAAGCTCGGACATGTTTGGCGTGATGCGTCACAGACAGACTCGTCACACGCTCTCCAGAACAAAGACAACTTTAATTCTCTTTTCATACAAAATATTTAATAAATATGACTTTCAAAAATATATTGCCAGATCAACACATCATTCTCAAGTTCATAACACAAAGTCAAAAATAGAACAAATGTTGCCATGATCTCAAAGGGAAATGAGATAAAACATGTTTGTCTTTAAGAGCCTCTTTTTTTTTTTTTCATTATTATTATTATTTTTTTTTAAAGGAAACTCGTTTGCACGGAAACAAAGACTCTCGCAGAGCAAGGCCACCCTACAGTGTTCCCATCGCCCCCTACGGTTCAAGTACTCCCCGTCTAGCTGGTGATTTTACGCTGACTAAAGCAGATGGGAATTCTGGCGCGTCATATTGTTGCGACTTGCCTTGCAAGTTTGTGGATTTAGACAGCCTTTGAAATATGCCAATGGGTTAAACTGGAGCCGCTGAAGTTTTTTTTTGTTCCCTTAAGTATTTATCCATTAGTGGCAAGCAATATGTCTGCCACCAAGCCCGTCCCATGCAGCCGCCGCGATCTTTTGTTGTCCTAACCTCACTTGCCTTCAGTCAAGGTCCTGGCAACAATTAATGAAATGTCAAATGTGTGGAAAAACAAAAAATGGGGGGTTTCAGGCCAAAAGGGCCTATCCTTTGTATTTAAAAAAAAAAAGAAATGTTAGAAATTTGGCTTTTATAGAATGCGTTGAAAAATTAAGTCATTGAAAGAACTGGTAGGCTTCAACAGCTATCAAAACCTTCAAACTAGACAGAACATATAAATAAAAAGGAATGATATCTTAAGGCTCTTGATTATTAAGTTAATAAATCAAATATACACAATGATTAATAAAAAAATTTACATATCTACATGTTCTAAATCGACATAAATTCTTCATATTGGCAGCAACTGCTGACATTGAACCCAGCCCTCCCCCACCTCCCCCCAAAATAAAAATAAATAATAAAGTTGATCTTTTTTTCTCATTTGACAGTTGCTGAAGTCTAAAAGCTGAAAAGGCACTTTCTCCAAACAGAACTAGAAAGAATTCAAACACATACTAAAAATAATTAGCTCTAGCGTTGAACACGTCGGGTAGTTTTAGTCATTGTACAACAATTACACCAGGAGCCCTTTCCATGTGTCCACTAAATAAACAAACTAAATAAAAAAGAAAATGAAATGCAGAGGACACTTTTGCAACTAGTTCTACCGTGAAATGTATACCAGTGCCTTGTGTTTCCAGCCAACCAAAGCAACTGTCACTGCCAGTGTAAGCCAGCTTGTCAAAACTTAAATTAACACGGGGAATATGTGAAAATACTGCGGGGTCACGACTGACACGACAGTTTGCTAACTACACATGCCAAAGCTCCCCGGTTTCACCCACCACCGGGGTGTGAAGGCGTAAGGCTTGGTTGCACAGCAACGCAGCTGTCTGCTATACAATGTAGTCCATCCTGTTTATGCTGTTGGCTGTCTCCAAGTCTCTGTTGTCCTGTTTATTAGTCCAATTAGGGTGTTTGGATGTGGAGTTGGGATTGGAGGCGGGCGTCTTCTCGTCCCTCTCCACCAGTGTGTATGCTGGCTGTTTGGCAAAGCGGCCCTTCTGTAAGTGCCTCTCCTTGTCGTCCTCATCCCCCTCCGGATGATTTGTCCTTATTTTGGCAATGATGGAGTTCTTGTTTTCGTAGTCTTTGATGGCCACCGTGAGGCCCACGTGCTTCTCTATAGGGTTTTTGATCTGGTTGAGCTGCTCCCGCACGTTGTTGGTCGTGTTGTCTTCGGCGCTGGCGGCCGACGGCCCGTTGTGGTTGCTCTGTTTCCGCCGCCGGCGCATGCACCACAGAAAGATGGAGACCAGCGCGAGGACCCAGATGACGATGAAGACGGAGCTGAGGAGGGGCACTAGGTAGTCTGACGGAAGAATGGGAGACGAACACAGATATGAGACGCAACAAATATGAAAACAATTCATTGCCAGCCAAACAATACTCATAAAAAAGCTACTTTTATATCACCGTGTCAAGCTTGCTAAATGTGCATGCTTTTGCCTGTGCAACCTGACCTCTGAGCCCTGAACAAGGGAGGAGGCTGCTTCTATTTGGCCGTGGCGGCAGCCTGCTGTCACAGTGTGTGATGAATGGCGGACACATGCCTCTTACTAGGAGTCCAGCCAGTCGCAGTGCGAGCCAATCTAAAGCCAGGTAGCCAAGCAGCTCTGCTTTTTCCAACCTTTTAAAGCTCCATTACAACAGACATGAGATGGCAGACCTGGGCGGCCCCGAATGATGCTGGAGTCATATGTTTCACACACGCTGGTCTGTCTTTAGTGCTCCACATTGCTGTCATATTCAGGGCATGGCTCTGACTAATCTGATCTTCTGAAAAAAGCAGAATCCTCCCACCCACTGCGTCGGTCTGGGAAACTTCACAGACACACAATCCCAGCTTGAAAGCAGTTCATACCAGTTTTGTTGGAGCTTGGCACGCGCACTTCCACAATGGCGGCGATGATGGTGTTGTTCCCGTTGCGTTTGCTAACCAGGTCGATTATCCTGTCTGTGATCTCTTTAATGGGGCTCCGGTCCAAACAATGATCCTCCGTAGACTAGAAGTGCCAAGAAGAAAGTGAGTTTTGAAATCTGTTGGTTTAACTTCTCAATCTCGTCTACTGATGACACAAAACAACAAAGCCTAAATCCACCACATATCCCATTAGAGTATGTCTTAATGCTGCAGGCTATAAATCAACAGGGATTTTCTTTTAGTATGCATGAATAGAGGCAGACAAACACATGGCCGACTGGGAGTGGGAGGAGGTACTTACGATGCAGACGTGGATTTCATTGCTGGCTGAGAATGAGGGGTCACAGGTTATGGACACAGAATGCTCGGAGGAGAAATTCTTCACTACGTACAAGCGCCTCAGCTGCTTGCACACATCCTCCACAGTCAAGCTCTGGAATACGAAAGAAGAAATGAAGCAAATGTTAACGCACATGGAAAACTAGACGGCAATCAAGAAGAAAAAGGAAGAGCGAGGCCTGCATTTTGGCAGGAGGTGCAACGTGGTTGGGATCCACCTCATTTAGATTAAAGACCACAGGCTCATATGCTTGTCACAATCTGCTGTCATGCTTGTTAAGCAACTGGCAAGTGATGATCCTATGTGGTGACAGAGTCGCCAGTGGTCCTGTTTTGCTCAAATCCATGTGATCCTGAAATTAATCTTGCAGTGCGGTCGGGTTAAGAGGGGATTGGCAGGAAGTTGTGAACGCCGGATTCTCAGGAACACAAAACTTGGACGCAGACAACAAAAAACAGGCAAAAGAAAAAAGAAGTATCCCCACATTTTATCCCTCCTGGAACACATTTAAATACACGACTGAATCGTTCAGAGTTCTTAAGACTAGAAATCCTTTTGCCCAGGAGGGATGGTTGAGCACTTCTGAAAACCTGATCTTTCACAGTTTGCTGCTCCCATTCATTGAAGAGTGGTGGCGGGGGAGCGCCATGAAAAACGACCCCAAAACCCTTTAATTCAATCTCTCTCTCCCTGGTGCCTAGGTAACTCACTTGAGGCATGGTCTCCTTGTTGAAGGTGAAGGTGATGTTGGCGCAGCTGTTGTCCTGGTAACTGGAGCTGGGGTGGCATTTGGTGGGACGCGGGGGAGGGTTGGAGCGCCAGCACTCTCCGAGGCCGAGGCAGGGCCTCACAAAGCAGTGGCCCTCCCTGATGGGGATGCAGCTCTGGCCTGAAGGACACCCGCCCCGACCTTTGGCACCCAGGTGGCATGACGTAGGGCCACACCACATCTGGAGAGGAAAAACATGACAGGGCAAACAACGTTAAATGTCAGACTTCTTTCAATTCAAATATAAAAATAATAATAGTAGAAATAATACGACTAGCGCTGAAGCAAGTCTGTTAGTTCAATACTTTGAACACCAGAGATTCAAAACCCAGCCCAAAACCAGGCTGTAAACCGATGTAATCCGTAATCATGGCACCAGTTCTCCCAGTCAAGGATAATAGTCCTCTCTCTATCTATAACAATAGACTCTCTCTATTGTCAGATATAAAAACACATGACCACCCGTCAGCCAAAGCCCAGTAAAACCCATCTATCTTTGAGTTCCCGTATCTGTTTAACATGGCAGCCAGTGCCTTCTAGCCCAAGATCATTTTCACCCCAAGATGCATGTTCTTCCTGAAGGGAGCCGTATCAGTGAGGGACCATTGTTCATCTGGTGGGCAGACGGGCATGACAATGATAGCAATACTTCAGGCCTGTTTATCACCCGATCGTCACACAGCATGACATTGAGCGATTTTGAGCCGCCACCTGACACGTATCTACCACAGTGCCATTGTGTTTCTCTTCAAAACAAACTGCACCACCTCTCGATAGAATTTGACACTCCCTAGGCGACTCCTCCCTGTTACCGAGTGTTGTTGTGACCCGACAAAGCCCTATGAGATCATCAGGTCTGAGACGCAACCGCCATTTGAGTTTGACCCTTTATTGTACGGCTCTCCACAGCAATCCTCCCATTAGTGAACCATGACATCGTGCTTTACAGCTGGAACTTTTCTTACTTCTACATTTAGTGGACAATGTGTGTGTTTAGACAAACCTTTGTGCACACAACTTTCCCATTTAAGCAGTGGCAAGTGTTGCAGTCTTCATCCCATTTGAGTCCATCAGGGGTGACGTGTCCATTAACAGAGCAAGGTTTCCGTGTCACTGATTTGAATAAAACCACAGTGTTAGAAATATATAATATGTGCTTCTAATGTGGATTTGTCCCTCATCATCTTGTGAAGACTTCTTACCTTCTTGACAGTGGGGTCCAGTCCGGTCCGGTGGACACAGGCAGCGATACCCGTTGATCTCGTCCACGCAGGATGAGCCAAATGCACATGGAGAGGACTGACACTCATTGATATCTGTAACAGAGGAGGAGAGCGAGAGGTAAGACATGGCTCCCTTTTGGAATGGAGCGTACAGCCAGACGTTCTGCAGTCGGCACGCAAATCTAATTCAGAGGCTGAATTCACTGGAGGTCATGTGTCATTTGAACAGTACATACACGGCAGTTAATAAAAAAACAAGCAAACATGCTTTAAATCAGTCCTGGACGGTTTTTTTTTTTTGCCCCATGCAGCTTTATTAAAAAGGCAGCATCATTAGCAGGTATGCAGAAGCTAAAGGCTGGACTTAGCAGAACAAAGGGTTTGCAATGGGAAAGAATGTGGCCATCTGAAAGCCTTTAAGAGGGAAAACAATCTGTGTAATCAGTGTCAGAGAGCATTGCTGATTAGCTGTTGGCCTGCTAAGCCGGTTTCCCCCGGGGACAGCAGCAGGGCCCGGTTGGAGTGACACCGAAATGGCTCGGCCTGGCCCGCAGCCCAATGCGCAGATAATTGGCTGGCTAGACCCTCCATTTGGAGCGACTGCGATGGTCCTGTGGCCCGGGCCTGCTCTTACTTACGGCTCAAACGGGGATCAGGGAGGAGTGGGAGGCAGGGTTAATACTTACTGATCCGACAGTCTGGACCTGCGAAGCCCGGGGCGCACTCGCAGCGGTACCAGTTATCCCCGTCCACGCAGGTTCCACTGTTGTAGCTGCAGAGAGGAAAAAAGGACGTGAGACGTCAGTTTGTAAATCAGGTTACCTCCAGGCTTGTTTTTCCCCTGCCTTCTTTTCACATCCACTTATTTCGGGCTGGAAATTTCTCACCAGTTAACCATAACAGTTTTTTGAAGGCAATTAAGGCTCATCAGACTCGGCGTCATCATTTGACACGTGTGCATGCATTTGGGAGTGAGCTCCACTGGTATGTGGTTAAATAATAAGTTGTTCACAAAAGAGTTAAGCTGACTGCATCTCAGGAATGACAGGAAAGGGTGCACGCCTGGTTCTCAGCATTGATGTGTCAAAAGAAAAAGCCTGCAGGTGAGAACTACAACACAGAGGGAGCACCCTGTTTACATTTGTATAGAATCACAAGGAAATATTTGGCTTCCACTTACCATGGGTGGGGACTACAGTCGTTGGTATCTGAGAGAGAGATAAAGTAAATAGAGAAAGGTGGGAAAAGAAAAACAAAGTAGTGAGTGTGTTGTTGTTGTTTTTTCTCAATGTGCGAAAGAGCACGTCTGAGCTTGTGTGCAAAGGCGTGTTGGGCCGGTCGGGCCTGGACTACGCTCCGCCCGATTGTTCTGCCTTATTCTGCCCAACACGGAGCAAACAGGCGAGTCGACTCTTACACTCAAAAATTAGTTCCAGCTTCCCCCCCTAACCACCACCGACAACACCTCCACACCCAGATTCCCATCACAGCCGTTTCTCCCTCCCGTAGAAAAAAAAGTCGGGGGAATTTATGTTTTGGAGTGCATGCATACAAGGGCAGGGATCCCAGAGAAATGGAGGAGGGCTGTAGAACAAGCAGACATGTCACTGTTTGGACAGGAATGCAACAGCGAGAGGGCAGAGACGGGTGTGTGTTGGACGAGGAGGGGGAGACACATCTGTCTCCACTTTCCTGAGCCCCCCCGCCCCCTCTTCCCTTTTCTCCTATCATGGCCAGCGGCAGCCAGGAGAGGGGAATAAGATCAAACCAAAAAAAAAAAAAAAATAGGTACAGATGGGATGGGAGAGTCTGACTTAATTAGATGCAGGACTTCACCTCTGCACTAGGTAGCAGGAGGTTTGTCATCATTTAGGAGCAGCAACTGTCCACTCTTTATCCCATTCACAATTCAAGGAGCACTTACTCTGGGTGCATGTGGGACCCTCCCAGCCTTCCTTGCAGACGCAGGTAAACGACTCCCCCGTCACCACACAGGTACCTCCATTCTCACATGGGTTTGGAAGACAACTTGAGTTTTTGGCTGAGAGGGGGAGAAAAGAAAAAAAGTGTAGTTCTGTCAGTTTTTCCCCCAATTTTAAAAAGAAGATTATCAGTCAAATCAGTGCTCCTAAACCTCGAACAAAACTGGTGCTGGTTTGAATTTTTTTCTGTCGGGTTTCCGTTTTCTGTGAGGGAATTGGCATTCCACGACTTTGAAGTGTATCGTCAGTGTAATCAGGCGTTTTAAGCGGATATCTGTCGGCACTCAGGGGAGAGGGAGAAACGGGCAAGAAGGGAGATGGGAGGAGAGGGAGCGTTGACAGAGGGAAGGGATAAAAACTGTTTGTGCACCTCGCAGATCTGACAGGTCTGATTAATATCCCGAGAGGGAGTACTCCTGTGTGTGTGTGTGTGTGTGTGTGTGTGTGTGTGTGTGTGTGGGAATTTTAAAACATTGAAGCCAAACCGCCGTG
This sequence comes from Cottus gobio, assembly GCA_023566465.1. NCBI lineage: Eukaryota > Metazoa > Chordata > Actinopteri > Perciformes > Cottidae > Cottus > Cottus gobio. The sequence continues at coordinate 16,849,117 of CM042225.1, read as the reverse complement.
ACTCACCTATATTACACGTGGTACCCTCCCACCCTGGGGAACACTTGCACTGGAACGTGTCGCCCTCGTCGTGACAGGTGCCTCCGTTGTTACATGTAGCTTCATCACACTGACTTTCGCCTGGAGGGAGCAATAAAAATATGGACTTCCATGAATTTGAATAAACACACACACACACACACACAAACAAACAAACACACACTGCATTGACGATTGGGTAATTATAAACAGCCATAAGCACATACCATGAGCCTGCACAGACAGACTACACAGGTGTGGAAACAAAACAAAAAAAAGAAAGAAAGAAAAAACAAGAAGGGTTCTTACGGGAGTGGCACGTCTTTCCCTTCCAGCCATTCTTGCATTCGCAAAAGAAATCCGTCACCAGGTCTCGACATGTTCCTCCATTATGACAGGGGTTGGTGCTGCAGTCATCAATGTCTGGTGGAGACATGGGATGGTGGTATGATTTAAGGGCGGCATATCAAACACATCGTCACTCTTTTTATGTGGAAACGTGTGTTATTCGGTCCCATGAGGGAGGCGTGGGTGTGTTTTTGAGTTCACAGGACGGGCAGTCCTACTCACTGATCTCGCAGTGGTCGCCCTCCCAACCGTCGCCGCAGATGCACTGGTACACGTTGACTTTGTCGATGCAGGTGCCTCCGTTGCGGCATGGGTTACTCTCACAGTCGTTGATGTCTGAGTGAAAGACAAGAAAAATGTGAGATTGAGAATGTTTTTGCAGTGATGCATTCTATATTGTGTGGGTGTGCATTAGCAGTCTGATCGTACTCTCGTGGCAGTAGGTGCCTCTGAAGCCTTCCTGGCACTCGCAGCTGAACTGGCCTCCGGCCTGGCTCCGGCAGCGGCCGTGAGGTCCACACACGTTCGACGAAATGTAGCGCTCTCCTCCCGGCGTGCTGTTGGATGCCACTGCAACTGTGCAGCTGTCAATCACTGCGGAGAGAGAAAACCATCAGAGGGTGAAACTATTGGCAAACCTTGTTTGAACAAGCAACCCATAAAATGAGTGAAAAGAAGGAATGGACTTTTGTTTATCGGCGATATTAAAATCAGCGCAACAGCCTGCTAGTCTCTACAGGTGACAAAGCCAAAAAGTGGTTTTAAAAAAACAAAACGATCCCCTGAGAAAAAAACAAAACGTGTTAGTGTAAGAATGTGAAAAAAAAGGATGATGGGAGAAGCAGCGTTAAGCTGTTATGCTTTCATAAGCAATTCAGAGTGATCTTTTTCACTCTGCACTGAAATCCCTTTCTTTCCCCTGTCTGATCAGGTTAGGGGAGCGGGGTGAAGTTCCTCCCCTGTAATCACTTCATTCTTGCCAAGAGCATAGAGAATCTCACCGTCTGGTATCTGACTCTGTGGTTGGTCCACTCACTTAATTTCTCTCTCTTTCTCTCTCACACACACACACATACACACACACACACGTGTGTAGATTCGTTGAGGGGGGAAAAAGAAGAGGTAGCCCACCAAGTCATTACAGAGAACACACACAGTGCGATCAGCCTTTTGCCAGATTTTCAGGGAACTCAGAGGAGGGGAGAATCATTGGAAAAGTTTTGCTGAGGAGATTGAGAGGTGGGGGGTGAGGGGGGTGCATTCATCAAGGGAGCAACACTCAAAAAAAAAAAAAACTAAAAACTGCTCACCTTGGCCAAGAAACTTCAGCTCACTAAACTAAAATATAGGCATCGCCCTCATGGGAAAAATTTGGGCAAATGGTGAAGCCCTGGCCTTATTCAGCATTTCACTACAGCACGCTACGCAGATCACCTTACAAAAGCGTTCTGGAAAAAGGAGAGAGAAAAAAAAAAAAACGTATGGTTCATGCAGGCAGCCGACGTACCTTTGCACGTGGTGATGCGACAGTGGTCTTTGAGGTGCGAGCAGTTTTTGCCCTCGTAGTCTTCCGGGCAAGAGCAGAAGTAGTCTGTGGCCAGGTTGAAGCAGGGCGCTCCATTCTGACACGGGTTGGGGGAGCAGTAATCGATATCCAGCTAGGGCAGAAATGTATTGAAGAGAGAGTTGTGAACCTGATAGCCGACATGATTTCTGCAACACTGAGCAGAGCAAAACCCGCAGCATCCTCCCAACAGGCTGTGCCAGGAAACAACACACGCACAGCAAAGCGAGGCAGAGACCTCGGAGCCGTCCTCCGAGTCTGGGCTCCAGCACTGAGGAATGTATCCCGCTGCAGCCAGGAGCAGCTTCAACAAAGCACTCCCTTTCAAAAAGAAAGGAGGACTGTGGAACAACAGCCATTTAAGAGGGCGGGGCAGGAAAACTTTACAACAAACCCAAAGACACAGCAAAGCGAGCAGAAAGGGAGGCGGGGGAGTAGGGTCTCACCTGGCAGAGGTTTCCTGAAAAGCCAGCCAGGCACAGGCACTGGAAGCCGTTCACCTCGTCCTGACAGCGGCCGTCGTTCAGGCAAGGCGCACTCGCACACTCGTCGATGTCCCTCTCGCAATGCTCGCCGGCAAAGCCGGGTGGGCACGTGCACCGATAGCCGTTCACCAAGTCCTGAGAGAGAAGGGAACCGGGGTTAACTGCTCGCCGTCACAGATTTGATGAACTGCTTTGACAGCCCAAACCATAACTGTCAAACCAGAGACCAGAATGAAGGGGGAGGGGCCGCGGCAACTTTGGAGGGACACCATCACTGCGGCGCAATTATTTCAACACATTTTCCTGGCACGGGCTCAACGCAATAATGTTTATGGTAATTCAATCTAGTGTGGTCAAGGAACTTGTGTGTCCCTCCCTTAGAAACCCCTCTGAACCCACTCCCCTCAGATTTGATTTCAGAAAGAAATTCCACTGTTGTTTTGCAGAGAACAGTTTACAGCAGCTATTTATTCAACCACTGTCAATGTCCCGGGTTTCGACAAGAAGAGACATTAAAAGAAACAAACAAGCTGGCAAACAGAGCAGCCACGCCAGATAGAGCGAAATAGGTTTTTGACCCAACACGTACCTTGCAAGTTCCCCCATTCTGGCACTGGTCCTTGCAGTCGTTTATATCTGCACGGGAAAGTAAATAGGAGGATTAATTCTGATCAGCTTGACTGAATAGTCTTTAAAAACAAGCCTGACTGGCTTTATGTTTCCCATGCTAGTGGCCTTTAAAAACATTGTCAGGGATAGAGTTAGATAATGGTGGAACTAGTCCTGGGTTTGTCACCATAGTCACACAAAGGACCAACAGTGATAAGGCAGATATATTTACACGGCAGGAAACTGCTGCACTTGTCCAACTGTTTGCTTTACGCATTCACATTACTGCTTGTAATCCAGCCTGTACTGAATGAACAGAAATATAATAAAAAGAGCAGGTGTCCCGCTCCGCAGCTGCAGCCGACAGCCTTCAACTCACTGATGTCACAGTTAAGCCCCGTCCAACCGGGGACACACTCGCAGAAGTATCCACCAATCAGGTTGCGGCACGAGTTGGCATTGACGCAAGGCTTGCTTTCGCATTCGTTGGCATCTAGAGGGAGAGAAGGGGGTTAGTGGCATTTGCATGTGCGGTTGACAGGTGTCACATGGTGGAAAGGGGAAAAGAGGCCGAGTGGCTCACCTATCAGACACGTCTTCCCCGTCCACTGGGAAGGACAGTGGCATTTGAAACCGTTCACCAGATCCTGGCAGGTTCCTCCGTGGTTGCAAGGGTTCGGCGAGCAGTCGTCAACATCTAAGCAGAAGAAGTCAATTCTGGTTATTCAACATGATCCATGGGGGGGGGCACCGACACTCAATGTGTGCAGGTCGGGTGCAGTCTTACTGATGGTGCAGGAGGGGCCGCTCCAGCCCGGCGCACACTGACATTCGTAGCCTTGACTGGTTTCTGAACAGCCCCCTCCGTTGGAGCACGGATTGGACAGACAGGCATGTTCGGCTGGAAAGAGAAACACACTTAGTGAGTCTCTGTATGAAAAGAAAAAAATAAATCCACTCTTGGATACTCGTTTTGTGATTTTATCCTTTTTTGGCTGATAATTTAATTTTAAGATTGCTGCGTTTCTGATCTTTTCGCTGCCATGAGGAGGTTTTACTGTCACATCACGTGGTCTGCATTTGCCTTATTCACAAGAAAAACAAATCAGATGCAAAAATGTATTTCAGCTTCTGACTCCCATTCCTGGAAAACCGCACCCCTCTGCCCGGGACCTCTGTCAGCGGATCAAACCCAGAGTTCGGCTTCCCTCGCCCGTCACCTACTCCTCTCCTCTCCCCCTTGCCCCAAAAGCCCGCTCAAAATCCCCCCAAAATCTCACTCTCATTACCCGCCTGGCAGACCGCACCACCAGGAAATCATCTTTCATGCTAAGTTGACTTGACCAACGCACCGTGACTTCCCCCTGACTCCCCGCCATTCTTCTTCTGCGAGGCGGCACAAGATGAGAGACTAGCGGGAGGCGGCCTCTGCCCGCGAGTTTCTCCTTTCTGGACGAGTGGGTCTCAAATGAATCAAAAATGAATGATTCACTCTGGGAATAACTAGGTGGTTGGAGGTGATCGGTATGCCGTGGGGAGAGGATGCAGCGCTGCACTCTGGGGCCTCAGTGTTACAATAGCCTGACGTATGCCCTGGTCTGAAGACCTCCTGTTACGAAGGGCACGGTATCCTGACATCTCTGCAGTTAAGCTGTCAGCACCCCGCAAGGCTCAGATTTAATGAGGAAAAACCATCATCTCCATGGTAAGTGTTTGCAGCAGCTGAACCTTAGCACCACACCCATCTGTCTGGAGAGCATGAGGAGCAGAGGGATGACCAGCCCCTGAAGATCAAACCGGTGGATTACCTGATTTGGGGGCCACTCACGCTGGAGTGGAAACAAGATTATTGCAGAGTTACCACCTCCTCTGATTACAAACTCAAGGCACCTCTGACCTTTTGTCTGTAAGCTCAGGAAGCCCAGAACCTACCCACTTATTATAACTCCAAGCATGAGTTTGAGACCCCATGAGATTACATCTTGGATGTTGGTGTTAGGTTCCACTTAGAAAAATAAACAAATAAAAAAAAGGGAAGTTCTGGCAATCTTGGGGGCTTTATTATTATTTTTTGAATAAAGATGTCACCAGAGCATGACTTACTTCAGCAAACAAAATGTAGGAAGCCTTAAAGGGGCGGTCAGACGATTTAGTTCAGCACAAAAAATGGTCGAAGCAGCAGAGGACAGGATATTCAGATTTTTAACAACCTGATCGCATCTTTTATTCGACCCTTATGGGAATTTATTTAATATTAATTTAAAGGATATTTTCTCAGACATCAGAAAGCTGGCCACAGGGCTACAGAAGACATTAAACTTTTTTCAAGCTGACACACTGTACCTGTGAAACCAGTGGGGTGCCTTTAAAATTGGCTTGCAATAACGTGAAGAGAAAAAAAAAAAAAAAACGGACACTCACCTCTCTCACAGTTGGCTCCGGAGTAACCCTCAGCACAGGTACACTGGTACTTGTCAGGCCCGGTGTTGATGCATGTCCCTGCATTCAGGCACGGCTGGTGAGTGCCACAGTAGTTCAGATCTGAAAGGAGCAGTTTGGCACAGCGTTTAGTTTGTTTTGGTCACAACACGGGTCGCTCCTGCAATGACTGCAACGAAAATAAGAGATAAGAATGAACCTTTATCGCAAAGATGGCCGCCCCAGTTGGTGTCGCACAGGCACTGCCAGGGCTCCACACAGGTGCCATGTACACAGCCAGGGTGGGGGATGCACTTGTCACAGTACTGGCCCTGCCAGCCATACAGACACCTGCAAGACACAGAGAGCCATGCTCGTCAGCCGCAGAAGTGGGACATAAAATAAAAATCAGCCCAAATACACACACACATGCCACGGCAATACATGCGCAACATTCAGGAAAACAACGAGGTAAAATAATCCCTGTGGTATCTGAAAATTGCTAATATCTTGATCTTCTTTTCATTCCAAATTCCTTTCAAAATCTGAATTTAATGAACAACACATTAGCATATATACAGCATGGAGCTGCACAAATGACCAACAAAGAGCCACTATTCTTGCTCTCGCAAACAACAACTAGGCTGTGTCTTAAGAAAAAACAAAAAAAACACACTAATTAATCTTAAGTAGCGGAGTGTTTATGAAACCGCTTTTAAACAATACTCGGGGACAGGGAAAGTACAGGAAAGCATTTAGCATTTTACCAAACAGAAAAAAGAGAGAAGAAAACACTAAATTACAGCTCCAACGGGACCCGGAGCGGCCAGGCGCTCCCTTTAACAACACTGTGCCTGTGGCTTGGCAGCCCCTCTCATGGAGGACGGTTACACTGCTGCTCATCCTGGTTCCCATGAGTCAGGCTTGTGCCCCCAGGGCCCCCGAGCAGGGCAGAGTCAGCTGGCTGACCGCTGAGATGTCCAGGTCCACAATTACGCTGATAACGCGGCCCTTTTCTCTCCCTGGGCTCCATAATTACGACGGGCAATGCAGCCCGACTGATAAAGTCGGCTCTTTAAGGAGTGGCGAGGTGGCGATACAGTGGCCGCTGTGGAGCCCATGACAGGAAACGGTGTCCCTCTTGGGGGCTGATTAGCCCAGAGAAACGGACGGACTGTAAAAATAAACGCGGCGGTTAAGTAAACCCCGGCCTGTGATTAAAAGGGGCTATTCTTAAAAGTGTGCTAATCCTCTCCATGAGAAGCGGAGCAGGATTCCCCCAGCAGGATCCTGAATCATTGTACAGTTATTACTGGGGAGTGTGACATAACGCATAAAGATTTTATCCCTGGTCATGGAAACAGACCTTATTTCAGAATCTGTGTGCGTTGTGGCTCTGCAGCCAACGCTTTGCACATTTTTTTCCTACTAATCTTGGTCCACGGTTACACTGTTATCGCTCCATTAGAAACAATGAAAGCTGCGGGTATTACTAACAATTCCAGACTGAAAGAAAATCCCATGTCAGCGTCAAGTTAGTGACAAGGAGGCTGGCCTCGTCCGCAGCCAACGTTGCTACGCACGGCTGTTGTTCTGCACCAGCCCAACGATGGGAACCTGCTCGCTCACTACGACAGCAGTAGAGCTTGCTTGGAGAGTTTGTTGGCAGAGTGCATGTAAACAAAGTTAAACCCAGAGCTTTCAATATGGCCACACCTGTGCAGAGACTAAAGCAATTCAAGCTCCCTTTCTGCCAGTGGCCACGCAAGCACTTACAAAAAACAACAACTCGGCGGCAGACAAGGAGCAAACCTGATCATCCCTGCGCTTCATTTATGGCCAAATCAGACAACTGAGAAAGCAACCAATGCTGGTGCTGTGGGAAATGTGGGGCCGTGCAGGGCCTCCTCCAGGATGGAGCAGGAGATACAACAGTTACTGCACACAATGCCCCAACTCTGATATCCATCTGTGCTTGGCTTTTCCTCTGGCTGTGTGCATAAACAGTGTTAGGAAGCCATTAGCTACACAAACAATACACTTTAAGGTTCATCCGAACGTTACATGCGATTAGGCTGATAACGCCTGCCTCATTAGAGGGGAAACACATTTCCAACATGGAGCCTTGGCAGTGGCGCCGCTCCCTTTTCTCAGACTGGCAGCTCCGGTCCAAAGCTCCACAAGAGATTTACAAGCAGCTCAGCCGGCATCTCTACTAAAACCCAGGTCCTGATGTCTGATACCGTCTCTTGGCCAAAAAACCGAGAACATACAGGGCCACACCATGACATAACTGGTTCTTGGAAGCGATCCCTGCTATCGGAATGATCCACACCACAGGCCTCTGGCACCACACGCCACGCTAAGTAAAAGCACTTGAGCAAACCATGTTTGACATTTTACATTGGAAGATTTTAGTAGCATTGTCGACAATCGACTAATAAATCATACGGCCACTTACTTGCATCCACCTGGCTCCTTACATGATCCATGTTCAGTGCTGCAGCCTTGTCGACATATAGCTGAAAGAGGAAGAATAATTATTACTGACCGGTAACTAGATTCAAACATGTTCAGCACATTTTAATTATGCCAAAAAAAGGACATAATTACTACCCTCCATGACATTTTAGCCTGCGAGAACGAAGGCTGCTATCGAACAAACAACCACGCTAGCCCTGCCATATATGCATTTAATAGGAAAATAGACTACTGCTGATTTCCTGGAAACACAAGTTTCATTCCTGGTCATGCAAGCAATGAAAAGCTTTATCTGAATGGAAAAGAAAGAGAGCAGAATGCTGCGAGGAGTTCAGAAACAAAGCCTTCCATTCAATTCAAACCCTGCAGCAGACAGTGTATCAGCATGAATCACCGATTACAGTCTGGCTGCTGGTTTTAGAAGACTCATTCATGGTGGCAAACACTAGTAAGTCTCGAGCCGCTGCCTTGGTCAGCGTTTCCATTGTGAAGTGATGTCCCGCAGGGCTTACCTGTGTTGCAGTCAGGTCCGGACCAGCCTTCCAGACAGGTCTTGTTTCCATTGTTGTCGCATGTGTAATGCCCGAAGAACTCATCCCTGGGCCGACAAAACTTGTTGCAGCCGAAGCCGTAATAGTGCTCGTCACAGCTGACCCGGATCTGGTACTCAAACTGGGCCACGGGGCCGTTGTGAGTCAGCTTCTGCCAATGCGGGCTGGGGTTGATCATGCCGGAATGAGAGGCTTTCTCTATCAACCTCCCATCTGCGCCTGAAACATACATTTTTGACATGATCAACGTCACACAATGCACGTTTCCCCCTCGACTATGTCAGGGTTCATTGGATGTTTTTGCCAGGGAGAGTAGAGGAGCGCAGTGTTGTACGCTACACATTATCGAGTTGCGATGTTCTCCGTGATCATACAGTGGGAACCCAAAAATGCCCCAGAAATTTGGACACAAATTGCAGAAGATCTCTCAGAGAGCAGATTATATGTAATTAAAGCAAATAGAGAGGAAGAAAAGTGCAAGGAGGAAATGCAGGAAGGAAAAAAGGAAAAGGCTGCCTGTAATGAGCACTCTTAACTGCTTTTTTTCTCACGCTCGCGCTCCAACTCTCGCTGGTTGGTTTCTAATTCTCAGGTTTACAGCTCGAGGATATTACCGGTCTCAGATGCTGCCTTCTGCATCTGCTCAGGCGAGGACAGAACCGCAGAGCCGCCATCAATTACAGCGGGAAGACACCGATGCCAGTCACAGCTGGGAAGCCTGCCAGTGTGCCATCAGCACTTTTTTTTCAAACATACATTCTTGTCCTAACAGCAGTCAAAAAGATCTTGAGTCAACTGTATCCATCTCTACTTCAGATGGGGAGCAAAGGAACAGCCTCAGTTGTGATTGTGCAACACTAAAGGAGACTTAAACACACAGACCTAGACCCAGAAACCTATTTTCATGTCAAACATGAAGAGGTCACGGCTCTGTCAAGCGGGCAAGGACTGACCTGGGAGCCAAGGGCTGTAATGAGCCTCACACACAGAGCAAACATGCTCAGCCCAGTCTCCAGACACGACACTGCACACATACAGACAAGCATACATACAAGCCCTGTGCATTAGCACCCCTCATTCACGCATCCACATGAAGCACTCGCTACTTGACATCTGAATCTTCCACCTGGGAGAGAATGAAAAACATGTCAAAGCAGTTATTTACTGCCCTCACATGAGCAGAGGTGGCTGACCGCTGGGTGGATCGCTCCCCTGTGCAGTATGATGCAATGCAATGAAGCGGAGGGGACGACCTGCTGTCATTTATTTACTGTGCTGTGTATGAGGGGGGTCGGCCATACTGAAATCACAGAGCCCGGTAACATTTCGCAGTGGAGCTAAACATGAATCAAAGCCTTTTCATAAAGCTGAGCGAGGTCCTGCTCAAGCATGAATTTCATATTGAGAAAATCATTATTTTCATACACTCATCAAACACTATATCAGATATATCCAGTGTTTCAAACACTGGATCTATCTATCTATCTATCTATCTATCCACACACACACACATAGATATTTATACACACCAAGAAAATTAGTCTTGAAAATGTACAGTACAAATCTATAAAAATCAAGCTTTTAATTGTGATTAGGAACCCGTTGGCATCCAAACACTGTCAGGATAGTCACAACTGTGAAGCTATCCGAGCAGAGCGCTAGCCTGGTGGAGCTCAGAGGGGCTTAACCAGCATTGACTGTGTACATTCAGGGGGCTTTTCACACCAATGCCCTAATAGCTCTCTGGGGAGCGGCAAATACAGCAGAAAAGACCGAAACCCTGTTGACCTCAAACGGACCTGCATAAACAAGCATGGGATAGTAGGGCCCTCCCTCAGCAGGAATCACCACGTCGTCGCCAATCCGACCGCCAACCAGCAGGAATAACCCAGCATGGTTGACTGAAGAAACCAAACCCAGCAACCCGCATGTTAACAACACGTTCTTCCCACGTCCGTGGGAGGAACACCCACAGCCTCCGAGCAGTACATAAACAAAAAAAAACAAAAAAAGGCCTTCCCCTCCGAGCTCAGTCGGCAGCCCACCTGTGCCAGAGGTAACCGTAACCTGCGGGACAGCACAGCTCAGAGGCCTCAGCACCCCCACCCCCCCTCTCCACCCCCAGCACTGTGACTGCAGGCTAGTTGCAGTACCAGGCCGGGGGGCCGGATGATCTCTGGGTTGCACGCTTCAGTGACGGTGAGACAGACCCCGACCCTGGCTGGCAGCACCTGCCATCAGTCATCGGCTAAATGAAAACATTTTCATAGGGGAGCAGCGCGGTACCCCTCCCCTCCTCCACCACTCCCCTCTTCCTTCACTCTGTCCTTACCCCCCCTCCCCTCCGTCTGCCCTGTCCCCGCTTCTTCTCCTTCCCCCTCGCTTCCCTGTCCTGCTCTCCCGCCTTACAGGCACCTGTCAACACACGGTCTGAACACCAACACACACCCAGTGGACCATGTGGAAGAGGGCAGGGGGTTCAGGAAGAATAAACTTCCTTTTCTGACCTTCAACACGACTCCTCCCAGACGTTGCCTTGAGGGAGGGTGAGAGAGAGAAAGAAAGGGGGGGACACAGGAAAGAGAGCGGAAGGCAAGATGGAGATGCCAGACGAGGACAGAATACTCACCACTGGTTTCATTGTTCGAGTCCAAGGCTTCCACTATCAAAGTGTAGGACCTCTGAGGAAGACAAGAGGAGATACACATAGTGTTAGCCAAGAGCAGGATCATCAAACAATAACTATCATAAAACACCATAAACATTACCATTCAATGATAATGTGATAAATATTTCATGAAACTTATTGTGCAGAGAACCACAGAATAGTTAACGGCCTCTACTAAAAGGAACCAGATTTCCAGTTAACATAAATCACATTGTACATTTCTGATACTTTGATAGTACATAAAGTCACATTCAGCCCTAAAAGTCAGGTAGTCGTGATGGTCTGGTTTTAACTAGACTAAGGGATGAGCAGAATGTTCCTTTATAAACATATCATTCAACACTCCAAGGCAAAAGGAACAATAAAGTCCCAACGTTTGGGTTTCCCACAACCTCACCAGCCAATGAATTCTCGTCACCCTCTCATTAAGAAACAGCGAGCCCAAGGACAGAAGCTTTTAACTTGTAACAATGGTCCTGTTGATCTGATTAAGAGAGGATAAGCTTGCGGTGGTGCAGAGGTCTCTGCATCTCAACGATTAGTGGCAGTGGTCTGGTCTAGCTGGACACCCACCCAGCAGGAGGGTGACTGATGCACCAAAAACAAGCCAGATAGCGCAGCGCTAGACTAATGACTGGAAAAAATGACACATATGAAAGACTGCTACAACCGGCAATACCACAATTTTTTTTTTATTTATTTATTTTTACGCGGTGCTCAGAGAAGTCAGTGGAAGAAAAAAGGCACATGGCCTGTTCTACTTTCCAATGTATACAGGATTATCTATGTTATGCTAATTTTAAAAAACCCTAGTGCCATGTGCTATGAGAGGTAAATAATCAAAACAAAGGGCTTAAGGATGCCTTATAGGCAAAGTCAAGACATAGAGAAAAATGAGACCAAAAAAAAAAAAAAAATAACTGCTCTTGAGGCAGAAAGGCAGAGAGAGACTGAATGAGCGCTCCACTCTGGAGGGCCTGTCTTGATTTCAGCACTCCCGAAAACGCTTTGTCCGATTCAGGGTCGGTAGCGCTCACACCGATATCAGCTTACACGTCCGCGCTGCCCTGTGCCGCAGTCATGAGGGAGCGGACAATGGGTCTGCAGGCGCGCATGACAGAGCCGGAGAGAAAGTATGCGACTGAGGAAATGGAATTCACTCGCAGGCCTCAAGCGTCCACTAGAAAACACCTACTTGCTATAGCCGCACACACACGCCTGCCCCTGGCGTGGAGGCATTTCGGAAATTCTGCATTGCCACTGCTCTCTGCTGCGATGACTTCATGGTAAACAACCCTTGCTTCGAAAAAAAGGAAACCCCTGTTCCATTCCCAGTGAAAGAGGAGCATGTATGACTCACTCCTGGCCCGTTTCTCACGGCCGTACCTTTTGGTCAGCCGCTCAACATTCCAGGAGACATTCGTGTCATCCCGCGCCACTGAAGTCAGAGCCGCTATTATTTGAGATGCAGTGCCCATCAGCGACGCAGTCTTCACAGTACATCATCACCTGACAGAGCTCTAATGAGTCAGTAATGATGCGACTAGTGGTACAACCCAACCTACAGCTAGTTGAATTAACACCAAGGACAAGATACCTCATGTATCACACAGCTTGAGTGTTCATTTCCTATTAGGGGAGTCATTTTTCCAGCCAGTGCAACCGCACTTGAATGCATCATTGCCGGATCTGCACACCCACCTGTATGTCTTCATGGTTTGGGGCAGATCTAGAGCCACCCAAAACAAGTCCCATGAATATGACACAGCACAGCGGGCGTGGGGGTGAGCTCATCCTAAAAACGGGAACTCAAATGCAACATCTCTGAACCCACTCACAATTTAAATATTTGTCATTGTTGCGACATTAAAATTGATGCAGCAACTAAATTGAGGATTAGGCGAAGCTGTATATAATTTAAATTTGTTGAGTTTGTTTGTAGTGTGTACAGTTACATTAAGAGGAACTGCTCATCTGCTACGCAACGAACTTCCCACCGTGTCCATGACTGATGGGGAAAAACGGTCTCACTTTGTGGTGAGTTGTTGTCTAGAAAAGAGGCATAAAGTTAAATGTTACTGGCCCATTTCTTTAGCAAAGAACGTTATGTTCTTCAGCAAAGAACGTTATGTTTAATGTTACTGGCGCATTTCTTTAAAAAGGCAAGTCAACCGCAACATAACACACCCAGATCTTGCCTCAACAGGGAAGCTATTGCATTATTATCGTCATCATCACAAACTGGATATGTATTAGTAGCACATAAACATGATTAAGGCCCACACTAAAATGCAAAACATAAAAACATAGCAGCCTTAGACAATGATACCAATCATCTACTGTTCACATCAAGTCACCTACATCTGATGATCCACAGGCTTTGTATTTTCCAACATTAATGCCACCGTGGCTGGATCTAACAAGTAGCCTCTGCATTATTGGGATGTTTAGTTCCAGACCAGATAACTGCTCCCAGAAAGTGAGATACTGCCCGCCTCCTCATTCACATTCACTAACACTCCATAACTCTTTGGCGGTTATCAGCTTGCAACCGTCTGCCACTGCCAGGTTCACTTTTCCCAGGCTCCCAGCTGACTCACAACTTCTCTTTGAACTACAGAGAGAGAGAGCGTGCACACACACACACAGAAGTGCAATAAGTGTGGCCATATGTCTTCTTATCTTTCATGGCCAAGCAGACACTGTCCGACAGACAAGTAACATACACACACACACACACACACACACACACACACACACAGTGAGAAGATGGCTCATGAAATAACAGGCAAACGCCAAAGGTCTAAATGCGGGCAAGGCCCGACAGATTAGACCGCTCTGGGCCTACACTCACTCAGCACACAGGAAGTGTAAACAGTTCAGTCAAAAGGCATGTTGACCTTCTGTATCAGTTTCCCTGAGTCAATCACTTCAATAGTATCAAACCGAGATCTAACCAATGATTGGAACTGCTAGGTAGCACACCCGTTTGCCGTAAAACCCAGGCTTAGTCATAAAAAGACAACTCTCATAATCACCATCAAAGCCACTGGCTCCACTGATGGAGGGAGGGAAGGAATGCATTGCTTGGCAAAGAAATGTCATCACTACAAGAGCTGGCAAAAAGACTGTACAATCAACAGCCTATTAAATAACCTGTAGTGGTACGCTAGCCCGGGGACATGACAGACCCTCACCCTGCCGAAAGAATCTCACCTTTTGCCAACAAAAACTACAGACATGGCAAGATCACACAACATGAACCCCAAAGTCACATCAGGCGTTGAACGAAACATTCAGCCAGCGGGTGATCCCAAATTAAACTGTCTAAGCATGTCATGACTTCCATACAGCTTGCAACAACTGTGATAAGCAGGAAAATGTCAAGCTTCAAGATCGTGTAACATCACGCTGACACAACACGGCAAATAAAACAGCGGAGGGAGGAAGGGGGCGAGAAAGAAAGAAAGAAGGCATTTCTTTTCCCTTGTTCACTTGAGTAATTTGCACTTAACTGCCACATCAGAGCACGCTGTACAAAACAAGCATGTCATTATCCCACAGCTGCCGGCAGCGTGAGCAGAGTTTTCTCTGCGACTCACCTGATCCCAGCTTTCAGACCGCTCCGACTCACCAACGAGTCGCTCACAGCGATGCCTATACCTACGGGCCTCAGGTCTGAGAGAGCACGCCGGGGTCGATTTTAGTTGAAGATGGAGGATGATTGAGCCATTAAAAACGTGGGCATAATTCAATCTGATTCGTGCAGAATTAGGGGCGGAGGATCAACTAGAGCTTGAGATTACTCAAGAAAGAAAAATAGTTGTAAGGGAGCAGATCAGCGCTCATTACTGTGCAATCTGACCTCTGAAGGAGTCACCCAGTGCAGTAAATAAAGGTCTCCTCTTTCCTTGTATAGCTGCAACATTTGGGCAAATATGCTGAGGTAGCCACAGAGGCAAGGTCACAGTTTGCCTGAGAGACAACTTTACCACTGCTGAGTCTACTACAACTGCTTCCTGTTGCTTGCCCCGCGCTGGAATTACAGCTGCATTGCCTCTATTATGCTCCGTAATCCTCACTGTAGTCACTGAGGGCACACCATTGTCCCTGCTTGATACAGTGTGAAGGCCCTCACTTCTCTGTGGAATAAAAGCACGGAGCAGACATTGGTGACTCCATACAGGGCTGTAAATTGACGATGTGCTAATGTAAAGATGTTCAGCCGACGGCATTCGGCGGATGGATGCCTGGCTGTTGCCCTACCTGATCGGAGCACATGTGTGGAGCCTCATTAAGTGCAGCAGTTACTGTGGGTGGCAAGGTTAAAGCGATGAAATGCCTGGGGTCCAACCGAGCGTGACTTAAACAAAGCCCTTGGCCTGGACAAGAGGCCAACTTCATACAGCTCACAAGAGAGGATGAAGGGGGGTAAAAAAAAAAAAAACCTGCATGAACTCTGAGTACCCAACAACCCAAATGCACCACATCGCCATCTGTCCACAACAGCCAATCAACTGATGAAAAGGACAAAGAGTGATATCATACCTAACCTGACAATTGTTAATGTGCACTCAAGTAAAGCACTTGAAGTGAAGGATGAGAGAATCTAACATGAGGCTCCGTTCTTTATCACAGTTCCAAACTCCTGTTTTCTACATTAGAGTTGTGTTAACTTTATTCATCTTGAAGTGAAGCGTCTTCAGTGAGAACATCGTCATTTTCTACACATTTCTCTGGATACATGAGCCCATGATTTGGGTATTTCCTATGAATCTCCTGCCCTTTAGGACAGAAACATCCTCTGCGTGTAGGCTAGCCCATTTAGTACATAATTTGTCAGAAAAGAAATGCGCAAGCAGAGTCCTAAAACTTGAAATGGTCCCAGGTTTCATGTCAATGTCAACAAATGCCGTTTAAGTAGAAACGATTTTCAACCAGAAAGATTAAACTAATCTGAGTCAGGGCGTTCATGCCAGGTTACTGCTGCCATGGCGTGAACATAAACAGAAACGTTTGTCTTTAAAAAAAAAAAAAAAAAAAGAGAAAAAAAAAAGGTGCGAGGTGCCAGCATCTAAGTGGAGAGCAAATAAAAAATACTGACCATATCAAATTGCAAATTGCAAATCAAATTGCCCTGCTGAGAACATTGTTTTTACTGGCTATCAGATCATAGGGGACGGACACACAGACACCTTTCACTTATTCTGTACGTTTGAGGCCATCGCAGCCTGAAATTACAACAGAACCTCCATCAAGATTGAGGTAAAAATAGGCCTTGATGTAATTGGACACACACATACCAGCGGACTGTGCATCCCCCTCCCCTCCCTCCATCAGTGGAGGAGTTTGCGGGCCAAGCTGTGGGGCCAGTCAGTCTGTGCACAGTCCTCCTTTTTTTCCACTACATCGAAATGTTCTCCAGCATGGCAAATCATATCTCAGAGCTATGACTCTCCCACAGGCCTGTCAGGCCCATTTATTTACTCTGCGAAGAAGAGCTGACACTTAAGGAAACCAGAAATTTGGGTTTTGTATTATTTCTTTTTTACTCTGGGAGTTACTGAAGTGTGCAACATGAGCAGCTGCCATTGAGGCAGAAGAGGAGGAAATCTGGGAGAATGCAGCTCACACACTTTTATATTTGTTGAACCAAGCCCGACGAGGGGAGGAATTATTTACAAGGAGCTTTGTCAAAAGTAGTGTCAACTGATTTATGGCGGAGGCAATGCACTCAAATCAATATGGTCAATATCTTGAAGTATGGTATTGTTATTCTTAATGATGGACGTCAAGTAGTAGTATTTAACTAGGTCATAATTTACCCACAGCATTCTGAAACATATTGATCCAACGCTTTAACACCCTAAATACTATTTAGATAGGACGGAGGCCGGGTGGAGAAAAATACCTGCACCTGGTTAATTGGCGCAAATAATGGGTGGACGGGGGGTCCTTTCTCAGAAGGATCATTCAGAGAGCTAACCACCAAAATATCCACTTTTCGTGGAGTGGGAATGACTGACGGACAGTAATTGCACATAACTGCCCTGCAAACAAAAACATGTTTCTCTCACAGAAGAAGACGAGAAAGAAAAGCGCGTTGGCTAACAGATTTTTTTTTTTTTTTTTCTTTTTTTAAATAGGTCTCCAACTCACCGGCCAGGCAAAACTGAAGGCCAAAACTATCCTGGATTTGTCATTCCTGACCGAGCTCTTGAAAGAAAATGTATTCCCTCCGAGGACGGGCGTAGATCCCATTCCGAAGCTGCAGGGCCCCGCAGCAGAAACCCTCGACTGGTATTCCTTCAGGCAAACTTTGAAAAACGTATTGCACTCGTCCCGTGTGCACTTCCTATCCGCCGTGCTCCGTGCGCCATCACAACACAGGCCGTTCAGCAGCTCTCCGTTCACATTGTGCATCGAGACGATTTGCAACTCGAATTGTCCCGATCCCTCGGACACCTGTTGAGGACAGAAGGGAGAATGCGATGGGAAACTTTGACCTCGTTATTTACAACAAACAACAACAAAAAAACAAGCTTGCGCACTAAACCGGGGCTGGTCACCACACATATTTGCACTTGGCAGCAGGCTAACTGGACGCACTTTTGCATGAGGCATGCTTACATGTCATGTTAGCATAGCCGTGCACATACAAGGCGACACGGAGCCAATCAAAGTGCATCCAAACAGCTCCACTGAGCCCCCTTCTCCCCATAAAGTAGTCCACATACCTTCGCCAGAAAGCAGAGCAAAAAGGCAGCAACGACTGAGCCCCGTCTCAGAATCATGCCTCCGGACTGCTGTTGCCACTCGTTTGGTTACTGGTTGTCTGGCCGACTCACGGCACCAGAGCTGTCCTCTGGTTTAAACATGCACGAGTGGGGGAACACAGCACTTTGGTCAGCGGAGCGCAGGTTCCCGAGTCATAGACGACCTCTTCCTCGTATGTCCCTCAAACTCTGCGAGCGGCTGCTCTTCCTCGGTATCCGACAGTTTCCCCACCTGGCGTTGAAGAAAGCTTACAGAGGGACCATGCGGCAGCCGAGACCACTGCTGACTGACTGACTGAGTGACTGAGTGCTGGCCGGAGCTGGAGCTGGATACACAAGTTCAACGGGGAGGGAGTGTCTGCGGAGCCCCGGAGCCTCCATATTCATGAGCAGGGCGCAGTGGCCCCGCCCCCTCTCGCGCTGCGAGGAGGGTCGCGCGCTCAGAAATTGACCGTAGTAACTCTTTGGCAGTGATGTGGTGGAAAGTACAAAATTGGACCACAAACAAGTCACATTGATAATGATAATATTATGAATAATAGTAATACTAATAAGTCATCACAACCACAAACCTCAAATATAAATGGATTACATTTTCGGAAAAGCTATTATTATCTATTTACCTTTTAAAAAGGCATTATCTCTCTACATGCAGTAGTTGCGTATACTCACCACAATGTATACTATTTTCCTCATAAAGATTAATGTCAGTTTAAAAGATGGGTAAAACAAGTTTAGCTGGTTTTACTCCATTTACATTTGTGTTATTAGGCAACATCATGAGGACTGCAAAATGAGCGTGCCGGTGGCAAATTCAAGGGCATTTGGTTAATGGTATGTCAGACATCTTTTCTTATGTAATGCAAGCCTTGGATAAAGAGCACCATATTCCATAGCAGAAAAAAATGCTCAATATCTGCACATTTTTACAATATTTTTCAATTCCAAAAACAAATTTCTAACATTCTAGGAATATGAACAAACCCTGAATGTGAACGTGACCAACATGCTGTTATCAGGAGTGCACACAACAGTGCCCCAGAGTGGCAGACCTGCAGGTTTTATGCCTGCCTGTGGAATGTCACACATTTTAAATTACATGCAATCTAAAGCCTTTTCAAACAAATCTGCCTGTAATTTACAGCCAAACTTCATGTCAGGATGGATATTAGTCTGAATGAAACCGCTGACCAGATTCATAGCTTAAACTGAGAGAAATAGGCTGAAAGACTGTTGAAAGATATTGTTTCCCGGGTATCCTTTTGGTGTCAAAGGGCAATTGCGGCCGGGTGTACCTATGCAAGAAGGTAATCTGTGAACTGGATCAGTGACTACACACACACACACACACACACACACACACACATTCATATGAGAGGATGGGAACCCCCTCTGCCCCTGTGGTTAGTGATTGGTGTGGACCAATTACACAGGTCATGCAATGGGTCACAATCAAGGAAACACAGTTGGGAACTATGGCTTTGCAGAGAGAGAACCGTATCAATCAGTAACTATGTAATGTTTCACCATCTCACTTTATAGCTGTTTATGAGGGTGTCACGTACTCTCCTGCATGCGTTTGAACCCGATAAGCAGAAAGGTATGGCATTTTTCTCTCTATTTTTATTCGAAACCGTAAAAGTAACCAATGTCTCGTTCATTGTTTTCACCAAAGTAGTAAAGCACGCAGCTTATCTTATCGTTAGTTTAGATACCTCAGTGACACTAAGATGTGTACGGTAGCTTCTGCAGGAAGAGACCCCAAATGTCCTTCAGTACTCGTGTTGAAATACCTTGTTTTGTAGTGGTTGTAGTAGTAGTAGTAATAGTAGGTGTAACATGTATATATTTAAAGAGGGAAGCCCAAGTGTTATTTCCACCATCTTAAATCACTGCAGTCCATATTCAAATGTTACGTTTCCTGTGGTTCAACTTCAAGATGAAAGGTACGGCTTCCTCCCCGCCAGGCTCAGTTGCCGACCTGATAGACATCTCAGGTTACAGGCCTTATTGAAATGGTCTTTCGGGGTAATTAGGGTTAATTGGAGACGTTTTTTGACCCTTGGGAGCTTTTTCCCCCCCTTTTCCTTGATAGCAAAAGCCAAAATTGAGTCTAGAGATTGTAGATGGTTTGAGGGGGGGGATGTGACAGGATCCCGTCTGCCGTGCCCCCATGACCTGCCCAGAGGTGACGCTTGTATTGGGATGATGACAGGGTTTGGGGGAGTTGTGGCAGTGCTAAACATCAATAAAAGAAAAAGAACTATTTATAATATAATACTGCAAGAAAGATACTTTTGACATCCAGTTTTTTGTTGCACAAACGACAACGACACAAACGAAAGAGTGCTCCTTGCTTTATCCTCCTCTTCCACTTGACTGCCAGTTTGTCTGTCTATCGTAAAGCTACTTGGTATCTAAGCAGCATGTTCACTGTTCCCTGTAATCATGGTCTGTAGTCCTCATGAAGTACAGACAGGGTTTCTCCTCTGAGGCCATGGTGCTAATCTCCTGCAGCCTTAATGTGATTATGGTAATGATCACACAAATGACCCCTGGGCTTTGGGGGATCCGTGGTTCACACATCCTCACACAGAGTCTGCACAGGCTCTGTGACTCCACTGGCCCGCGTACGAACGAGACCACCAGACTGAGCCAGTCCTGGTGGCCCGTCCCTGTTCTTCTGTCCTCACTGGGCTTCGGAAGACTAGAGTGAATGACCAAATAAATTCCTGCAAACAACAAAAGAGCTGAACGGCCATGAGAGAGATGGATATCTTTTGTTGTCTGACACTCAATGCCGTATTCCAATCCAATTACCTCAGCCTTTTGCAACCCCTCCTATCGCGGTGCGGTGCGTTGCATTGAAGCCTGACTGAATTCAGACTCGGACCCCGAACAAGAATGTGGTGGATTAGGTGCTTAGCAATCATTCCCTCCCCCTCTACGTTTGCTAAAATCGGGGGTGAACTCTCTCCTAAAAAGATTGAATTACCGCCATTCTATTTCAATTTGATCCCATTTATTTTAATGACATTATTGTCTGACTCCCAAAGACGGAGAACAGAATAATTTCCTCTTGTATTCTTATATCCAAAAGTGACTTTGCCATGTTGCATCAACAAGGACTTCTATTGTGGACAGTCAACAGTGACAAACAAGAAAAGAGCACCGTGTGACAGACTAAAGGCACATTTAATTTCCTGCATCATGACGTGGAGGAAGTGACGTGTACGTCAGACGTCTCACCTCTTCTGCTTTCAGGAAAGACTGTTGACAGTGAACACAATGTGGATCAAGTTTAAAATCACAGCTTCCCAGTGCAGTTTGACACTCGTCGCTTGTCTTCGCATGAATACAGAGGAGATAGAATTCTGTGAGCTCAACCTTAAGCAGCAATAGTTATGTGGAAACTTGAAAACTCCAGTACACATGCACTGAGAAAGGAAGTAGGAGACACCTTGTGACCAGCAGTTCAACTTGAAATGAATTCTGAGTTTTTCAATGATGGAGAAGGAGCTGTTTCCAGTGGAAACAACATTGTCACCACACTCGCCACTCTTTATAACAGAGTGAATGAGAAAACATAAACACAATTTGTTCAGGTTTACAGCAAGTGCACAACCTTATAATTGTCCGACTCATCTATCCGGTGTTATGACGATCAGCATCTAAATTCTACGATGAACTATACATCGGCGAAGTATCACGGCGAGAAAGCCAGAAGAAATTAAGTGAATCTGTGAATTCCCATGGTGAAGTCAGTCCATCTGCGTGTGAGTGAAAAACGTGTGAGGTGAAGAAGCACATCTGAAGAGGACAGACAGACAGGCTCTCTCTGTAGTTCGGTGTTCGTCCCATTTAAGAGTATCACAGTGTTTACATGGCGTGTTTATGGGAGCTGCTTTTACAGAATGTGTTACAGATGGTATCAGCAACCGGGCGCTCAGATAAATATTATTTTCCGCTGTTAAAGGTGGCCGCTTTGTTATTTTCAACATTTATCCGAGAGACCTTTCTGTGAGGTGATGGTATTTTGATGTCTGAGTGTGTTTGTGGTAAGTACCTCAATGCGGTTAGTGTGCAGGGAGTCCAGCTGCTATGTGGAGGTTAAGTAAAAATT
This sequence comes from Cottus gobio, assembly GCA_023566465.1. Taxonomy (NCBI): domain Eukaryota; kingdom Metazoa; phylum Chordata; class Actinopteri; order Perciformes; family Cottidae; genus Cottus; species Cottus gobio. The sequence continues at coordinate 16,827,076 of CM042225.1, read as the reverse complement.
GGATTATAGAGGGTTAGGTTGAGAGCATGGGTTTTGATTTTCATTGGTTCAAACTGCCCTTAATTGCTGTGGTGATGCTGCGGGTGACTCATTTATGTCGTGTTTATTCTAGTTGTCATTCTTTCTTTTTTTCTTTCTTCCCAAAGTGGTATTGTGTATGTCCATGGCACCGGGGACCTGCAGGGCTTTACTTGTGAGCGTGCATATCAACGGCGTCATGAGAGACGGCTGGAACAGTACTCTGTGAATGGATCATCAGTCTGTGTGTGTGTGTGCTCGCACATCCTTAATGGCCAGGGAGGTGTTTGATCCTCCGGAGGGGGTGGAGGCCAGAGGGCTGCAGTCAGTGAGACAAATCAGATTAGCCCTGCTTAGGCTTGTGGCCTACTACTCTCAAGCATAGCCTTTCCACCTGGCTAACAATACCAGGTCTCATAGTGCTGGGCTGACCCTTGTGATCATGTGATTAAGAGATTTGTGTGCGAGTGCACAACATGTCATAGCACAGTTGTTCTGCTGGGGAGAGTCAATGGGTGTTCGATTAGATTTGTCCCTGCAGTGGAAAAGATTTGAGAACGAGCTGGTGTGCCGAGGAATGTTTACGGCTTAAGTCATTGATCAACGTGACAAAGTCTCAGGTGGGAGGATGCAAACTATTCAGGCAGGAAGATTAGATCCTTTGCCCATCACACCATCCAAGGTGGTCTCCCAGAGTTCGGAGGGCCTGTGTGTTGCCTCTAGGATCAGTGAGTCAGAACAGTGCTCTCTTCAAACAGGATATTGGCCCTCGCTTGAGGTGAGTGAAGCTAATTACCTGAACTTCCTATCTGGAGGAGGTGACACTGATAAAACTCTTCCTCTTTTATTGTCCCTGTTTGTAGATCACCTTACACTTTGGATCACGTGTGAGAGGACAAATATTCCTCGTGTTGCAAACCCTCAGAAAAAGGATCTGTAGACTTGTCAAGAAGAGCTTGATGTCCATAAGCCCAGTCAAAATGACATCCATTGCCAGCCTTGAAGGAAAATATTGATGCTGGCAAAGTCTTGACGTCCTTTGCACCATGACGTAGCGTTTTTTCCATGACACATTTGATGATTGCTTCCAAATGGGCCTGTCAGTTTTAATATAGCCGACCCCGGCATTTCACTTTCCTCTAAAGTAAACAAAATCCACCCACATTCACACACACACACACACACACACACACACACACACACACACACACACACACACTGAAAGTGTGATCACACACCAGGAATGAGTCTTGAGATAGAACAGGCATTCGCGAGCTGATATATGTTTTCATGTTCAATCTTCTCACCCTTGAGTGAGGGGGTTTGAATTGATGTTGTTTTTGTACATTTGCAGATTGAAAGCCACAGTGTTATTTCAGGAAACTGGATGTATGACATTAAAAAGTAATATGTGGTGTTCGGAAGTAAATATATAACCTATATGATGTTTAAATGCAATAGAGGAAGCCTGTCAGAATGTTTACTTTATGCTTTTCCTCACAGCAATTCATTATAATAGTTCAAGTGTGCTCTGTTAATTTTAAACAACAATAAACTACTTTTTGTTGTCATATTTAGGGCTTAGCTTAAACCCAATGCCAACAGTTATTGAGTCAATATACTGACAATTAGATTATACAGTGTCAACTAACAAGGGAGGGACAATATTTGGTTTGTTTATAGACGTGTGTCTGACTGGGCTGCAGGAGAAGTGGAGCAGTCACAAAGAACATGTACAGATGTGGGAACGGCTCACTTACAAGACACATGGCGAAGCTGAATATTGGACGGGTCCACTTCACTGAAGCACGTCAACTACCTGTTAATATTAAACTAATGAGCCTACTTTCATTCCCATTGTGAATGTGCTGCTAGTTTAAAATGCCTGACACTTGAGGTACAAGTGTAATGGTGGAACTGAGCTGACGGTTGCTGTATGTGTTGGATCCTCAGTTTCCTTTGTCCAAACGTTTCTACTCTGAAACTCTCATCCGTCACAACTTTAAAGAAATAGTGAGACATTTTGGAAAATACAATTGTTCTCTTTCTTAGGGGCATTAGATGAGACTATCATGTCTGTTGCACTAACTATGAAGCTATACAGTCAGCAAGCAATTAGCCTAGCTTAGCATAAAACACGGGCAAAACAGTGAGCCAGGTCTGTCCAAAACGGACATTATTTGTCTTTTATTCTCGTTAACAAGATGCAAAGTGTGCAATTTAGTGAGCTTAACTGTTTCAAGTCTATTTTAAATAATGCTCAGTGTGTGTGTGTGTGTGTGTGTGTGTGTGTTTGTGTTCAAGTATAATCTGGTTGTAATATCGTCTGGCAGCAAAATATGATACAGGCCAATAAGGAAAGTCTAATTTGAAAGTGTGTTTGTAGACAGGTGCGAGCTATTAAACAAACATGCAACTGAATAATGTGCAGCCTCAGCCAAGTCATGGAAGCTGCAATACTAACATCTGATAGTTCATTCTTTTTCACTCAAGCTGACAGACTTAGACATTATATGTCGTTACCATATCCTGTATTGTCGAACAATTTGACATTTTTCATACAGTTTATGAAGACAGAGAACATGACATGCTTCTGTTCAGTCTGTACAATAGGAACAGGACACACGATCAACCTCAGCATGCTTCAATTTCACTATAACTTAATGGGCAACAGGAGGCTTTTATTGCCATCTCTTTTTTTCTTGGCCATGGTTCTAGAAAGGCTGTGTGAAGTAGTCATAAAGCTGTCAGTGGGAGCAATATTTTCCACCGAGCATAATGACGAATAGCATGTCGACACAGCATGCGTGGGTGTCATACGGACAACGTGTACTGATATGTGTAATACTTCAAATGATCAGTTTGGCTCAGTGGGTTGTAGGCTGCTTGCTTTGTTGGTGCAGAAGCAAAATAACAAATAACTATCTGGTTAGACTATCTGGATTGTTACATTACTACAATGTTCCCACTGTTGAGGTCTTGTTCTTGTTAATCTTCTTGGCTGAGCAAAACCTACATCGATTCCAAGGTTGTAGTTATTAATCATACACAAGTTCAATTCAAAAGGCGCGCGGTCAAAGAGTTAATTATAGGTTTATATAATTAATAAAAAAAATAGTTTGCATCTTTTTACTGTAGCTAATCATTAGAGGACACACGCACATCCATCAATGATAAAAGTATCAGCTCGCTACTATTCCTGCACCCAGTTCTTCTTCAATTCTACATATTTCTTCTTCAATTACTAATAGAAAATGCCCGATTCCCCTATCCTCAAGCAAATCCTCCATGTTTCTGCAGTTGAACATGTTGACTACATCGTTTTTCCTACATCACGTGAAGGTAGGGAAAGTCTGTGCGCAACAGAGCTGAATCCAAGACTCCATGAAAAGTGAGAAATGGGAATGTTCAGCCTCATAATTTCCCTCTTCCTATACCTCAAAGCGTTCCAGTGGTTGAAGTGGGAATAAAATAGAGTCCCAGAAACAGTGTTGGATTTATCTGGCCTCTTTCAGTGTACACAGGTACAAAAAAACAGATGAAGACTGCAAATGTATTGCAGTGCTCTGCTCTATTAATTCATCTTTAAGTAAGCAAGTACGTAGACACTTGAGCGCGTCTAAATGTTGCTATTTATTCCTTTGTAGCGTTGTCAAGCTAAACATCCAATCAGCTCAAAGTGTGAGAGCGAGTCTTGCCTTCTGAGCTCAGGTCAGAAAGAGGATACCTCTGCGTTCACGGCAGACTGGCGGCCCTTTGAAGAGGTGTCAGTTTCCAACAAACTGGCATCTCTGCCTGGTTCGTTTGTCTCGTGGTTACTCCACACTAAATGGTCCAAAACACCAATGCAAAGTGTTCCAATTAGCGGCGCACGTGACAGAAAAAAAACAGTGAAAATTGATGAGCCGAACGGAACAAGTTAACCGATTAAACGTTAAAGTGAAAGTAGTCTTGGAGAGAGGAACTAAGAAAATAATGGCTGCAGATCAGAGGAAAGAGGAGTATAACTGTGTTACAAGGCCTGGCTGCTTTGTTGCCCTACAATGATGAGCATATAGCTCTTTTAACATATTGCATATGATGTCATACACAAGAACATTAATATGTTAGGGAGGCTGTGGGTGACTGCTGCATGCTGTCTGGGGCGGCCTATAGGCTGGCAGCAGCAGACAGTGTTTTGACACGAGGCTGCCTGTCTGTCAGTGGCTGAGTCGACTTGTGCTGAAAGAGAGCGAACCGCTGGCAAGTCTCACAGGATCTGTGAATCGAGGTTGGCAGCAGAAGGGGCCCAGTGTTTTCTTAATTCACTGACAGACACAGCTAACTCTGTTTACGATGACGGCTAAACAAAAACAGTCTGGAAACCATAGACTCCAAACCTTGTTTTAATTACTTTTATTTGATAATGTTTTTCATTGTGACCTAATCAGAGTCCCTGAACACGTTTTATTAATGTGGTGCGCAAATGCTTCAAAGTCTCATCTCCCTCAGTGCATTATGGTTTATGTAAATCAAGGAGGGAGAACTTTTGTGTCAGCATGTGGCATTCCTTTGTGCGAAGTTAAAGACAAGTCTTGTGAAATCATGCTTGTGGACATGTGGTTTGTGCACGTTCATTATGAGGAGCTTGGGAGTGACACTATGTTGGCGCTTTGGCTTGAAAGTGAGAGGTAGTGCTCATTAATGAGTAGAGTCTGCGACCAGTCTGTTCAGTCTTAACTATCATCCACCACAAAAATGTCTGCTATGCAAAAACTAAATTAATGAAGGGCAACAGGAACATTTAGTCATGGTTACCGGATGCCCTTGACAAGTTTCCTTGGCAACGCTCAAAACTTCATATTAATTCTGGCTCAATTAATGCGGAGTGCATTCACGTTAACCAGCAATCATTACGCTCCAGTGATCTAAAAGCCATTGTCAGACAGGCACTTGAAGAAGTCTTTTGTGTAACAGAAGAATGGCCGAGTGACCCCCGGCAGTGCAGAGCGAGGCCGGGAGACGTTTCTTCAGCCCCACCGCCCGCTCCTCTCAGTAACATTTCAGGGTCCGAGTGGCCATGAGTGTTGCTGAGTGATCGGCACAGAGAGGAGACCCTCAACCCAATAGCTTTGATGATTGAAACAAAACACAGACTATAGCCTGCAGGTCTGGTCCTACGCACGCCGTCATGTCCGTACAAGGGCCGCAGCCGAAGTGTTTGTGCCTCTTTTCTTACAGTATGTGTTTAGATGTGTGTAGATTAACAACTCACTCGCAAAGACTCAATATAGATTTCACTGTCGTCAGTCAACATTTGTTGGTGCAGCAGCCTCCCTCATGGCACGGAAACGACCAGCACGTCTTGACAATGACAATGGCTTTTGTGAGGTCAGAGGTGGATCTGCTGGGTCATAATTCTTTGACCTTCTTTGAGATAAAAAGCAATTTTTGTGGATTCATCTCCCCTCAGTCACACGCAGGAGCAAAGCCTACAAAATAGTTTTATATACTATTTGATCTGCCAAACTTTGAATTAATTAACTGGAAATGTCCGTAGTAAGTGGTACAAAATATTGCACCTGCGTCCCACATGTTAGGTTTAGGTTTAGGCTACTAAAACACTAAAGGTTAAGGTTAATGATTGTTCAAACCAGCATTGGCTGTTTATTTATTTAACCAAGTGCCTAAATAGTATCATTCATAATTGAGTTACGCCGAGGCAGGAGCAGATATTGAAGGGAAACACTAATGAAATAGATCCTTCCGGCTTAGTGTGAACATCTCTATCCCACTGACGTAAAGACGAAACACATCCTGGCAAGATGGCATCATTTGTCATGAAAGTAAGAGACAAGTGGGGAGCAGCAGCAGATTGTCATGACAGAGTTAGAGAGAAGAAAGTAATACTCTTCTGCACCTCCCCCTGAGTAACAAACAGTATAGTTGATGCATTTTTTGGCCAGTGGAATATTTGTTTACCCAACACACAGATGTGGATAATATTTTCAATATTTTGAGGCATACAGCATGTCCTGTGGGTGTTTCCTATAGCTGTGGTGACCAGCAGTCAGCTGGGTTGTGGCCTAAGGCCAGTGGCCCCAGAGTTGGGAAATTACAAGACAATAACAAATGCAAAAAAAAGAAGGAGCAAAGATTAACATGCCTTTAGCTCTGCCGCATCCTGGATGCTGATTCGAAGCTGACAGCTTATCAAGATAAGTGGTGTGTTGTGGTGGAATGGAGGAGGGGGAGGCGTAAATGATAGGAAAGATAAGAATCTTGCTGACTATCAGTGAAAAGCTTGATGTTCTTTATGCTAAGCACTCATAAAATCCTACAGAAAAAAACTCTTCTGCTGACAATGTTTTTCAAGCTCTTTTTTGGTAATTTAAGGTAGCACAAAGACAGACCATAAACAGCCACCCTGATAGTGAAAGTTGTTGTGCACAGTTTGCACAACTGTTTGATGTAGCATAGTGCTCACAACTTAATGCATTTGATATGCAAATACATTCTATTAACATGATTTAATGGTGTTTCTCTAAGGCACTGCCGAATTGTAGCTTTTTAGATTACATCTCTTTGACATGGTTGGCATGGTTATTAAATGACAAATGCTCGACATCAAAGACTCAACTAATCTGAATCTCTTTGAGATGGTGGATTCGGCCTTAAAAAGAAAATACTACTTTGAGCCTTTCAACTCCACTGCACGCTGCACGTCTTCAGGATGTATGAGAGAGAGAGAAAACATTGGCTGGTAAAAAGTTCCAGGTCCATGGGATGTGTTTAAATCTGCTGTTGCTCTATCAAAGAGCAGATAGCGGCTCCCTCTCATTTTATAACCCTTTTGAAACATACTCAGAGTATTATGTTATCAAACTGGGAAAAGGGAGGGAGCACAGACAGCTGAACAAAGGCGATGCAAACAGCTGTGCCAGTGCAAACAGCAGTTGATTATTTGTGAGTAAAAAGTGAAGCAGTCCCTGCTAACATAATACCGCCATCAAATCATAACAGCCATAAAGTGCTCTTCAGCTGTCTCTTTGTAGATTGTTTTATTTTCTCTGGACGTTATTCTATTGTACCGAGTTGAGATCGGTCATTAAACCGACAGTCAATGGTATCAAACTATGATTAGTTCAATATCCCCTTCAGCTGGAAGACAATGCTCGAATGCACTCAGAGGAAGGTTCTCAGCCTCGATGGCTTCTCACTTGAGGTGGCTGCCTGCAGTAGGAGGACCAGTGTTGATACAGCTGACTTTGTTATTCCAAGTGAAATATATGGCCCTGTTTGTTTTCAGAGATAGACCCAACGCTTTGCTTCAAGTTCATATTTATCTATCGAGGGAAATATGTCAGTGCAGATCCAGTTTGCACGTTTTACACAGCCTCTTCCCCTCATTATGCCACTGAAGAGGTATTAACCTGCGTGCGTCTTTGTTGCACAGATTTCCTACGAATATTGTTACCCACAGTGCTCTGGGACCTTTAGAAATGACGCCCTGAAGGTGTTGAAGGCGTGCCAGTAACCGGGGATAGCAATGATTTTAGCGTTGCGTGCAAGCGACTGTACCTCGTGGAGCTGCTGCACACCCGTGTGATGGATTTTCCCTCAAGAAGATTTGATTGGTATCTATCAGGGAAAACATGAAAATGACTGAAAGCATTGTTCGATAATCTTAGCAGGAGTCAAGGTAATGTTTTCTGTTTGAAAACTCTCAGCAGGCTAATGTTACAAGCGGGAAAAAACGTTGCTCCACAGAACTGTGAGATGTATTTAGATGCAACAACAGTACAAGTATCATCGTTTTAACATTTCATAGGACAAATTGAGCTTTGCATATACGCTCAATGTGGTTTGGACACTTCAGACGATATTCAGGTTAGACTTTGCTGAAGTAATGATATTACCTCAGCGTTGCATGAGGCAATACAGTGTTCCTCTACGTCTTTGGAGGGAAGGGGAAGTCCCCGCGTCTGTGTGCTGTTTGACTGGACTGGTTGAGTAATGCAGCCTGGGATTAGGTGGAGTAGCCTCACAGCAGCAAACCCTCCCTCACACTGATCTGTCTGGACCCACACAAGTGAACGGCTGGATCAGAACCACAGCTGGCCTACATCCTCCCCCTGTGTCAAACCATTCATGCACAGGTCTTAAAGCTGGAACATGCAAGTGCGAAGTAGTCGTCAATGAACAAATCAACAGCAGTTACAATACATTATCAACCATTGCCAAAAATGTACGAGAAGACATGTTTTTTTCCATTTGATTTATGTACATTGGCGATGTTTTGTTCTGATGCAGGTGTAGTACTCGTAGACCATTGAGAACACATCTTGACGATAAAACTTGCAGCAGCATTGTTTCCACAAAATGGCAACCAAATAAGTTGATTATGACTGTAATATTAAGAGAAAGAGTTGACGTTAACGTGCTGTGCCTCTATGACTGTGTCCACTTTTCTAACTCCCCCATCTGCCATTAAATGTAGTGAGTTTCCAACTGTTTTATGAGCGTTTTAAATTTTGTGTAACAAAACCTGACTGAAAACGCTAAAAAATGTGCAGAGATAAATGAGGTGAGATGAGTGAAGGAGCATTTGTCCCCGTTTGCACGCTTCATAGGAGAAAGGTTGAGGAGAGAAAGTTTACATTTTATGTCTAGTTCACACTACACGACTTAACCACTGACTTTCCACTCACCACTTGGAGCCCCTGAAAACCACAATGACTTAAAGACTCCCGATTACAAGATAACAAGTTGTGCCATGTGAGCAGCTCAGCGATCGGATGACTCTGAAAGTCATGCAGTGGGAACCTGGCTTCAGCAAAAAGTCAACTTACAAAAAAAGGATGCTTGGTTTCATCAGTTACAGCCGAGCCTGTGATTCTACTGTTCAATTGTAAATATTCATTCATCCATTCATGCATTCTCATGTATTGCACTGTGTTTACTGTTAAATGTATGCACCTTCCGCCAGGACAAATTCCTTGAATGTGAAAACAAACATGGCAATAAATGGTTCTGATTCTGATTCTGACTACTTTACAAAAACAACTGAATGTTTAACATAAGTTTGGCCAGTGAAATATTTGTTCACCCAACACATGAATGTGGACAATATTTTCAATATTTTGAGGCATAAAGCATGTCCAGTGCGTGTTTCCCAAAGGTGTGGTGACCAGCAGCCAGCTTGTGGCTATTGAGGCTAGTGGTCGCAGAGTTGGGAAATCATAGCTCAATAACCCATGCAAAGCTATAAAAAAAAACAGCAAAGGCCGATGTTTCTTGACTTCGGCCTCATGCTGAATGCTCGTGTAAAGTTGACAGCTGATCAAGATAAGTGGTGTGTCGCGGTGGAAAGGGGAGGGGGAAGCTAATGATAATAATGATAAGGATCTTGGTCTTACTAAGCAGTCTGGTTTGTCATGGTGTTTCCTACAAATAGAGAGTACTTCTGCCATCAATGTTTTGGTACATTACTCCAAAAATGGAGTAAAGGGCCATACACACTTTTCTGGAGAGAGACGCTCCTCACTCATCAATGTGCCCGAGCCTCACCATATCGAATCCAATATGACACGGAGCACTGACTTGGTTAAAAATGACGCTTCTTCTGCATCAGAATATATCAGATGCAGAAAAACTAACCAACTGTGTAATAAGTCAACATTAAATCATTAGACAGATGTTGAGGGTGGCAGTTTAAAGGCTCAGTTAAAAAAAAAGATTAATGCTGGGAAGTGACAGATTGAGAATTAATGATCAATCCAATCATATAAGCAGTTAAACAAAAACACCCTTAATTTAGTGTTGAAAGACAGCAGCAAGTATGTGGCAGCCTCCTCCCTCCTTCATTGCTTCCTTACAACATCTCAATGGAAATCTAATCAAGCTGTAATTTACAAATGTATTATTGTGTATACTAAGAACTGTGTTTGCCTAATTATAAAAAAAACAACAACAATGATTAGTCAGTGAGACAAAAGAGTTGGTAGGAGAAAACTATGCAGAGCATCTGGAGAGGCGTCATTACTTGATTGTTTATACTGTACCACATTCATTAGGTAGTGTGATGCTGAAGGAAGGCGTGGACTGCTCCACTAACTCTGCACCAATCAGCTGCATATGACTGTATATTATCAATAGATTACAATCTGAGCAATGCAGTGTGTGCATGTAATTCATGCCATATCCTGCAAGGGCCTGGGGTTAAACAGGCAGACTTAAGCTACAAATATGTGACTTCAATCAGTGTGAGGCCCCAACAGCATTAAGAGGAACATTCTCTGCTGGCAGTCCATTGTAAATTACATGAGTTTAGGGGGACGTGGAACAGCCATTTGATGATTGAGAAAATGTGTTAGTTAAAGTTTGCGGGGTTTTGATTTAAGATTTTAGTAAAGTCAGGGAATGAGTCAATGAATAGACAGCTCAGGGATGTGAAGACAGAGGTGATGGATTGTGCATGTGTGTGCCACAGAGCTGGTTTGTGTGTTTTTCCTGAGGCAGCAGTGGCAGCCTCTCCGGGGTGTTTACAGTTTAGTGTCCTTGGAAAGGCTGTGATGGACTCCCACGTTCTGGTCCAGGCTTTAGTCCCAGCATGCAGCTGTGTGGAGTGACAGATTGAAACGTTGAGGGAAGTGTTTAACCCCTGCCACCCCTCCAATTAACCAACTTGTGTCCCATTTCCTAAAAGATCTCGAGGACATATTTATTGGAGAGGGGCTTTATTTGGGCATGAAAGAGTGAGATCTTCCTGTTCCTGCTCAGGTTCAGTCGCAGTGTTCAGCTGGATGGTTTGTTTAGCATAGAAAGTGCTCAGGTCTGTGTTAGTACAGCAGAGTCCTTCTTAAATTTGATTAACCTGCTGCAATTTAAAGGAATTTGAAAGTTTGAAGTGTGACATGAGCTTCAAGTCACTGGGAGGTTTCCCACAGCAATGCTTGACTGACATCAGGGGACCGGCACTGATAGGAAATGATATACTATGTGTGTGTGTATGTATATAGTCTGTTGAGTTTAAAGAAACAGGAACACCGGATCTCTCCTAGGTGTTGCTGAACTGAAGAGGATAAAGATGAAGCTACATCTTTCAGCTGATCTCATGGCTGCCACTGACAATAACAAGGAAATGCAGTGGTGTTTAGGGATAATGTCTCTTAAAGGCTCCCATGCTGCCAATCAGCACCCGATTAACACCAAAGGCCTCCCCTTTCCCCTCTCTGCTTTCATCTCTACAGTGCTCTACCCTCTGAGTGAAATGGAGACTGTGGACTTGTCAAAACCGAGTCTGTGGACAGTCTGCGTCTTGTTATTAGCACCTCAACAGGTTTCACCGAAGCCAAGAAGGAATAAAACTTGGACAAGCTCAGCCGTTTTTTTTTCTTTTCTCCTCAAAGCTTCGAGCGGCAAGGAAATGGTCATTATGCTTCATCATAACCCCATCGTGGTTCTTTAGAAAAAATGTCAAAGCAGCTCTTAAATTCTATTATTTTCTTGGCCCTTTCTACCTACTAGACGCTATTGCTTTGAACTTCAATGTCAGAAAAGAAGAAATTCAATCTGAAGAAAATCCTCCCAGGTCAATGATAGGTCAGCCCTGAATGGGGGACTGAGGCCTATACATTTACAGAGTCTCTGGAAATGGGCTATCTGATGGTCCATCTGGTTAGATGGGTCACAGGTGAGCCACAGATGGTAGCAGTATGTGTATCCCTGGGTCTATAATGGCCCCAATGATTTATAAACTACTGTTGGTAGGCTGAATGGTTATATTTTAAGTATTTATCAGTTACAGTATTCAACCTGCTTTATATTTTCTCATGGATCGTACATTACTAAAATTGCACCAGAGTAACAGCTAATTATCTTTTACTGTCATTGTGCAGAAAGTGCAAGTACAACACATAATCAGATTACAATAATTACCACTTTTACATACAACCCATAAGTATAGGGTTGATCTGAGTCACAGCTTCATGTCTGATCTCAAGCCTTTTTCATGGTCCTTGATGTCTCTGCTGTTAATTTATACTTTACAATACCGTTGGAATATAAATCAGTTCTATAACCTTTTCCATGTCATCAAAAAATATGTATTTATCTTCTGCCAAAAGAAAGGAAAGCTAATCAAAGCAAGACTATGACCTCCTAAGTGATACTTAAGGGATAATAATGATAATATAAATAATAATACTACATAATAATAATAATAATAATAATAATAATAATAATGTAACTGTACAAGTGGAGAAGAGTTGCACGGTAGACACTGTTGTTAGTTTGCTAACATTAACTAACATTGGCCCCTTTAAGCTATCGGCCCCGAACCAATGAGGATGTAGCAGCACTACTGAGTGTGCTGAATAGAGCATAGGTGTGTTATATTACGAACTATAATTCAACATTTCATCTGAAAGAGGAATAAGGTATCAGTCAGTTCTTCTTTTAACGGTTTCATTGTCTCGCTGTAAAGCTATGAAACATTAAATCAGAGTTCTGCTGTTTATGCAGCCCCATGTTCTTTAAAGGTTAAATATATAGGACGTTGTTGACATTGTTGTATACCCTTATGTGATGTGTACTTCATAAAAACTCTTGAAATCATGTGCAAGGATGTAGTATCACAGAAAAACACGCACACACACTGAGTGACATTTCTGATGACATGGCACTTTCTGTAAGTTTGCCACACTCTGGTCTATTAGGAGCATGTTTATTTGAGCTCAACAACATATACTATTTTATTACTGAAGCACCGCCATAGGACTTTCAAGAGAGATTTGGGGTGCGCGTTCAGGAAAACACAACCTCTTATTAAAGTCTAGACGCAACATAAAACCATCAGAAGTCCTGGAGTAAGCACTCACAGGCTCCCATGGACAGAACTGTCTGCTCAACCACGTTGGTTTGCTGCCACTGTCTGCGCGGAGTTAATAGAGATTTAGTGCAAACATCGGTACATTGATCGTAATGGATGGTGACAAAGCAAAAGGAAGCCCGTTCCCATGCCTCATCCAGGAGGCGAACAAGAACACAAACAACACCTTGGTCATTGTCTTATCCACCACTTTATTTCTGCTGATAGAAAAGGATTCAACACACAAAACAAGGTGTGCACAGAAGCGTACGTCTGTTTTTCTTAAAGATGACCCATGTCGAACAGATAGTTGTTTATTCTTTTACTAATGGTTTCCTTTGCAGCAGAGCCAAGACATTCCACAATATCCAGAGGTCTCCCACCTGCCAGTGAAGATTTCCAAGCTAGATTTCCAATCTCTGAAACGGCATTCTGGTGGCTGAATTTACATGCATGAGAAAACAAAACCTGCGGGCAGGGCTCCAGGGAGTAAGAAACCTTTAGTTTTAAAACAATTTACACAGTTCATTGAGAGCTATATACTACACAACGGAGTCTCGCATAAAGATAAAGCCACGAGTTTAAACAGATCATCCTAATATCATTAGAATTAGTGAAGAAACTTGTTTTGGAGTCTCAGCAGAGTGGGGCAGTCATTAATTTGTGAGCCGCTTATGTAACCAAAACACTTAGGTGCACTTATTGGTGACGCTAGCACACTGCAACCCAAAGTGCATCGTACAAAAGAGCTTTAAAAGACAGTATACAACAATTACAGTTCATCTGATGAGTCTTTAAGAACGAGTCTTGTCATTTTGAACAATGACTCATCGTAGATAACTATGACTTCACGACCTTTCACAAAAGAGACGAGAAGATTTGAGGGCCCTTCGGCTCGGCCTCCGGCAGTATGTTGACATTCAAAGAGAAATCGTGAGCGCTTTTGGAATGAAAGCATTTCTCTAATCTTTGAGCAAGACATTGAGATAGAGAACATAGCAAGGTGAAAGGAATGGGGCTGCCTGTGTCTGTGCACAGGAACAGGTCTCAGGAGTCCGGAGGTCTGGCCCACTCTTCAAATGGCACAGTGTTTGTTGGGGAATGTGCAATTATGGAGGCCAGGCCTTTGATCCGGGTTTTCCATCAGGGCTAAATTGTCCTCACATTGAGCGCTGCAGTGTATCCTTGGGCACTCCTTTATATTCTGCTGCTCTTTCATGTGCACCCCTCTGGAACTCAAAGCATCCCCTCTTGAAAAGTGAGCTTTGGCCTGTCCATGCTCCAGTGCAGGACGAAAGGAGGCCAGTGTGGGTGTTTGTGTGTGTGAGTAAATTACTATACAGTAAGTAACAAGTCATCTCAGAGAACGAGTCAAGAGTTTGTTTGTGTAAGAGGCGAGTTGTGCGGTAAAACAGGATGTAAAAGTGCTGGTGTGTATGGATGTGTTTGTATGGGTTGAATTTCATATTGCATGTGTTTAAGCGTGTGTAAGAAGTGTTTGTGACAGGAAGTTTGTGTGCCTGCGCTTGCGTGTGTTTGAGTCTGTGATTGTGATTCTTTCCACATGCTCCCATGTGTTATCTGTCCTACTCATTATAAGCACTCCTGTCAGATTAACCAGAGGGACTTTCTCTCTTTCTTTCTTTTTGCTTTACAATAGGGACCTCAGTTTCCCTTTATATTCAAACATCAATGTTGAATCATTTATGTGCTTTCCCCTGAAGGATTCTCTTATAAACGGAGTTCATGTGAGCAAGAGCTGTGGCTTTTTATACCAAGTGGTCGCCTCAGTTCATTAGATTGGTTCCCGAACAAGATGGAGATTTTGCACGGTCCTCTCTGTGTCCTCATGTGACTTAATCGTCAGAAATGATAATGATGATCGACAACATGTCGGCCTCTATCGGAATCAACAGCAAAGTGAGACCATATGTTTGATAAGGAGGTACATTAACAATGCTTATAAAGGTTTTTCAATGGACTGTTGAAATTCTGATCAACTCCATCTCCAGGCCTGCTTCACCCGTTGCTGATCACAATGAGCAGCGCACAAAAAGGCGTCCAGATAGCTGTTGGCGATTCCGTAAATCCAAAATATAGCCGTCATCTGACCGATTTTTGATGGGTCTTTGGGAGCTCACTTAACCGAACCTAACATTGGTGATCCTGTGTAACCGGTATAAGGAAGCTGGTTCTCGCCTGTCTCTGTTAACAACGGGGGGTCCAGCTATGAGCAGAAGAGGTGAGATTTTTACCGCTACATTACAAGCCACATAATCAGAAACATGAATATAGTATTGACATGGGAAAGCATGGTCAGGTGAAGGTAGGGACCCACGGGAGAAAATGATTACAGTGACAATTAGCCCCTTTCATAATTACAAAGCATGCATGTGAAACAAACAACCTCTTATAAAAGCCTGTGAATCATGATGTTCATCTATAGATGTGTCAGTGTATATGCCTGCAAGGTAAGTATGGATCAAAATGTGACAAGCTTCTACTTGTTATACGTTGGGCTTCTATTGAGATGCTTAATGCTGCAATTTATAAGACGGGGACATCATGTACCACAGTGTCTCACTGTGCCATAGGCCATGTCTACACTACTACGTTTCCATTTTAAAACGCATATCTTTTGCTACGTTTACACTGAAGGTTCACACTACGTTCACACCAGTTTTGGAGTTTGGAAACGCTCCCGAGGACGGATACATTTAAAAAGTCAGGGGTTACGTCCTAGTTTGTAAAACAAAAACGTATTACTGTGAATGTAGCCTTAGCAATGAGATGATAGTGATAACTAATGTTATCTTGAAACTTGAAATATGAGATAAGAGTTAAGCAAAAGACCTGTTCAGGAACACAGCTCAAAAAGTGGTTTGATGGAATTAGTAGATATCGTATTTCATCAACTTCCTGTGGTTAAGGTAATAGCTTAATCCCACAGCCCGCTGCACTGTATCAGCCTTCTGCACCCCGGCCTCAACCAGTTCAACTGCTCTCGGAGTTTGGAAGACCTCAGCTGTTGAGCTGTGTTGAGCCGCTGTGTTGAATAGCTGCAGGAATGTGTTTTAAGTGGTCTCTGCGTTTTGGATGAGGCCAGTCCAGGCTCCGCACTTAAAACCCCCTCTTCCCTCTCTGCTGGCGAGGTGCCAGGTTCTGCTGCAGGGTGGTGGGTCCCCTCTGAAGGTGATGGTGTGAGAGTGTGTGCGCATTATGAGCATGTTGGTGGGGGCGCGCCTTCGTTAGTGGCTCCCACTGTGGTGAAGAGAGCTCTGACGTGATGTCTCCTGTCTCTGAAGTCTGGGCCTTTTCCACCAGTGTTCACTGTCACTCCACTCTATATTACACATGTATCTTCCACACACCCAGAGGCCACGGGTAACCTGCACCATGTCTGAATACCCACTTGGCCTTTCAATAGATTTTTACTGTTTTATCCACAGCCAGCCAGTCTCTCCAGTTCTGCAACAGAGGAGTCAAGCCGGAGAACATAATGTTTTATGTCTAAGGAGAATAAGCCACTATGAGTATTAAATAACAATACAATTAATTGGAGATCACACAAACTTCAGATGACCGTGAGCCTCATCTTGTTTGGATTTACCAACGCGGCCACACAGACCAAAATAAATCCTCCATTCCTTTGCTGTTGTACTGAAGGTTTCAGGAGGCATGAGTGGAAAGAGATATTTCAAACCTATAAACACATTCCCCTCTGATAGAGCATTACCACAGACAAAGGGATGCGCCTTTCAGAATTAGTTCGGACTGGGACTGGTGCCGATGAGAGCTTGGCTGACTGCCCGGGCAAGCAACACATGAGCGTATTTAATTGCCAGGCAGACCAGAATAATTCTTCCATAATCTGAATTTATACAGTCACTTGAGTAGGGGCATAACACGCTGACAGTGTGTGTTGGGTATCAAGACAGAGTGCCTGGCGCACATCAATAGAGGCAGAGAAAGAGAGAAGCGGATAATGTGAGTATTGTCGAGTCGGAGGGCCCCATCACTGTACCAGTGACTGTAATAGCCGCGAACAAGCGCTCCTTCAGAGCCGACCTTCCGCGTCTCCGTCAGACAGCGACAGGGAGACATAAAAACGGCCCTCAGCCCTTGACAGAGCACACTTGTCTGGAGACGACTTTTCAATCTGGTTATCTTGTGAAATGCAGACATGCGAGGGCCTCTCTGTGCCCTGCAGAGTCAGTGGTAGGAGTGAGAGCGGCCTTGCTTCCTCTCAAGGGTCTTCTGAGTGCCACATTCATTAGAGACCTCCTGTCATGAAAAGAGTAGAGACAAGTGTGGGTGGGTGATTCCTCTGTGCATGTTGTAAATGTGTGTGTATGCGTTGTAAGGTGCCAACATCTTCGGTGAATGATGGTACCTCCAGTAAGGTCAACCCCCACCCCCTGAGCGTCCCTGTGTTTTTTCCTTGACCCCTCCAAGAGGTCGCCTTGCCTTGTTGCATCTGTCCCACTCTGGAGACACTCAAGGAGAGCGAGTGCTTTTTAAAAGGCGCAATGCAAGGCTAGTCTTCCAGTTGTAGATCTTTCATGCCAGCACGGCTCTGTCCTTGAAGAGCCATGAAGGATTTTTCTGTGTGGTCCAAACTTTCACGATAACACGTCTGTCAGTACAACATTTTCTCTCAGTTGCTTGAAGTGCATCGAGACAAGATTCTTAGAGAACATTTTTAAAACAATATCAAACTAACGGTTGGCTGAAGACACATGCTCCTTATTTAGATTAAATGATATCCAGTTATAGTCAAACTTCCAATTTATGGGACTTTCAAAATCCTGAAATAGTTGTTCGAGGGCCTTGGACTCGTTCTTATTTCCTTCTTAGCTTCATCTCTTTGCATAAAGGGCTACAGGAGAACATTATTTAATCATTCCTGGTTTTCGTTTGTCATGAATTTTCTTTTCTTTCAACTTAAAAGAAAAACCAAATGCCTTGAATATTAAATTGAATATAACTGTAATTTTATTTCCCCTGCACATTTCTGCCTTGCATGTTTTCAACTCACATCTGGCCACAGACTCTGTTCCTACTATCTTTGCCTGAAATAATTTTTTTTGTATCATTCCAAAAGTAATATAACTGGACATAGGTTGCTTTACAGTCGATTGAGTTTTGAATCTGTGGGTAAATCTTGTCATCTGGAAAGTACATAATAGAGGTGCATCTGCAGGCCCATCTGCTATCTACATCCAGCCCATGCACGACATTAGATATTATCTTCCGGATGAGGTGGATGTGTTTTGGGTTTGGAGGCGATCCGATGATTTTTTGACTTACTGAATGTATTCTCTCCTTGACCAGGGGGTACATTTTCATCCTTCCCTCTTTTCCGCGTGATTAATGGTTTGGCCCCAAGTGAGCCATAAGTACTTTACATTGCTAAGGATGGAGCACAATACCTACAGCCTGGCTGAGCTGTTACTGCTCAACAGCAGCTATTCTGGAGTCTGTATGTTCAACTGAATGTGAAGAATAAACATGCTTGCATATACCTCCCCCCTCATGCATTCTCAGTAGTAATCTGTCCCCTGAGTATCAGCCCTAATTAGAGATCACTACCTCAGCTGGCACATCAGTAACATAATCCCATCCAGAATCATGGATAATTGAAGGTGGGCGACCAGAGGTGACTCTGAAGCTCAGCTTTTCCAATAGAAATGAATTTAGCCCACCATCAAGCAATTGCATGAGAAATGCAATCTTTCCAGCTCAATAACAAATTAAATTGCAAGCTCTCCATCTCCAAACTCTAAAGGTATAACTCTGAATATATAACATACACTAGACTTTCTTATTCTTTTATTATTGTGGTTAGCCCTGACATTGCAAACTGTAAAACAGGTTTTTTAGAGTTGTACAACTACATGATGGATGTGGCTGACACATTCAATATAGCCTGGCTCCTAGAAACATCCATGCAACATGGAGCAGAAACTTGAGGCCTCGGTCATGAAGTGATGGCCGGGCGCTGCAGAGGAACCCCCCGCTTGGAAACAATTTAGGCTGAAGAGATGCTCTCTAAACCATCTAGTAGTCGGCTACAAAAGAAAGATGGTTTACGACGGCCTTTCATTGTGCTTACCCTCTACTCTCTGCAGAAATGTAACTGGCTGTCTTTCTTAAGCTAATAATAACACACAGAGAGGTTTATTTCCTGTATTCGGGCTGTGTGTAGTCTGTATGAGTCAGCAGAACTGTTAATGTTGCTTAACGCTTTAAGGATTTCCAAAAACAAAGTACAAATCCCTGTGATAATAATATTTGATTTAGTTGAATTAAAAGAAGGTCAAGACAAGAAACAACAGCACATGAAGGGAGAAGTAACACAAAGATTGTGGAATGCTATAATTACAGTAATTTGGATGAGGAATTACATGTGGCTAGTGCACTCTGGGTAAAATGTATTGTATACTTTCCATGGCAAGGCTGTCATTAGTGAATGTGTGGGAGGACCTTCGCTGTGCAGAGCTGACCTTACACTGTAATCAAATGTATTCAGAGGTTAATACATATTCACTGCCTAGGAGGAAAACAAAGGTGGTTTCCAATCTTCTAAAGCAACTTCTACATATCTGCTTTATCATTGTGGGAATTCGTCGCTTTTGTCTGCTGTAAGAGTTTTGCTGCAGCGTTTTCCAGCCCTGATGTGTTGTATATATAACAATGTCAAAGTTTAAAATCGGTCACAGGATGTCAGACGTTTGAGAGAATGAGGACACAAGCAAGGAAATGGAGAGAGCAGGGGAGAGTTCAACAGTGAGGGAGTTAGTGGGGAGGGCAGAGGGAGGGATAAAAGCAGGAGGCCCAGACAGGCTAGAACAAGAAAGCAAAGAAAAATATCTAATTGGAATCAAGTGTCTTGACAGAGTGCGTGGGTGACTGAATTCCGCAAAGCGTGCTGCTTTTCCACTTGCAAAAAAAGAAGTGGAAGAGTGGAAGAGAGACAGGAGGAAAAAAAAAATTTGAAAATCCCCTTGCATTTGAGTAATTTTATTTCTGGGCGGGTTCGGTTAAGACAAATGATAGAAGGGTGTGGAGAACGGCCACAACAGCGTTTCCATTCCAAACTCCTTTTTGCTAACAGGCGTTAGACACCACTCTGCCTGTGTGGTTGGCTTTCAGACAAAGGAAATGCTTCCCGATGACAGACTCAAACCACTAATTGTATTTTCAATTTCTAATGAATCCTAATTGGTAATGAGGGAAAGGAGTGTGTGTTTCTGTGTGTATCTTCCTGTGAGGAAGGGTGTGGGGGTTCAAAGGGCCTTTAAAGGGTCAGTTTCCAAGAGCGTTTTCTGAAGAGGCTTGATTCATATCAAGTTATCCTTGAACACACATATCCGCATTTCATTCATAACTGCAAGTGGGGGAGTCTATTTGATGACCATAACTGCATGCACACTAAACTACTTATTTAATAATTCAACATTTTGTTGTATGCTAAAGAAGTCAGGCAATTGGCTTAGCTTAGCATAAGGACTATAAACAGAGGGAAACAGTTAGCATGGCTCGATCCAAAGGTAACAATATCCATCTGACAAGCACATTTAAAGCTAATTAATTAACATGTTATGTCTTTTGTGTTAAATATGAGCAAAAACCAAAGTGTAAAAACAACAAGTTGTGGTGTAATGTGGTGTGTGTGAGTCTTGTCCTCACCGACTTGCAAAAGAAAGAAGTTTGTCTTCAGGGCTTTCTGCCGGAAATCTGAGGTATGCAACAAACCTAATTGGTCAGGTTTAGGAAAAGATGAGCGTTTGGGTTAAAATCAACCCTTTCTCGCAGAAAGCCCTGAAGACGAACGTCCCAAACTTGAAGACAAGAATCTTATCATCTATGACTTTGCACGAAAGCCTTTAAGTTTATTTCCTGAAATGTCAAACAGTTTGTATAAGGAATGATGGATTAGTCCTTTAGTGCAAAGAAGATGTCAAAATACTCCTTTAAAGGTTCTCTATACAGAATGCAGAGCATTTATTTTGCCTCCCCACGACTCTCAACATACGGACGGCTAAGCCGGTGGCTAACGGTGCTAGCAGCATGAACATTGCAAACAATTGCATATGTTCTGACAGAGCTAACAGTGTTTACCTGAGGGGCAATGACACCCTCGGTCGGCAGGTGTGTTGTGAAATCATCCGTGACCGCCGTATGAGTGCAGTGCAGAGAGGCAGCCGTGACCTAACCAGTGGAGCACACACATGCACTTAAAGGCACGCGAGCCCGATCCGGCTATGTCAACAAAGCAAGAAAAGGCTTTGATTACGGCACATGAGCCACTTTATTCTCTGCTCAGGTAGACTGCCCACTCTATCTTTACATTGGGAATACTTGTTTGCTGCTATATTAATGCTTGTAATGTTGAAAAAGAAACCTTTGAGTTAAGATGATATAAGAGAATAAAGCATGAACTTTGTTTGTGAAAAAATGTCCAGATCATGTAGATCATGGGCAAGCATACAGTACATGGTCAATGGGGAGTGTTTGAAGCTTAATGGCACATTCATAAGTCTTCACACATTCCTCCATGTTGTTGCAAGAAGATCAAGGCTTTGTGCTGCAGTGTGGAACACATATCTCAGCCAAAGGGACGATGTCTTCTCTGTCCGTTGACCTTTGCTTGTTCAATGCTATTCTTGCAGTTTGCTTCCAAGTCCTGGTGAGGGACTTGGGGCCTCCGCAGACACTCTGCCCGACCACCAGGCAGAACCACAGGATATATCTTTACACATGACATATCTCGAAGGAAGCCGGCCAGATTTGAGCATGATATGCATGTCAGTATTTTTCTTTTTCTTTTTTGACGTACAATGTTGTAACGGATGAAAATCAATCTGTGGATGTTTTCCCATCAGGCTGTACTCTGCTGTTGTTCCTGCTGTGTGGGCTTCCCCTTTAGAGTCCTCTGGCGAAGCGCCGTGGTTCTCTGGTTTAGGAGTGCAGACACAATGCTGTCTCTCTTTGTCTCTTACTCTTTTTCTCTCTTATTCTCTTCAACACAAGGCTCCTAGAGAGGGTGGTTTGTGTTCTACTTTGGTGGCTCGCTGCCTCCCACCCCTCCCTCAAATAACACATGTAATACAGATGAGTGCAGACAGAGAGGAGGGTGGGTGGGACTTTATATTGTGTACCCCAAGACCCCCCAAAGTAACACAAGGGCCACCCGGGCAGATGCCAACCGCTAGGTGAAAGAAACTGACAGGGAAAGTGTTAAAGATCCCGTTTAGTTGTGATTATTGAACAACTATTAACTTGTAAACATCATGAACATTAGAACAGTCTTTGCACTGAGTTCTATATTTACAATATAATGTGTGAAGTGCAAAATAATTCCATTACATTACGCTGACGCTTTTATCCAAAGCGACTTACATGATATTCAGTATACAGTAGACCGTAGACACAGCAACGGTGAGCAATTAGGGTTTAAGTGTCTTGCTCAAGGACACAACGACATGGACTGGCTGAGCCGGGGTTTGAACCACCGACCCTCTGATTGAAAGACTGACTTGCTAACCACTGCGCCACAGTCAATGACAGCCAACTGTATTCTTTGGTCATGCAATGTGTTAATTAGTCCCACTTGTGATGCTGTAATTAGTGGTTAGAAGCAGAGCAGAGACATTGTTAGTTTGGAGTGACGTTGGCACAGTTGGAGTTACATCTGTAGCCATAAAACATTCCAAACAAATAGGGCTCCGAGTCCATTTTCCCACATATTCCTTAAATGGAACACCAGGTTTTGCCCCTCTACTTACATCCCGCCACCTGTGACAGGGGGAGCGATCGGGGACCACTTTGAGAGTGTAATTGAAAACCTAAGGCTCTCTCTGCGGTGGACACGCTATTTGAGGCTCACAGGGCGCAGAAGGAAACTTAACTCCAGTTATTGTTCGCTGTATAACCATAATCAAGGGAACACCCTTTCTCACTATAAAAGTCAAAAATAGTGGTATGAAGTGAGAGTCCTCTGCTGATAAAATGCATTATGTGCAATGTATAGTCATCTGTGGACATTGTGGTTAGTCTGGAAAGAAGAAATAACAGAATGGAAATGTAGCATATTAGAGCAGATCTGTGGAGTCACTTGTGCTCCAGCTGCAGACAGTAGGACATTTTTCATTAGAGACGGTGTTGCTGCTGCATTGTTCTGCAGCATATCTACACTTGACATTCAACTGGAGCCACGGGGCAGGGTGTACCTCCCTTTCTTTCAAAGAAACACTCTCATCCTGACACACCCCTCAAAGCATAAACATTATGAGATTCCAGGCTGATAGCTAGACAGTCCTTCTCTGGGAAGGCCATCCTTCACAGGTCATTCATCCTGTTGAGTCAAAGGTCAAAGCAAAGCCGGTGGAGGCCGGTTCTAGGTCATATCATTTTAGAAATCTGGCTGGGAGGTGGCTGGTTGAGAAAAAAGTTTATATATACATATTCAGTCTCCGAAGTAAACAAATATAACCTTTATCCAGGGATTATTAGCAATATTTTTTATATATTACCTACAGTAGATATAAAACCCACCTACCACAATAGCTAATAGCCCTCATCCCTGGAAGCAAAGTTTTAACATGTGTTTTTAAACTGCAGACACATGCTAAGACCCCCCTGATTTCACTGGGAGTGACAACCACATTCAGAGATATAAGAAGCAAAGAAAACTTGCTTTTTGGAAATATATAATAACTATGGGACTTGCACTTATTCCAGCCTTTTCAATTTAAAGAGAAATATAGTGCATTTATTAATGATAACGATACTCATAATGTAAACACAGTAGCACATTCCTCATTATCCTAATTAACTCCACTGAGAGTGTTTTTCTTTTTCTTTTTTAAATGAGGCCTTTTCTGCTTCATTTTGACCACATAATCCAAACCCAGCTCAACTGTGCCCTTTTAAGTGACTGAAATTATCCAGTACACCGTAATATAACTTTGAATTTACCTGAGTTAAAGCACAGTCATTAAAGTGTGCCTTCAAGACACGTATAGCGGCACAGCTTAATACGGTTTAACAAATGTGACTGATCCTGTGATCGTCATTGACTGGCCCATGTTGTTTGTCTGCTATGTTGGCAAAGACAATTATTCAAAAGATGTTGAACGGAGCAACTTGCTGGATGCATCCTGCGAATAACTGTGTTCCTTACGGCGGACCTATGCTTTTATGAACAGAAAGAGCTGTTTTAAGTCTTTGCAACCATCTTCTTCACGTAACACAACTTTGTCCAAGCTTATTAAACAGTATTACCTCTTGGCTGCACTGACCATCTCAGCCAGTTCCATGGCACACAAACAAGTATAAGTTTGTTTTCTGACCTCTGAGGAAAACCTATGGTGTCTGTTACTGTCACTAATGGCAGAGAACTTGCGCTGCCTTGCCTCTAACCCTGTCCAGATGGGGTGTCTGAACATCGGTTTGGAAAAGTTAAAAATAGTCCACAAAGTAACACTTCATCTATCATTTCTCGGCCCTGTGGCAACCAGCTGAAAGAGAACAAACCGCGTCACTTTTTCTCAACAACGAAGGAGATGCTGGAAGAGCTCTGACATTTACAGGGATGTTGCTTTCTTTCTTTTCTTGTGGGGTAAAAAAAGATATTCTTAAAGCTTTTAACTCATTCCTCTTTGAAATGCTCAGATTCAAGCATGTAGAACATAGAAGCACATTTTCCAGCACTGTGCAGTGAACTAATTCATTAAATCCAACATGGAACTATCGTTCTTTGCTGTTAACACTAACAGCTTGTAGGGTAAAGCACTGCTGCCAAGCGGATTTAAGTAATTGTTCAATTACATGATTTTCTAAATGGTAAAGTAAATCAGGAACATTTTTCTTCTCAACTTTGCTTGTGAGATGACTCAGGTGGAGGGCTGTGTACACAGAAGATCACAGAGGCTCTGTTTTAGCTCAGGTGTTCTAGTGAAATGTGCCTCAGGCCCCAAAGTATGCTTTTTTAACAGTGTGCATGCCGTGACATATTTCTGGTACTGGTTGGTTGATTGTGCACGCAAATCTGCTGTTGCAGGTGTGTGTGCGTGTGTGTGTGTGTGTGCCAGCATGTGTGTGTGTATTTTAACGTGTTATCTTTCAAGGGAGGAAGAGAAAAAGGAAGTGAGAGAGGAAAAGCGAGAGTCGGATCGAGCTCAACGTGGTTCACCACAGATGGTTATTGTTTAGAATTCCAGGGTCATGATCTCATGCTGCGCTCTCCCTCTATCTCACAGACCCTGTAGGCTATGAATTAATCAAACGAAACACAAGCCTTGATATTGTAAGTACTCTACTATCAGATTACCGACTACGGACCCCGTCAACAGAAATCGGATTACTTCAGCAATAGGCAGAGACACTTGTGATTATAGTTGAGTCCAGCAGTGCTTTGGAAACGAAAGGCGGCGCTGCCAAATTTCAGGAACTAATCTTTAATACATCTGCAAGCATCTCACCTCGAGTCTGTGTGACAGAGGTAGACTTCCTTCTCCCTCTTTCTACTGTGTTTACTTTACTGTTAACCAGGGGGGATATCCTGTCGATGCACGCTCTCTTTCTTCTCCCTGTGTCTTCTCAGCCAATCGCAGTCGCGGGCGCAGTGAGGATGTCAGCAGGAGAAGCCTCTGATAGATAACGCTCCAAAAAAGCCTCTTTGTTTGCAAAGGCAAACAGCAAAAAAGCCTTTGATGGGATGAAGGGTCCCGCCTGTCACCCACTGCCTCACACCTCCCATTATCTCTGTCTCATCCTCCGTGTGTGTGATCCCCGTGCAAAGCGTCACGGGACTGAAGCATTTAGCTGCTGTCAGTCAGCGAGAGCGCGGCTGCGGAAGAGGACATGGAGGAGCTGTCTTGGCTGACTGCTGGCAAACGAGCCACAGAGGCCCCATTACTTTCTCTGCTTGTCAGGAAGGAGTTAACCCCAGGGGGGAGGCCAAACATTAGGCTCAATGGTAACTGAGTGTGTAATTAATGCCGCAATGTGTCCAGTCCCCAGGACCTTCCCAACCTTGGGACCCGTTCTCAGACTCTGGAAGAGAGGGAGAGGTCAGCAAGAGGAGAGGGGGGCATCCGGGCCCCCTTATGCCACTGCATCTGTCCAGAGAGGGGATATAGTCTCCGTCAGGGCCTCAGGCGAATGACCCTTGTCAGCCATATAGTTATGGGAGACAACAGATTGGTCTCCGATGATGGATGTGAAGAAAGAGGGCATTTCTGAGTCCCATGATTTGCACTGACTTCTTCCTAAAACCTTTGATGTTTGCTAGAAAATGGATTTAATGGCTTTGCCGCAGCATAATTGGCCCAAATGAAATCACTTTGGTAATTGTTTTCTTGCAGTTGCTTATGTAACAATTTTCAAATACCTTCTGGTGTATAATGTATGCCATCAAGTTTAACAAGCTCTGTTTTAAAAAGCTATTTAAATAACAGGCATCATTTTGAGAATGTCCGGTTACAGTATGAATAATAGACCCATTGAAGTATTTTGGCAGAGTTGCTGAGGTCAAATTACTTTGGCTCTATCTAGACTATTGATATTAAAATAGCAGATTAGCCAAATCACTACAGCATCAATCAGAACAAATGCTTTTCTATTTGTTAGGGAGGCTGCTTTAAAAACGTTTCTGCTGTGCAGCAAATCCACACGTTGCAGATCCTGTTAGTTGTCCCTGACTCGGCCAGTTCCTGGTGAGTTTGGACACGTTGCAGCCTGTCATGGCTTGGGAGGGGACAGGTCATGTCCTGTCCAGTTACATCAAAGTACCAAAACACGGAAAGCTGCTGAGGAGTGTGCGCATGGATAGCTGGTGGGTAATGTGTGGTTAGGGTGTGGTTATTCTGGCTAATAATGCCTGTAACGGCTTATGGATGTATGTCCTTAAAGCTCAGACTGATCTTATTGTGGCTCATATTTTGTTTGGCATCCTGCAGAGATTCTTAAACTTCTTACTTGTTCCTGGATCCTAGATTTCAGGGCAAACTAGCGATGCCGGAGTTAACTTCAGCCTCATGGAGGCTTTGACAGCATTTTTGAGTTGTATAAATAAACATGGAAAGACGTTCGGGGATTTACACTTGATCTGGGAAAATATTGCTGTCGACCATGCCATTCCATGTTTGTTTCAGATGCTGCTAACTGGTGATTTAGTGCATTTTGGCCCTAACCGAGATCAGTTAGCCAGTAAACAATAGTGTGATTGGTTGCTTCGTCAGAGTTCGGAGTAAACAAATAACACACTTTAGTAAGAGACTTGAGCCAGAAAGGAAACTGGCATCTGCGACCACGGCTTCAAGTCATGGCCTCCTATGTAGCGCTCCCCACCAGGAATCTTGATGACCAAAAGCCATCTAACTCTCTTGTCAATGGTGGTGAGAGCCGCTCCACCACATGTGAGCATTCCTGGGGCACCACGGCCTCGCCACAAGCTCATATTTATCGTGTGTGGTTGAAACGCCACAGAGGAGCCCACAGCCAACACATGGCTCAAGGAACACACACACACAGACACACACACAGACACATACATGCTGTATGCAGTCTGGCCTCACTCTGCTATGTCTGTCCAGCTCATCTCCTCTGGATGATAGACAGAATCAGCAATATTGTCAATGTCAGCAGTCCAACGCCTGTAAAACAAGTCTGGCAGCCACAAAGTCACCTCCCATCAAGATCAGTGTGCTGTAACCTGCTTATAGGGTGACCTGCCAGACTTGTATAGGGTAATTACTGCTCTTCTTAGTCTTTTGTATTTTAATTAACCCAAAGTTAATGGAGTTTAATCACTAACACCAAAAAGTCCCCCATTTTTACAATGCACGGAGTGTGTGTTTTAGGAGATATAACTACTGTCAGATAAGTTGTGTCTGACACACACAGGCCATTAGTAACCAGTAAGAAGTGCGGGGAGTCCTTCCTCTGGGCCCTTTGATTGTGGACTGTCTTAGTAGTTTTAGTGGTGTTTGGCTATTATCATCCTCCAAGGTAACATGCAATGTTGCTTTTATGTCTTCCCTGAACTTTGGACCCAGCTGGATGTGTTTAGAACTCTTATAATGTAACAGAGGTTCAAAAGATTTCACTACCTTCCATTTAGCTCTCCTGCTGACACCGTTGGGCCACTTTAATATGCTTCCACACAGAGTCTGGATCTCATCATGGCCATGTGAGGGAAGGGGGGGAGGTGGGGGAGTTGACAGGGGGGCTGGCTTTACAGGGAGAATCAATGTGATAAAGTACGGATCCATTAGCCGCAGTGGTGGTGAAGCCTGACAGATACAACGGGCTTGTGGGCTGATTAGAACAAGTCGGGGGGCGACAGTACATGAGGGACATTGTGTTGTGTTAATCGCTATCAAATGTGGCACAATCCCTTGTTTTGGCTGGATTTTGGCAGCTCGTGTTATGCTTTTAAAGTGTGATATTTGATGACAGTAACATTTGGAGGTGTTTGAAAGAAAAGCAATACCAAAAACCACACTTTCACAGTTTCATGATACCTCACAGCCCCCGACTCTCCTGGACCAGAGTGTCAGCCCAGGCATGAGTACAGAGTACTTTCCGAGGCTATGGCGTCACTTTCCCCTGGCCTCTCTTGAGAGTGTGGTGGGACGCTGTAAAACTTTACTGAGGGGAGTAGTGCGACATGGGAGTGTCTCACCTCCATTAAAGTCCTTGCCAGGGTACTGTGGCATTTAAACTCATAAATAAATAACGGTGAGATCTTCAACCCCCTAACATGGAGTTTCCCCATCTGAGGGGGAACAGTAGGGGGGACCGCAAGGAGTACGACAGAGAGGGAAGGGTCAGCCGAGGCGTTCTGGTCTGATACCAAACTAAATTACTCCCAAAAAAACTTTACAGTAACCACTAATACCCACTGGCCCTCTGTAGTTGCACAGAGCCTCCGCCAAGTCTCTGCTCCCGGGGAGAACGAGGCCACCAATATATTCATCTTAACCAGGGTGTTTTTCTTACTCTTGTTTTACAGGCGAGGGGTTAAGTCATCAGCATCTGGAGGCCAATGCTGCAATTGAGGGAAGGTCAGCACAGGAGCAGGCTTTTTTAATACTGTGAAATAAATTGCTGAACCAACGAGTAATGTTGGAGAGGGTGAGGGCAGCTTGCACAATGTAAATGTCAGTCAGGTGTGACATTAATAGCCTATATCCTGCTCTTGGCAGTACGAGCCTGTGCCTGTTGTCGAGAGAGTGATGAGTGTGTGGTGCCGAGCCGTGGATTAATCGGCTGGCATGGTTGACATACTGAGAATTGGGAGAGAGTGGCACAAAGCTGTTAGCAGCAGAGCAGGCTGACATCACCAGAGCTGATACAATCAAAGTTCTGGTTGCAAATGAGCCCACCAGTCCAGAGCGGAGGGGCTGGGCTGTGTCAGCCTCCTGAGGTAATGCACACTGCTGTGAGTGCTGTTTGTTCTGCATGCGGAGGATTTGGAGGGATTTTGGGTGGGCCTTTCGATGTGGCGTCCTCCTGGTGTCTAGATGGACGGCGCTGGTGAGGCGAGATTAATCTACATACGCAGCCGAGCCCTTTGAGCCCGACAGCGAGCAGAATTAAGACAAACGAAGGCCCCTGCAACGGCCAATGATCTTCACCGGTTTCCCAGAGAGACAGAGAACGAACAGGACAAGAGCAAGAGCATAGTGTGTTTACCCAGGTGTGTGTTGTAGCTTGCCAGCTGCTGTGGAACAATATTGAAAGCAGACTGAAAGCTTAGCTGTGTGTACAAACCTGAGCAAGAAGAGCGTGTCCTTTACAAAAATGGCTTGGTTTATTATTTTCTGAAGACAAATCAAGGCTGGGCTCTCCCTCAGAAACAAGCTTTCCTTACAACCCCTGCTCTGCATTCCCATACTCCTAGAGTACCTTTCTTTATCTCAGTGAGGGGAATTTCCCCCAATTGAGATGATTTAGATGTATGTTCCAAAAGGAACTACAGTAAGTTTGGTCTAACTGAGCACAGGCTTTCAAAGTCTTCACAATAGAGACATACCGTGACTGAAATGTAATTTGGATTATTCCAAGCAGTTTGGCCCCTAATTTCTTTAAATATTCCAGGTTTTCACAGAACTTGTATATTAACATTTAAAGCGGCTCAATGAATAGGACCAGAAACACAGAGATGGTTTTGCAGAACGGTTTCTGGCTTGCCTACTTAGTGTATATCTATAATACAGTGGATTCATATTCCCAACCCAAAGTGTTCACTCTGTATGAGAGAAGTATTGCAACAGCTATTGGCAAGACTACAAGCTCTTTTTTCATTTCAGTGTATAAAAGTATTAGTGTGGTTGTCATGCCAGGAAAAGTAAATCCTCCAGAGCTCTGTGCATGCACATACAAGTGCGTGCGTGCACATTTGCACATGCGAAAGTGTGTACTTATATGTGTGTGTGCAGACTGAGACAAAATCAATCTCATCAATTCAGTAGGGTATTTCCAACAAGCCCACTGTTTCTAATTACAATAGACCTTGCAGTCATTGTCTATTTTTTCTTTCTTTCATTTGTCTGCCATCAGCTTCATATGGTTGTAGTTTGCATTAATTCATATGTGGTCCACATTTGTGTTTGTATCCTCAGTAGTTTAATCTCAGCCCAATCACAACAGAAAGGTATGTCCCGGATGCTTCTCAGAGTCATCCCATCCATGCCCTCCGGATGTAGAACACTTGCTGTAACAATAATGACTTTGCTCAAAAAGGCACCGCATAATCATCAGCACCATGCCATGCCATAACCGCACACGCACACCGTCTTTGCGCTTGAGCTAAACAGAACATTGCAATATGAAATTGTTTAAAACACAAAGAGGGGAAATTGAAATGAGAGTAGTTAGGGTTTGCAAACTGAAAAAGTGTCCATATGGCACAGGCATCCTTACTTCAAAGAAAACAATGCACAGTGTTTTGCATCGCAGAGGGGTCTGGAAGCTGCACACATGGAAGCAGGTCATGCCATCTGCATTCAAAAGAACTTACAAATTAAAACCAAACCTCCATAGCATGTCTTCCATGTTCTTGCACACAGTATGTGAGGTCCTACTGTCCTTGTTCTACGGCATGTCTGTCAGTATGTTCTGTTAAACTCTGTATATTGTCCATGTGTCTCTGCTCTATTAGCGCCAACACAAATTCCTGTACATTTATTTTTCTTGGCAATTAAAGTGTCTTTGATCCTTTATTCAGAAAGTGCTAGCCAATGCAACACAAACCAAAAATAGAACGTATTCTCTGGCCAACAGCTGAATTCGACAATGAAAAGAAAATGCAATCTGTATAATTAGTGGAATTGTAGGGAGTGAGTTCACCTGATTGCTCTCAAAATGAAGGGGCCAATTAGGGCAATACTGAATGTTGGTGAAACTGGTGGTGCCACATGCTGCAAATGTGACAAATTGGCTCTTGTAGTCAATGCAGTTTTCCACAGAGCTGATCAGACCTGACATTCGAGAGGGTATTCTTCCTTTGGCAGGGACCTTGGAAGATAATGACTGCCACATTACATCAACAGAGGGCCATGCCAACAGCTCAACTGATGACACATCCCATGATGCAAAGCTGTAATGCGCTTCCCGTCAATGGTTGTCATACGGCTAAATATTGGTTATTTCTCAAGTTATGTTGTAACAGATAGTTAAACAATTATTCTATTTTAAAGTGCACAGAGGAAGCTCCAACGGGATTAAAGAGACATTAGTATAAATTTCAAGTATATTTATTAAAACATAAATCAACATTAATATGTCAGTGTTACAATTCTCCTATGACATTGTCTGCATATCAATTTACCCCATGTGTGGTCCAAAATAAAAATGAGAGGTGGAACAATCTCACATTTATCCGACTGAACTGAGATGCATATTCTTAATTAAGATGAGCATTTTAATTTTGCTTCAGAGTTTGATTCATCACTTCAGACAAACAGAGATCTAACAGAGATCTGTTGCTGCATTCTTCCCCTCATTTTAGAGTGATGCTCAAATTTGAATGCAATGGAAACACAAATTAGGTTGGAGAGTATGCTTAGTGAGCATACTTTGATTATTCCCTGTAACAATTTACATTCTAAATTACCTACAACTAAACTATGAAGTCAGAAAACTAAGCAGAAAAATATTGTGCTTTTTCCCTTTGTACACAGTAACTACACTGCTGTGCTGGTATTCAAGGTCCTGTTCTAGAACTATGCAGAAAGAAGATTACTCTATTTATTTGACCACATTAGTCCACCACTCAGTTGTGTTGGATTGTTCCCTCCTGGAAACTATACGTCGATCAGCGTCTTGTTTCCCTATGAGCCTGACAGCCATATGTTGTTGACGATTGTTCGAGCAAAAATAGCTCTCAAATTCTGCGATGAGTTATTAAATACGTATGCTGACTTTTCAAGAGTGAGTAAAAATCAAAAAAGGCAAATCCTTTTTCACTTAATGCCTGCCTTTTTTATTGGATATTACCCTGGATTGTCAGGTGTGGGTGGGCTTGGCTGTTCTTCTGCCTATGAGCTTCAAGCCAGAGGCTCCCATCTTGCCAGTTTAAAAGTCACAGCCAGCCAAGACAAGGTGGTGGTCTGGATTTCCAGAAATCAAAGCAGATCATTGTAAATCGTGATCATCACTTCCTTTCTGCATCCAAGTAAAGCATTTTGGAGGTGGTAGGAGATTATTCTACCAGATGCTGGTGTAATGTAGTATGTTGGGCTTTACCTATCCATCTGGAACGCATTACCACAACACAAGGTACACACTGCCATGGCAACATGGGCAACATGGTCCGAGGACCGCAGGCAGATCATCCAGGTCGAAGCTCAAAGAAAACAACTGATGTCACTCAAAGTGTGAAACAGAGATGCCTGCTACACTTTGCCAGACACATTTTAGTTCACGAGAGGATCAATACTGCTGCACAGTGTTATCCTCCACACAGTGAATGCATGAACGCATATGCTGGTTGCTGTCTCTGCTAGCTCAGTGGTTGTGGTGAGTCCCTGTTGGGTCCTGTTGGGAAGGGGCCACTCTGTGGTTAATTAGCGGGCAATGATTTGGCCCCAAGAGGGCCCGGTCAGCCCACCAGTGAGCTCACTTCCCCTCGTCTTCACACTCACATGCACGGCCGCTCCCCAGCTATGAGTCAGCCTGTGGAGAGGGAGAAGGCGAGAAGCAGAGCGAGAGACAGGAAGTCATTTTACCCGCATCGGGCCCATCTCCAGTCTCATCGCCTGCCAACTCTGAGTAGTGTGATTACAGGCGAAGCTGATTAAAACAAAACAACGCAGCCTCGTACCCCCCCTACTCCTCCACACATAAACAGTACACATGGACTGTGACACACACACCCACAGGATGTGAACAGGATCCTGGACGTGATCTTTTTAGTCTCTAATGGCATCCTGATGGAACACAGGTGCCTCCTGAGAGTCGCAGCACTTACACTGAATACACATGAGATGACTTAGTGCCCGCTTTCCTGGTTTAATCATTTAATGATTATTATGTCTTTAGGTATTTCCTCATGCTTATGCTTTGGTAGTGCTCAGGAGCTTCGGTCTGGTTTCTTACAGACAGAGTTGAAAGACTTGATAATATAGTGATGAGAAAGCAGGTCTCTGTGCCAGCCACATAAACATGCCTGTGACTTTTAAAGGATTTCCCCTGAGACATCGGCTGCAGGTGCTCTGCAGAGATCAAAGAGGCCAAGTAAAACATACTTAGTTTGAGAACTCCAAGAGAGCTGATTTATTCAGCCAGTCCCACTGAAAAAAATGCCCTGTAGTTTGGTTGGGAACCTCCAGCTAATGATGCTGTACTTCCTTGGGGAATCTGCTTGTGTCCTGTATTGGATAGTTTAATGGCTGAGTATGGAAAGCACCGTAATTTGGGGCGTCAGATCTGATAACTCGTCTAATACCTTGTCCTACATTTTCATTCAATTACAGTGCAGTCATGCCACACATGGCTTTAATTAGGGGTTATGTGGTAATCAGAGCATTTATCAATATAATGCACCTAGCATTGCCATGTGCTCAAGGCTGGGCAATTCTGCATTCTGTTAAAGTAAAAGGAATGCGCTCAATGAAAAAAAAAAAAAATGTCACACACTTTTTTCATCAGATCTTTAATGACCTGCCACACCAGCGTCAGTACATTGTTTTTAATATGGCATTTTAGCTCCCGCTGTAGAGCTGAGAATTGGCTCAGAAATGGCCTGTTTCCAAAATGCAGTGAACATTTGCTGTTCGCTCATCAAACCCACCAAACATGCAAGTCCAACAACCCAAGGCAGTGAACCAGCGAGGGTGAGGAAACCATCCGGCAAACAAATAAGGCTTTCACTGTAGCGCCTCACCATTGCCATGGGAACTGTGTGTTTTACTGTGCAAATCAAACATAATAAGTATAATGATGTATTGGGTTAATGCAAGTGTACAGGACTGCAGGACCAGTGTGCAGGGTTAAGAAGGGTCAAGTAGAGCCAAAAGGGTTTTGGGTCCGAGCACAAAAACAGTAACTTTTACGACAAAAATTCACTTTTGTGGGAGTTACTTTTGCCTAAACACGAGTACGTCCAACACACTGTACAGATGCAATCTGTGTAGAAGTGTTGCGAATGCCACCGGCCCTCCTTGAAGCTTCCATGACGTCAACACTATAATCCAAATGACTGTTGAGGAAATTAATCACATATTATGATGATCATATCTGTTATACTCAGACACATCCCTGGGGCGACATTGCCATGCCAGTCGTGACGCTTGCTTTTGGCAAAAGTTGATGTGCAATAATTTTTGACCTGTCAGTAATTGCTTGATTTTCCACTGAATCTGTGGATTTACTGTCTCCTTGCATCGGAGAAAGCAAGATGGCAGAACAGGCCCTGTTGATTTGGAGCATTAGGACTAAAGCCCCGGTGGCAGGCTTCGGCACTGGAACTCTGGGGCGTTGATTGCTTCTCTACATGCTGTATTTCATCTACATTGTGATCCTCATCTCTGCTTTTTCCATCACTGCATGTTTTCAACACAAGGCTCATTTCATTCACAAACTTTCTGTTGTGGATTCAACAGCCCGTCCACAGTCCGGGTGCACGGAGGCACCCGAGACATCAGCGCGCGCGGCCAGGGAGCTGCGCGCCAGGCGAAGGGAACGAGCAAGGCGCGTGCCGGCGCACACCTGAAGCCAATCGGAGTGTCTCGCAGCTGAAGCAGATCAGCGGATCGCAGAGGATAAGAGCAGGAGAGCAGATAGCGTCCGACGTGGGTTCGTGCCTTGAGTTCACGCTACAGACGGAGCTGTCAGGAGACAGAAATGCGGAGCTAAGCTTTGGAGTGAGTCACGCTGCAATTACGTGAGCAGAGGTGCGGAAGAGGAGGGATTGGATTAGCTGTCGCTGTCAGTTTTAAGACAGTTGTTTTTTGTTTGTGGTTTTTGGACATTGCATTTTCTGTTTGTAAATAAACAACGCTAGTTCTCTAGCTAAAGAAGTACACTGTCGAGTGTCGTGCTCTTGGGGTCGGATCACAACCCGTAACAGTACGAACCCACCAAATGGAGACCTCAGCCGACACAGACCCAACGTACCGGACCGTTCTAGAACATCAGTTGGTGGTGACGGATGGCCATTCTCACCAGTTGGAGGCAGCAGCAACCGCCATCCATGAGCTCCAGGAACAGGTCCAGAGTCTCAACAGGTCAGTGGAGAGGATGGCGCGACTCCAGGCAGCGTCGGCTGTCCAGCATACGGAGTTACTAGCTCAGCTTCGGGCGCTGACTGAGGTCCGTTCCACTCCACCACCGGAGCCACCCGCACCGGTGCCAACGTCTGGGCTACGAGCGGCATCTGCTGAACCATGTTTGGCCAGCCCGCAGCTGTTCGGGGGAGATTTCGAGACCTGTGAGGTTTTTTTGATGCAGTGTGAGCTGGTTTTCACTCACCAACCCAGCCGGTTCGTGTCAGACGCTTCCAGGATCGCCTATATCACGAACTTGCTCACGGGTCGGGCGGCACAGTGGGCGGCGGCGGCATGGACCAGAGGAGTCGGATTCCGACACACCTACAAGGAGTTTGTGGCGGAGCTGCGGTGGCTTTTCCACCATCCATCCCGAGGCCCAGAACCCGGAGCCCAACTGGCCACCATTCGGCAGGGGAATGGCCGAGTGACGGACTATGTAGTGGAGTTCCGACTGGCCGCCGCGGAGAGCGGGTGGAATGATCCGGCGCTGCGAGTTACCTTCCGGGCGGGGCTTAGCGAGGCTGTTCGGGATCAGCTCGCAACCAGAGAGGAGCCCACTTCATTTGACGAGCTCGTGGCGCTCGCCCTGCGTATTGACGAGCGGTTCGAGGAACGGAGGCGGGAGCGGAATCCCAGAGGGCGGGTCTCGAGTCCTCAGCGTTCCAGAGCCTGGGAATGGGTCCCCGGGGCGTTCCAACCGGTTCCTCCAAGCCGGGAGGGCCCCGTCTCGAGCCAGGGAACAGAAGGGGAGGAGCCGATGCAGCTGGGACGCACACGCCTCGGTCCGGAGGAGCGGGAGGCCCGTTTTCGGGCAGGACAGTGTTTTTTGTGTGGCCAGAAGGGTCACCTACGCCGTAACTGCCCCGCCCACCCAAAAGCCCAGGCTCACTTGACCCACGGGGGGTTCTAGTGAGCCGCCTCGCCGACTCCCGTTCTGCACCGCCGGGCCGGCATATGAGGGTCAGTCTGGCCTGGGCGGACCAACGAATTGAAGTGGGGGCTCTCGTCGACTCCGGAGCGGACGCCTGCTTCATGGACGTCGCGTTCGCTGCAAAGGCCGGGATCCCGACCATGGAGTTGGAGGAGCCACGGGAGGCATTCGGCCTGGATGATCGGCGGTTGGCCCAGGTCACTTGGTGTACTCATCCAGTGGTCCTCACGGTGGCCGGGAACCACGTCGAGAGTCGCCGGTTCTACCTGCTCCAGTCTCCAGCGGCTCCGGTGGTGTTGGGACATTCCTGGTTGTTAGAGCACGAGCCTCGCATCTCCTGGGCATCTGGGACCATACTGGAGTGGGGAGCTGCCTGTCACGCCCAGTGCCTCCGGTCCGCCCCGGGAAGGGCTTCCCAGGTTGCTTTGCGGGGTCCACTCCCGGACTTGACATCGGTGCCAGCGGTCTACCAGGACCTGGGGGAGGTTTTCAGCAAGGTCCGAGCACAGTCTCTTCCTCCACACCGACCGTACGATTGTGCCATCGACCTTCGCGCTGGGGCTGCTCTACCCAGCAGCCGGCTGTACAGTTTGTCCCTACCGGAGAAGGCGGCCATGGAGTCCTACATCACAGAATCACTGGCAGCAGGGTTGATTCGTCCCTCATCTTCACCCGTGGCCGCTGGGTTTTTTTTTGTCAAGAAGAAGGATGGTAGCCTCCGTCCATGTATAGACTACCGACAGCTGAATGAGATCACGGTGAAGAATCGGTACCCTCTCCCCCTCATGGGTTCCACCATGGAGCCTCTTACCCAGGCAACCATCTTCACTAAACTGGATCTCAGAAACGCCTACCATCTGGTGCGTATTCGGGAGGGCGACGAGTGGAAGACCGCCTTCAAGACGCCTCGGGGGCACTACGAGTACCGGGTGATGCCGTTCGGATTGACCAACGCCCCGGGGGTCTTCCAGGCGTTAATGAACGACGTGCTCCGGGACATGCTGGAGGAGTTCGTGGTGGTGTACCTGGATGACATCTTGATCTTCTCCCGGACCCTCGAGGAGCACATCCAGCACGTGCGACAGGTACTACGACGTCTTCTCCAGAACCAGCTATATGTGAAGGCGGAAAAGTGCCTCTTTCACGCCGACTCAGTGGAATATCTGGGTTTTATCGTCGAGAGGGGGCAGGTTCGGGCCGACCCACGGAAGGTCCAGGCAGTGGTGGACTGGCCCACTCCGAGTTCCCGGAAGGATCTGCAGGTGTTCCTGGGGTTCGCCAACTTCTATAGGCGGTTTGTCCGCAATTATAGTGCGGTGGCGCTGCCACTGACCAGCCTGACGTCTCCCGCACAGCCATTCACCTGGACCCCCGAGGCGGGGGTGGCGTTTCTGGAGCTGAAGCGGCGGTTCACCAGTGCTCCTGTGTTGCTGCACCCTGACCCAACGAGACAGTTCATCGTGGAGGTGGACGCGTCGGACGCCGGGCTGGGGGCAGTCCTGTCCCAACGAGCACTGGAGGACCAGAAGGTACATCCCTGCGCTTTCTTCTCCCGACGTCTCCTGCCCGCGGAGAGGAACTACGATATTGGGAATCGGGAGCTGCTGGCAGTGGTGGCGGCTCTGGAGGAGTGGCGCCATTGGTTGGAGGGGGCTGAGCAACCATTTGTGGTATGGACCGACCACAGAAACCTCACCTACATTCGGTCAACCAGGCGACTCAACGGGCGACAGGTGCAGTGGGCCGGGTTTCTCAGCCGATTCGACTTCTCCCTGACTTATCGGCCGGGGTCCCGGAACACGAAGGCGGACGCATTATCCCGACGGTACCAGGAGGAGGGACCGACGGAGGAGGTGCCAGCGCCCATCGTTCCGGAGGGCCTAGTGATTGGTCGGGTCGCCTGGGGGGTAGAGACGGCGGTGCGGAGGGCCCTGCGTGATCATCCAGCCCCGAGCGGCGTGCCCACTGGTCGTCTGTTCGTCCCGGAGGTGGTCCGGGGTCGGGTCCTCAAGTGGGGTCATGCCAGTCGGTTGACCTGCCATCCTGGGGTCCACCGGTCCTTCTCTTTCCTGGCCCGGCACTTCTGGTGGCCGGGCATGAGAGGCGACGTGAGGGAGTACGTCCAGGCATGTTCTGTGTGTGCCCGCAGCAAGTCGGGTCATCAGGCGCCTGCGGGATTGCTGCAGCCTCTTCCCGTTCCGAGCCGTCCATGGTCCCACATCGCCGTTGACTTTGTGACCGGGCTGCCGGCCTCCCAGGGGATGAGCGTGTTGCTGATGGTGGTGGACCGGTTCAGTAAGGGGGTCCACCTGGTGGCTCTTCCCAAGCTTCCTTCGGCGGCGGAGACGGCGGAGCTACTGATGGCCCAGGTGTTCCGGCTCCATGGCCTCCCAAAGGACATCGTCTCGGACCGTGGGCCCCAGTTTACATCACAGGTATGGCGGGCGTTCGGCAAGGGGTTGGGGTTTTCGGTCAGTCTCTCTTCTGGTTATCACCCTCAGACGAACGGGCAGACGGAGCGGACCAATCAGAGCGTGGAGGCAGCGCTCCGTTGCATGACCGCGAGGAATCCGTCCGCCTGGAGCCGGTTCCTTCCCTGGGTGGAGTACTCCATCAACTCCCTGGTGAGCTCGGCTACGGGCGTCTCTCCGTTCGAGGCGGCCTTGGGGTACCAGTCGCCTCTGTTTCCAGCACACCATCCGGAAGTGGCGGTCTCGTCCGTGCAGTCCCACCTGGAGAGGTGTCGCCGCGTTTGGGCAACCACCAGGGCCGCCCTACTCCGGGCGACGGATCGGAGCAGCCGGGGGGCCAACCGTCGCCGCGTTCCAGCCCCAGTTTACCAGCCGGGGCAGCAGGTCTGGCTATCCACCACGGACCTCCCCGCGCTGCCAGACGCCAAGAAGTTGGGTCCACGGTTCGTGGGGCCCTACGTAGTGACGAGGGTGCTGAATCCAGCGGCGGTAAGGTTGAGACTGCCGGCATCTATGCCAGTTCACCCTGGGTTCCATGTGTCCAAGGTCAAGCCTGTCATCCGCAGTCCACTGATGCCGTCGGACCCGGATCCACCGCCTCCCACGTTTGTGGAGGGTCACCCCCAATGGGAGGTTCGTCGAGTGATGGACGTTCGACGACGTGGGCGGGGGTACCAATTCTTGGTGGATTGGAAGGGGTATGGTCCGGAGGACCGGAGCTGGTTGCCACGTCGGCAGATCATGGACCCTGGTCTGCTAGAGGCATTCTACCGGGCCCACCCTGAGAAACCGGGCAAGTCGCCAGGGGTCTCCCGTAGACGGGGGGGTACTGTTGTGGATTCAACAGCCCGTCCACAGTCCGGGTGCACGGAGGCACCCGAGACATCAGCGCGCGCGGCCAGGGAGCTGCGCGCCAGGCGAAGGGAACGAGCAAGGCGCGTGCCGGCGCACACCTGAAGCCAATCGGAGTGTCTCGCAGCTGAAGCAGATCAGCGGATCGCAGAGGATAAGAGCAGGAGAGCAGATAGCGTCCGACGTGGGTTCGTGCCTTGAGTTCACGCTACAGACGGAGCTGTCAGGAGACAGAAATGCGGAGCTAAGCTTTGGAGTGAGTCACGCTGCAATTACGTGAGCAGAGGTGCGGAAGAGGAGGGATTGGATTAGCTGTCGCTGTCAGTTTTAAGACAGTTGTTTTTTGTTTGTGGTTTTTGGACATTGCATTTTCTGTTTGTAAATAAACAACGCTAGTTCTCTAGCTAAAGAAGTACACTGTCGAGTGTCGTGCTCTTGGGGTCGGATCACAACCCGTAACACTTTCTGTTCACAGCGAACATTCAGAGTTCCTTGAAATAGTCCAAACCATGTTCCTCATTCACTGCAAGAGAAATATCCACTCACTGTAATGATAAGCAGCTTTTTGAACTAGGATTTATCCTCTCGGTATGTTTATGCCAAGTACTTGGAGTTGGCTTCCGTGTGCACAGTTCCTGTATGAGCTTCTGTCAAAGCGGCCGTAAACAACATTTATTCAGCGCTGTAAACGTTTTTCCTCTTAGAGGCTTCCAGTAGGAGATAAATGCCTTTAATAAACTTTAATAAACTCACAACTCATGATGATGCAGCAGCATGTACAAACACAAATATGAACAAACACACACACACACCTTTATGTTCACCTGTGTGCTCTCCACCCAACACTGTGCTGGCACATTTCACTCCATGTGCTCACACATGTAGATACACCCAACTTCACATTTGTTTTGTAGCGATAATGATGCTGGATGGATGCCAGACACTCCTTCCACAATGCTTGATATTGTACTCACCACTACTATAGGGAGCACCCGGGAGCATGAGGCTCACAGACCGAAACACTGCAAACATAAATGAGATCAGTCCCTATGGATGTCATGCACCCAGTTATTATGGAGCTGAGGATCAGAGCTGTGGCTTTGTTCCCTTGTGTGGTGTTTTAGGGCTGAGATCCTCAAGACTGAGAGCTGTGTCTTCTGACAAGGCCTTCTCACCTCGAACCCCACCCAGTCCTGTATCATGTCAACGTACCGCATCTAATGGTCATCCTCGGGGTGAGTGGATGTTCTGCCTGGTTTGCCCCAAATGCAGCCTCCTGTAACTGCTTGTATCCCTGCTGAGTGAATGTTTCACAGGCATCCTCACAGGGAGTTGACACAGGAAGACACCGAGGTCGTTCTGCAACACAAACTGCTTTACAACCCAGAGGTGAAGCACCGCTGGTAGGATTAGGGGGAAATAGGGGGCACAAAACAACGACTAGCAGTGCAAATATCACGGTGAGAAGGAGGGGAGGCTTCCAGGATCATTACCTGCAAGGGTTGAACTTCTTGTTTTGACACGCACGATACATACCCCAGAAAGGAAAACTGGAGACATGAGGGTAATGGTGAAGGCTGGAGTGATGGAGCGCCTCCAAACAATGTACAGTCACCTGAGTATACACGCAAGAGTAAAGAGTATGCAGTGGCAATCTATTTACTGTCTTTGGTCTGTTTACTTTTTCTTCTGACTGTGTTCACAGACCGTTAAAAGACATCTGCTGATGGTGATTATGCTACTAAACTGACCTTGAGGGGAGACTGTTTCAGCCGGAATGTGCTTTGAAACTCAAAATAAGGATCTACAATTACATTACAACTATTTTTTTGTTTATATGCAAATGGCGGTGTGTTCTTTAAATTAAATTTTTCTTAAAATCTGATTTAAATATCGCTTGCTCACAGCATATTGAACCGTAGCCCCTGTATCATGGTACTGTCAGATTCTTGCCAGTACACTGCCAAATCTTGCAAAAACACAGCCATAATATTATAATTTGAATTAGTTGTTAATATACTATTTTTGCTTCCACATGGACAAGAGCATTTTACATCAAAGCTGTAGTGTAACAAATATTACAATCCTGCTAAATGTCGGCACTAATCTGCTGTTATATGTCTATGTGTGTGTGTGTGTGTGTGTGTGTGTGTGTTGGTGTGTCTTAGCAGCCACATTGCTTGTAAATATGTACTTGGCAAATAAAGATGATTCTGATTCTGCCTCTAATGGATTTCACTTATTATTTGGTAACCAGATTACTGTAATCCAGTTGTGATAACTTCACAGCTCTGAGACTTTATGGCCTGAATGACCAGCAGCCTCAAATGGGATGGAATGACAAACACTTGTTTTTGAGCTCGTTTCTGAGTTGTGACCCAGAAGATGCAGAGTCCGGGCCTAAAAGCCAAAGAGGCCGGGCTTGGCTGCAGTCACTAATTTATACTATGGTGGTCATTATTGGAGACATCAGCGAGCTGTGGTGTTCTGCTGCTTATCTGGAGGTAATGAGAGGTAACATGTGTGTAATGTGGCTCCACGCGCACACATTTGTCTCCATATCCAGAATGTCTCTTGACTCTCCCTCACTCTCCTTTCTCCGGCTGTCAAATAAATCCTCTGTGGCTGTTTTGAAAAATCTATCCACCTATTTCTTTCTGCCAAACATTCTTTCTCCGTTTCTTTCTTCAATTCCTCATTAAACTCAAGAAAAAAATAAAGCGTGTTTAGTGCGAGCTCAGGGGCCCCCCACAGCTCAGATGTGGGAAGGGAACTGTTAAGGGAGGGAGGTCTCTCGCCCAGGGAGAGAAGACACCCACATTCAACACACACACACACAGATCAGAGAGCAAAGCTGTTTTCGGGTGATGTCAAAGGCGGCAGATGAACAGAACATGTCTCGAGGAGCAGTGGGACTCCTGATGGGACTCAGGTGATGCAGGGGGAGAAGGAGAGAGGAATAGCCCAAGGAGACATGGCGCTTGTCTGGCCTGTTTCCCGGCCTCCCGTGTTGGAGCATGAAAAGGAGCAGGTCGTTTACACCCCAGTGAAAAAAGCCACCATAGCCACAGCAGCACCTGGATGTTATTTGGGCTAATGGACTCAGGGCTTACTCAATAGTAATCAACTTGGGGGGGCTTCATGCGCCACCTTTTCAGAGAACTCCCTATCCCTCGCCTTATACAACTTTTCTCTCCTTTTTTTCCACTCCTACCTGCTCCCACCGGCTCCCTCCCTGTCCTTATCTCTCCCCACCCTCTCCTTTCGCCCGCTCATGTGTTTATTTTATTTTGCGGAGAGCTGTGTTATGACAAAGACTTCACTCCCCGGATGTATGCAGTCAGTGATGGTGTCATGCCCTTATGAGGTATAGGGGCCCTCGCCGCTCTGCCAGCCCCACCCGGCCTGCCCTTCCCAGGCAGAGAGGGCCTGGAGGAGGTGACTCCTGCCCACAATCTGTCCTGTCCTGCCTGGCGATGATGGGAAAGTCACACAAACACACACACACACACACACACACACACACACACACACACACACACACACACACACACACACACGCACACACACACACACACACACACACACACACACACACACATAAGATAGCTAGATTCACCCGGTAAGATTCTTTTTCTTTTTTTTTCTCTTGTTCTCACGGACAGTTGAAAATGCTGACATGAGACTTCCTGGCACAGTCCATTTTCCTGTCTCACTGCTATTACCTCATTCATACAAGCTTCAGAATGGTTCAGGATTGTTTACCATCCATCACAAAGTCCTGGAGGATTTACACCTATTGCTGGATTCATGTAAAGCTCCATAGCTGCATAGCATAGACAGAAGACTCATTTATCCTCTGCTGCCTCTTTTCACTCACATCACCAAGGGGTATTTTGTTAAGTGAGAATGCATGCCTTCGATGTGGAGTGTTTTTTATTACAGCTTGTCTTTCTCTTTCATCCTCCTTGACAAAAATGACAAACACATTTCTTTGTTCACCATGAAATTCACTTCATTTGTCATATCACGTAAGAATCTCTCACCCGAGAGACAGAGAGCAGAGTCGAGGGGGATCTGTGCTCCCTGCAAATAGCAACTTGTG
Source organism: Cottus gobio (assembly GCA_023566465.1). Lineage (NCBI taxonomy): Eukaryota > Metazoa > Chordata > Actinopteri > Perciformes > Cottidae > Cottus > Cottus gobio. Next base: position 16,783,065 of record CM042225.1, on the reverse strand, counting down.
AATGGATTCAAATGGAAAGTTGTGGTGAAATAATAATATATTAAATTGTGCTGTAAAAACAGTTTGTTTCTCACGTCTTCCTCACTTTCGAGACAATTGGTTAATCCTATAACCAAAGATGTTACCCAAGAAATACCACTTAACATGGACTCTGCAGAGAGCTGTTTAAGAGGAAAATGGGACTGTACATGAAAAAATAAACCCAATATGATAAAAGTTGTCAAATGTGTTTCCATCTGTCTCATCTTCTCTCCTATTTGCGTGAACGTGAAAAAGCCCTCAGCAAAATGTTACATTTCATCATTTTTCCATTCTTTAATTTTCGCCACAAAGCCCGACATGTTTTAAGAGATGCAACCTAATATTGCCTGAACTCCAGGACCTACCACAAAGATCTCTGGGTAAATGGGAGGGAAGGAAGTGCACAGACAGGAGGACGGGCGTGGATGGAAAAGTGCGCAGTAACTTGGCTTCAGCACACCCTTAAGTAACAACACATGCAGTGGAGGAATTCCACATTCGCGGACACTCTACATGAGCGAGGATGGGAAAGGCTGTCCGGCGGCTCGCACCGAGTGACCGACCGGTTCCGAATGGGAAGCTGATAAGACTCTGCCATACCTAATTCCTTTCCATGTTCTCATCCTGGGTAGGCATCACAATGGGCATGATTCATGGGGGTAATTCCGCCAGCTACTGACTTGGCTCCTGCTTGCATTTGGGAAGAATGTGACCTCACAATACGACTCTTTCAGGCCCATCCCTGTCTGACTTCGACCAGCCTCTCCTTGAAGCCCTCTTCTGTTAGAGACTGCAGAGTGAGGACAAGGGAATGCAGCAGAAAGGCAAGAAAGAGAGGCTGCGTTGAGGGGAAAGAAATCTTGCAAACATACTCCTCCTTCCCCATCTTCTCTTTCTCCCTCCCAGTCTAATAACTAAACGATGTGCAGTGAGGAAGGGCATTTAAAACAATGAACTTGAAAGTCAACCACCGTACCGACCGCAGAGACAAGTCCTGATTGCGCGGGGGAAGTTGGAGGTGTGATGCCTGTTTTATGTTTCCATATATCAGCCGCAAAGACAACCACAAGTCTGGTCTAAGTGATGATCTGAACAAGGACACGTGATTCAAAACAGTGTTTTGTAACGAGAGATGGCTGAAGCACTCTCTATCTTGTGCTTAAACAAACTGCAATCATCGTGGGTAATTATTTAGCCGCATTAGGCCATTTGAAGCTCGGTTAATTCCTGGTTACATTCCATCTGTCACAGACACAAAGGCCCGTGTCTTTATCTGCAGTCGGTGCTGAAATATAAATTACTCTGGGGAGTGACTCAAGCAAAAGTAAGCTTACAATGGATGGAACATAAAAGTGAATAATCACAATCACCAGTCAGTTCAGGGAACATGGTCTACATAGCCCTTAAGAAACGATAAGGATATTAATGGCCGAGGCCAGCGCACCCTTGACTTCGAACCAGATTAAATGAGCAGCCACCAGACATGTAAAGTTGAACAAGGTACATATTTGTCTTTTAATTGTAAGCCTTTAAGGCTGAATGTAACACACATAAGCTCATTTAAACTGAACAGGGGGAAATAATATATCTTCAATAGAGGAAATTCTATCCTCTAATGTATAATGTATGTAATTTGCAAGCACATCAGGCATAACCCAAGTCATCAACGGCTCTTTCCTGGACGCAGAGCTCAGAAATATGAGCTATTCTAGCTCTTCAAAAAAAGTTCAGAGAAAATAAAATAATGCCTCAGTGGTCCAATAAATCTCTTTTTTATTCAAGTAATTCTCCCCTACCCCATTTAACTGCTACAGAGGAAAACGGCTTTACAGACCTACACCATCATCAAACGGCGAACACACATGATCATAAACGCGTACAATCTGGCACAAGTAGTGGCACGCACACACTGGCACACACACGCTCTCGCACCTCACACATAAAAAGGGCGTTGACACATACACGTTCGTAAGCAGAGGTGGTTTTGTCATGTCACCCTCCTTAACATCCTGCTGCAGTCGGCCTCATATGAGCAGAGAATATGGTGTGATGTCACCTCTGGCATGGCCGCGGTGTCTGAAAACTTTTCATGCGCCGCCCCAATGAATGAGAGGCAGACATTAGTCAGAATAAAGTGGAGACTATCTGTTCTCTACAGTAAAAGCTGGTATTTGTTAGCGGCGACCACTGCCAGAGCGGGGCCACTGTCTGTTGACTGCAGATCAACACAATGCAGATCACATCATTCAGCCTCCACAAAACATCCTCAGTATGTAGCCGTGCCACTCTTCCCTGTCACTCTTCCTGGCTGGGTCAGCACCACTGGCACTCTTAAAGCAGCCGGACGGCACAGTCTGAAAACCACCAAGTGGGGTTAGTCATAATAGAGCTTCATCTGGCCATCAATCTTCATGCTCTCCCTCTGTTAGCAGCACGGGCCGCGTCTTGTGTTGCAGTTAAAAGCCTTGGCACCGCTCTGCCAGGCCTGTGATAAATTGATTGCTCTATGAAGCCTATGGAGAATGTTTGGAGATCCCGATCCATCCTCGCTGTTTGTCATTGTGCATTAGCAGTGAATGAGGGGATTCCTGAACCCTGACTCATAAGCTCCCTGGGCAAGCACCTTTCAAATACATTGTAGCCAGGAACAGTCCACTGGAAATGGAAATAGACTGATTTCAAACATTTGATATTTTTTCCAAAGTGTGAGTGAAAAACAAAAGCCAGAGGCATTTTGTGCAAACAGTGCGTCAGCAGTTAAAGAAATAGACTATTGAAGGACCAATTAAATGAGAGCGTTGGGACTGCTTTTCATCTCCATGGGAAGCAAGTGAGAAAGCTTTCCCAAGTCAGCTCCTTGCTCTTGTTTCTGAAACTTCTCTCTCAACACAAAAAAATGTGCTGGCGAAATTATGCTTGACTAAATTCTTTGATAATACACGCAGGGCATTCCTAAATGTCTTTTAATTGTTCACAATCACACGAGGCCTTTGTTTTTGTTTATGTGAGCTTTTACTTTGCTTATTTGCATCCAACATTACAGCATTGCTCCAATCTAGATCAGAGATTTATTGTTATCTTGCCCGTCCTTATTGCTGTATCAACATTATTATTCAAGCTGACCGGTCGATTGAACTCTGACGTCAAATAACAGAACGGAGGAGTGCTTTTGTCACTCATGAGAAAGTACGCTGATTCTGTGAGTATAGGACAGATTCTCAGTTAAATCCATTCAGTGTTTCTATTTCGGTGCGATGTCTAGACGTAAAACATTTTACTAGGAACCAAAAGCCACAGCTGGGTTCTGCAAAGCTGGACTAGACTTTGACCAGCCAAAAAACACTGCTGTACATGTTAGGATAACGCAAGTGTCTGCTATTGATTTCGTGCCAAGCACCTTGCAGGGTGTATATGTTAACGCCAGCGATGAAATATAGATGATGAAGTCATGCGTTTACTTCCTGTAATGTCTTTGTGCTGGGGAAAAGATTGTCTGCAGTCATAAAATGTTTATATTAGTGTCTTTTATAGGTTGTTCCTTGTATACATAATTGTTCGCAGCTTTATAAAAAACAAGGCCGACAAATTAAGGGGTTTGTGGGGGTACTGACCACCTTTTTTTCCACACTCCAAGTCACAACATCTGTAAACAAAGTAAATGTGCTCAACCCTTAAGTGTGACCACAGATGATGTCATTTTAGGGTAATGAGCAATTTGGAGCTTAGGAACAAAAGCTGTGCATCTAATTAAAAATGGAGGTTGCGTATTGTTTTCTTTTAAAACTTTTGTCCCCTAAAAATGTATTATTGGCACAATAAAGCAAATATGGCAAGACTTGGAATCCCAAACTACAGTAATTTAACATAAAATACTAGTTATGAAATGTTTCATAGTGAGAGTTCATAGTTGTGTGAATTTCTTTTTTATGAAACTCATCACAAGAAGCAGCAAAAACTATTACAAAATATGTCCACAATGAAAGGGTAATTTCTCAGTGATTATTAAACAGTGTGGGAGCTTTTTCTGAACAGCCTTTGTAAATCATCAGTGTGATTATGCCTCCTGCATCACTTCCTTTATGGGGCTTCCTCTGCTTTCTGCAGCCACAAAAGTAAATCTCTACGTTCTTCTGTACACTTCCTCGTGCATGCGTTCATAAAGTGGCAGCGTTCAAGCTTGAAGTGAGCCGTGATGGACAGAGGAGCATCGGACGCGGCAGGGCCTCAGTGCGCTTCAAATGAAGTGCCTGTCGGAGGTCCAACAGACTATGAGACTGGTCTCCCTCACACCTTTCCGATGTCAGAATTAGGGGGAAGTGTGTCTCAAAATATTGTACCTTTCCAAATCCATCAATCTGACAAACAGCCCCACTTCACAGAGAGATCAGGGAGGCAGAGGGATCACTCTGCCTTTGAATGAGCTTAGCTTTACAAGCAAAACACTTTTGCTCTCAGACGGGATCATAAAACATGTCATATAAAATCTCACTGCTTACATTTTTATATTTACTAATGTGCAAGAGCACCAGAACAAAACAAGATTAAGAACAATAGCAATGCTAGCGTCTCTGTGAGACAAATGTCGTTATGCTAACATGCTCATTGATGACATCAATCATACTTTAAATTCTTGCTAATTAAGACTCAACATGAAGTACAACAGGGGCTCATGAGAAGTTGTGTTTGGCTGGTACTGAGTAATAAACTATAGGTATTAGTGAAACACATTTCACTAATACCTAGTGTTGATAGCCTCCAAATAAAGTCAATACGAATATATCTGGGGCGACTGTGGCTCAGTGGTTAGCAAGTCGGTCTTTCAATCAGAGGGTCGGTGGTTCGATCCCCGGCTCCGGCAGTCTGTGTCGTTGTGTCCTTGAGCAAGACACTTAACCCTCATTGCTCACCGTTGCTGTGTCTACTGTATACTGTATATCATGTAAGTCGCTTTGGATAAAAGCGTCAGCTAAATGTAATGTATATCATTTGGGAACCAAGATTGAAAATACAAAAATGAATGACAATCTATTCAAAAATCAGTGGACCTGCCATTAGCAGCCCGAGCAGTTTCAGTCAAAAACATGGCTTTGATTGCTACAACATGGCGTAAACACTTCATATTCTAAATTCCCCAGAATTGTTTAAAAGTTTCACTTCTTTATTTTGTTGTTTCAGTTTTTAGTAGGGCACTCCATTGTTGTGAAAACAAATTATTTGCAGGTCCACTGCCACACTCAAACAAACTAATTTTGACTGATTTCTTTCCTCCAGGAGAACAACTTCTATTTTTTACGTCTAATCTTCAGGAAACATATTGGAGTAAGCACCCTGGTTCAGCACAACAATAATGACTCAAAGGCCTGTCATGATTAAAACAGACTAAATTAAGTTAAAAGAGTCAGCAGGAAGAAAGGGCCTCCATTAGCCTTCACCGCAGCTGCTGATGATTGATATGATAGCGAGCCCATTCAAACGGCAAATTTTACACATGATTGAGGCTCTATTGGATGTAATGAAATGGCCTTCCTGAATATTGCACTTGAGTGGCTGTGTGACCACCAGCACAATAGCTGCTATTATATTTTTGGGCCCTGAACCCAATTTTCATTGTACCAGGTCCACTGTGTTATTATAGCAGAACTCGCAGTGAACCCACGGCTTTGGTTTCTTGCTGTTACGGATGTGACCGTTCTCTACACCGGGAGCAATTCGGAGTGTTAATTGACCACCGCAATCACTCAGCAGATTTATGGAAAGTCTGAGGGGTCACAGGAGACTTCCAGGGGAGGCCGTCCAGGGAGCAGGACCGGCCCAAGAGCTGCGACTGGGGAATTTCTGGCATTTTTAACTACACTACAGTCTCTAAATTAAACTCTACCTTCAATGACCTCAGAGCAAATGTAGATTATATCGCAAAAATTACGTTTAAATGGTCTGAAGAGGAAATTGCAGTGATTAACTAGCAATCCCTCTCGCCGCGATCATGATGCAGAAATCTGAAAAACAATTAATGTACTCACAAAATCTCATGACCCAGATGTGTATCTTTCACTGAGAAGGGGGGCGGGGGAGGGGGGGGGGGGCTGTGACAGACTAGGCGTGGGCGCTGAGTACCATCTGGCTGTCTATAATCAGCTTTGAACAACAGACCTACAAAACAATACAGAGCGTATGTGTAAAAAACGGACTTTCAACGGTTAGCATCGAAATATATTTCTCTAAATGCTTTGAAGACCCAATGTGCAAATATGTACAAGACACAGCGGGTTTTTGCTTTTGCTTCTGAGATAATGATAATGGTTTTGATCATTGTTTATCCTCCAGTGCAATGTGTCAGTATGTTGAAGTATTAGTCTGAATGAATGTGCGTGTGGCCCTGCATCTGGACACTCTTAATACTGTTTAATCCCTTTCCGTCAGACGGCAGGCTTGTCCTCGTGCCAACACACTATCTACAGTGCGTCACGTATCTCCAGACAGAGAAAGTAAAGGCTGAAAAATGTATTCAGTTTAACTGTACACTCCTGGAATTATGATTCTCCTGTGTCTTTTTCTATGAAGGTAAGCGTCAATCTTTTTAACATTAATGATACATTCACCTTTTAATCCATCCTTGAGATGCAGAATTGTTAACAGTGGATATGTATAGAGGGCTATATGGAAATAGGAGGCAAAACAATGCAGCCAGTTTTCTAAAGAGGGGGTGAAGGCAGGGCACTTCTTCTTATAATCGGGTCCAAACACTGGCATCATTTGGTATTTAATGGATCGTTTTTGTGGACAGCATGGTTAGGAAATTGCTCCTACAATTTAACATAAAGCAGTTGAGAATAATTGCCTTGGCCATGCCAATAATTTCACAGTAATTATGTGATAAGCTGTATCATTTCTTTTGATTTCTTTTTGTGCAAGTTGCCCGGACCTGTCGATTTACGAGGGCTATAAGTCTGTGTTTCACTGCGTACAGCCCGCATGGTGCATGGAGTCTGAATGCCATGCTTGCTTACACTGAAAAGCTGCACTAATGGGTTTGTGTTACATTCCTAAATCAACTCGAGCTGTGAAGCGGCTCCCAGCAAACCTTCATGATCCATTAACCACCAGGCATGGTTTTGCCAGGGTGCCAGTGCCAGCTGGCAGAAACGGACAAGCCTGTATCATAAGCAGCCTCTGCCAGCGATAGCTTTACTGAGGTTTGCAGAATTCCCCCGTTCTCTCAAGCTGATTACATACATGTTGTATTCTCATCAGGCAAGGCTCCTCGTTGCCCTGTCTTGTGGAAATGGAATGAAGGTAAACGCGGAGTGTACAATGTTTTAGACTTGATGTCGGCAGACAGCTCGGGAAGAGAGACAAGTCTGTGGAGTGGTTTGAGTTTGGGTGGAGACAGCAGCATTTACTGTAGAACTGCAGACAAATATGCATGGACCCCACCCTAGGCTGGTGATCAACTCCTCTGTCATCAGTGTCTTTATCACGCAGACAGAGATTGATATCCAAGGATCAGATTCCCTGGGATTCCTCTCCCATTTTTCAAACATTTGGAAACCTGAAAGATTTCTGCTTCGCTGTTGGACTGTTTTATTGTGTTATTCATGAACGATGGCAGCGCTCTGCAATACACACACACACACACACACACACACACACGCACACACGCACACACAGACAAAAAGGCTCCCGCCTTTCCGTTCGACAGTTGTCAGTGCATGGCTTATTTCTGAAAATGCATAATGAAATTTTTATGACTTTTTTTAGCGACCATGCAGTTATGAGGCTGTTATTGTTAAATATTGCAAAGCTATTTTGCCAAGTTTTTCTCCTGGGCACACTTGTATCCAAGCGCTGCGTGGATGAGTAATGTTTCATGGCTTATGTTTAATGGGCGAGCAAAGGCAGGGAGAACAGACAATTGAACTATAAAATGTGTGTATGCAAAGAATGAGAAATGTCTAGGATTGATCATTTGGATTACATGCTATCCGGTTGCATTTCATCTGTTATTCACAAAACCTGCCTCTAGCTCCGAAGTGAATGTGATCTACCTACACCCATGGTTTCCAAACTGCATTTGTTTTATGACCCTGCACTCGGTTGGATATGGGGGAATTCCGAGTAGATATTTTATCAGATCCAAAACACCAGTGAGCCAGAATGAAGGCTGTTAAATCTACATGTATTCATTGAGTACACACCGCTATCCGGCTCACAGGTAGATCAGATAGGCAAATCAGTGATTTCCTCCTCCTCTAGAATGAGGCACTTTCACTCAGTCGGATAGTAAGCGAGCTATCAGGAGCAGAGGAGGAGCGGAGGGTCACGGTGGGCATGAGCCAGAGAGTTGCAACAATAGTTCAAAGCCTCTGGGTTTTTTATTTGATCCATTGTCCCCGCTGGTCTTTAGAGACCACCACCAACAAGGCATCGTCTTACTCAAGTTGACAGGGTTTTGTATAACTGAGATGCCCTGTGAGATTAGGTTCAGGTGAAGCCCATGGTTAGAGGAGGGTGGGAGGAAGGGAATTTCGTTAGTGTTTTAGGCTGTTTCTGTGAGAACAGAAGGCAGTTTGGCTGATTTTTTGTTCATGGTACATTTGGAGTTATATCTGCACAGAAATTGTAATTACGCAGTTGTAATTGTTTTGTTAGATGCTGAAAAAAACAAAAAGAAATGTGCGTAATGAGAAAGAAGCCAGATAAGCAAACGGCCGTTTCTTTATCTGATAGGAATTGTAAATCCTGACAAGAGGATTATCACAATGTCCCATTTCATCCCTGAACAGATCTCCCTCCTGTGTAATTACGATTTGCCTCTATCTTTCTCTCCGTGGCAAAATTGATGGGAGGAATATCTTGAGAAATATGTGAGTGAAGCCAAAGAGGGAAACATCTCAGAGGGACACCACAATGAATGAGAATTTGGAGGATGCTAATTAAACAATGTCGTGATTTATTGTCAGAAACTAAACATTTACTGTTTCAATCTTGAATGCTTCATTTCCTGGAAAATGGATAATTTGGTCACAGCTCTGTTAACTTTCTTCGCCTCAGTTCGAGTTGTAACTGAGGGTTTAGAAAGCCGAGACCTCCAATAGACTATTATATGGCTTGTGTCAGGGGACCTTCGTATATTTATTTGAACCAAAACTTTGAGATAGATTATAGCCTCTAGGTACGTGTTTGCCCTTTTTTCCCATTAATAACTTGTATAATTAGGCTGCGCTTGGTTGTGGAAAAACAATTCAAGGTAAAAGAAAAAATCAATCAGCAACCACAGAAAGTCGGACCCATTTAAACAGCTAATGAGTTCATTACAAGCCGTCCAGAATGTTTTCTTAACCTTCACAACTCTAAACTTGTTACTGTTGGTAAAACCTTTGTCTAGTGTCACATATTTAAACTGAATAGACTTCCTAGAAAGCCTCTTTGCATCAACATGTGTAGAACCACAGGCTTTTGGCCGGCTCATGAATGCACAGGACAGAGATGTTATCTGGCCTTAGGGAGGATGTTTGGGGAGTGGGAGTGGGAGCGCTGTGGGGCTTCAGTGTGCTAATGCAGCTAACAGCCAGGAAGGCAGAGTGTTGATTCTGCAGATTTAAGCCAGCTACTGATGGCTATGGGGCTAAATACTGACCCCATGGACTAATAAAGAAAATCACCCCAGGCACGAGCCGCGGGGGTCAGAGGTAACGGCATGGCTGGGAAAAACACAGGCCATGGCTTTCGATCACTACTCTGCCTAATTGAAATGACAGTTGAAGACCGGTGGGGGTAACAGTGTTTATTTACGTCTTTGTTACACAGTGAGCAAGCACAAAGATATGCCTGGCCCGGCCAGGGATGACATCGCTCCCGTATGCTGTCTGGCTCCGGGATCTCTGCACGAGTACAATAAGGACTTCCTGTCTGCCATCAGATTCCGCTGCATTCCACCGAGGCCCGGGATGAGGCGATGGGGCTGCTGGGGACAGGGTTTTGTGAAAGAGTACGAGTCCTAATCAAACTGTGGACCTGTTCCCTTGTTTTGACCCCCAAGCTGACCCTCTTTCTGAGCCGCTGTCTAACGGGGAGCTGGAACAGGTCGGTTTCCTGTGCTTAAACAGATGCTTAGAGATGATCAACACCGTATTTTCACAGTGCTGACAACAACTGTTTCTATAAAGGATATGCCGCTAGTGCTGTTGCCAGATAGTCACTATATTTACTACTAAAGTAAAGCCTGATGGTAGAGATTAATACAAGTACATTTAACAACAATTAGGAGAACACATTCTGTTTTTTCTTATGTGTAATGTCTGTGAAAAGCAGGTCAACCAATTATTTTATTTGTATTATTTAGATAATCATTATTTGTCATCTATTAAATTATAATGTGGTGTGACACAATTATAGCATTATAGACAACAAAATAGTGATATCATAATAATGCTGGATATTTAAACATTCAATTTATAAGATATATATATATATTTAATTTTAACACATCATTTTATTTTTTCAAATAAGAATTAAAGAAACTAAAGAACTAAAAGATACTATAATATATATATATATATATATATATATATATTTTTTTTTTTTTTTTATCAGGACACTAGGAGACTGTGTGGGTAAATGTCACAGTGGCAAAGAAGTCACGCTACTAGCAGCTCCTAACAAACCCCAAATATATTGCTCATACAACAAAGTACAACAAGTGGAATACAAGCTGGCTGCGAGCAAAAGGCTTAACCTTAGATTGCTCTGAATAACAACCAGGGAAAACAGAGAAAAGAGGTAAATGATAAAAAAAAGACAGAATAACAAATGATGGAAAATGATAGTGATTGTTACTTATATTAAATAAACAGAAACAGTGGCTTTTCAGTTGTTTAGACCAAACTATACTGACGTTGCTATTTTAAGAAATGGGGGGGGGAGAATAGGGTCAAGGTGAGAGAGCGACCTTCAGCAACCTACTAAAACAGCCTGCTGTATGTCTAGCCTGACTAGACATACAGCAGTAATGGCCTCCTGAAAGGACAGTCAGCACAGGAGGAAAAGAACACAAATACTCCCCTCTCACACCCCAGCAGTACAGCGGACAGAAGAGATTATATGTCTATGACAGCACACGAGAAGCATGTGTTTTAAAGGATTACAGATTTCAGGAAAATGGTCGGACATGAAAAATATCCATGTATCCCCAGTGGATCGCTCGCCTGGATGCTCCATGCTAAGTCTACCAGAAGAATGTTCACTTCACAAAGTAAACGCTGATTGGACACAGTGCACACTACTTCTCATGGCACATGCATTGTTGCCGACACAAAAGATAAACCTGGACGGGAGGAGTTTTTTAAATCAATAAACCATCAAACAAAGCATTTACACAGATAGTAATTTCCCCTGCGAAATGGCAAGAATGCAATTTCTACAAATAGGATCATTACAAGTTCCTAACAGGAACAGCACTTTGTGTCTTGCTATTTCTGATAATGGTAAGAGGATGAATGAGCTTGAGTTCATTTCACAAGTCTATTCAGTGCAGGAAATGAGCAACTATTGTGTTTCCCTTTTTCTAATTTAGCTGCTGAGAAGGTTCCGGTTTCTGTCGACGCTTCATTCTGTGAAATTAAAGGATTGCTGCCCGGGTTCCTCAAATGTTGGCACGCCGCACTGACGGTTGTCACAGGTGTTTAATAAGTATACAGTATATTTGATCCCATTGTGTTTCCAGCTTTTTGTTGAAGCCATTCAAGGTGCTGATTACGTCTGATATTATGCTCTCAAAGGTGGCCTTTGTGCCACGCTCATGCCAGACCTTCATCAATAGCTTTCAGTGAGTGATGGAGGGAGAAGTGAAAAAAGGAAGAGTGAGTGTGTCCCTTTCCTCCTCAGTGACTTATCAAAGACAGATTGTGTTTTTTGTTTGTTGCCAGTCTTGGCTGGGCTTTCCCCGCGAGGCAACAAAGACATTAATCCGAAAGAAATCTAATTTAAGGGTTAGTAAACTGAAGTTACCAATGTCCCGGAAAGAGGAACAGCACAATACCACATCAGCTGTCACGACACCGTTCAATTTAATGACTATAGCATACAACATACTGCACCGATCAGACAGGTTGGTCGAGTGAGGTGGATAAACAGGTTCAGATGTCTTATTATCCATTCATGTTTAAATCTGGTCAGATTGTACGTATGGACAAAACAGTGCGTATAGTTCAACCTCATCACATACGGTTGTGTACCACACACCCACACAACCTCACACATTATTGAGTGATTGATTGAGAGATTATGAAAATGACCTGCTTAACACAAATCATTTTAATCATATCTTAAATACCACTGTTTTGCAGTAATCATAGCAGTAATTACAGATACAAACATTCCTCATCGAGGCATCTGCCAATAACTGCAGGCACACATCGCTGACATCTGCAAACAACTTAACACTAAACGGAGGTGGCACTGCTGATACTTTGCCAAATGTTGACACTAATAAGGGATGATAAAGAATGAGCGTTAGACGGAAGACCTTTGCACAGGCTGCTTGGCTGAACACAGTGTAATATGTGTCCTTGAGCAAGACACTTAACCCTAATTGCTCACCGTTGCTGTGTCTACGGTCTACAGTCTACTGTATATCATGTAAGTCGCTTTGGATAAAAGCGTCAGCTAAATGAAATGTAATGTAATGTAATATCATAAACTATTGTAACTCACTTAAAAGTATTTTAGATATGGTGTCTGTTTGAACCTTCTGAGTCTTTCTTTACTTCTCTCTCAATAAAAGTTTTAGGATCTCTCCCAGATCCCATTTGTTTTATTCGTGACTATTTCCGAAAAAGTAAACACATTCCCATCTCATTCAGCCATGGCATGAGTCTAATTAGAAATTCAGCCTGTGCTCCCTCAAAAGGGTCACTGCCCGTCCAAAAGATAAGATTTATGTACCCTTAAATGGAGGTAATTTATTTGTGTTAAAGCACTTGGTTGTCATTCAAATATGGTCCTCACTCTGCTCCCATAGTGGAAGCCAGCAACTCAGACGTGCCTCCAAGTCTTCGACTTCATAAATTCCTCCCATGAACTTTATAAACTACAAATTTGTCATCTCATGACCTAATCAATCATCATCACATGCCCTTGTAACTTGGCAAAAGGGAGTTTACACTCTTTTAGATCATGATTCATGCCGATCATATTTCCTGCACTGACCTACATGCCGACATGCATAAATGTTGGTCGACCATGTCAATACTTGCTTAACATGAAATGATATGCAGTAAAGGAAGGAAAAGGACATTAAGCATATTTCCTGTAGAAACGAAACAAAAAGAAATCACTTTCCTTCCAAAGAATCAAACTGACAAAACGCAAGCAGACAAAGCAATCTTTTATAGAAATGGTACCATGGTGTCAGAGGGAGTTTACATAAAATATTCTGATGCTTTGGACCGCTGTCATGTCTCTAATGCTAGTGACCTGTTGGCAAGCTTCACCTCCTAGTGCTAACACTTCAATGAAAACCTCATGAGGCCACGGTAAATTTGTCCCAAAGAAAAGATGTCCATGAACAGCGCTGATCGTGGTGAGGCCCGTGACTATTGTTACCATCTGTGCACTATTTCCTCTTGCAAAGATGATAATTGAATCTGAAATCACTTTTCTCTCTCAGTTTGAAAGTGAGGGTCGTGTCTGTCACTGAAGTCCCCACCACAATAGTTTGAGCCCTTGTTTGTATTCTTTAAAGAGCTATGTCCCCCTGGTTGTCTCTTGCAACATCTGCCTCTACCCTCCAGATCAATATAGAGCATCTAATCACCTGTCACACTTAATTAAAACCCCATCACTGCCTTTATGAGAGGCATCAAAGGGCACCGTACCCAAAGGGGGTCATGCCGATAAGACTTCAATGGTGTGCTTTGCAGGGCCTTTGCACAATAGAGGATGCTAAGAATCTTTAAGCTAGTTTGGTGAAAATAGGTCAGTGTTGGCAGCTGCGGGTAATGTGTCCCAGGCCTGGCCAGTGGTCCAGCATGCTGCTCCCCATATTTAACACCCTTTGTGCCATCCTCTCGGCACTAATCTGTCTTTTCACTGAGTGTTAAAATTAATTTGCTGTGATTTCTATGAGGGCACAGGCATCGTTAGGAAACCTCAAAGGGGCTACAAAATGGACAAGTTGCCAATAGCCGGCCTTTGTCCTTGGTCTGCCCCTTTCTAAATACTTATGACAGCAGCTTTGAAATGCCTGCCTGATGAGGCTCAGATGCTCTGGCTGTGGACATCACAGTGGCCATATTTATCTGGCTGTGAAAAACATCTCATGACAAAGACAAACCCACAGCAGCAAACAATACCACGGACTGGATTCCAAAACAGCGAGTCAAGCCCGCATTTCTCAATGATGTATCATGATACAGTAATCCTCGTTGGCTCTGAAATTACAGATAAAATGTAATTTGATTTTACTTTATTACCTCAAAGCCATCTCAACAGAGCAAGTCCCGAAGGAGAACTCCAGTGAAAAGAGATAACCGTATCACTTCAGAGCGCTTGGCATCTACACAAAACTGTGTTCCCATGGGAAAACTGTAGACACAACTGTTTAGTTGAAGCTTCCCAGTGGTGCTCATAATGCCATTAATTGTGTGAAGGGAGAGTTGGAGAAAGGGATAGCCATGGAGAGCTCCGGAGGAAGCCACGACTTGTAAAGCAGGTTTGTGTGAGCTTGCTGCTGTGCTGTATGAGCTTCTCTGGCTCACATCTCCTGTCTTTTATTCTTTCTTCCTCTTTTATCTTTCTTTATTTAATCTTTCTCTCTCTGTTTATCTCTCTCACTCTCTCCTCCTCACACACACATACTGTCTCTCGTTGTCTCACCATAAAACAAGAGTGGAGAATTAGTGACACAAACATTTCTGACGACTGCAGGAGTCTGTGCCCCCCTTTTCTCTGTCGGCCTCACTCTCACTCTATAAAAAAGATAAACCTATAAGCTTCAAGGAGAGAGACGGAAGAATCAGAGATGGAGAGAAAAAGAGAGAAAAAGAATAAAAGTGAGAGGAGGCCGGTTGTGGTTGGGTGTGGTGGGAGAGTTCCTCTCATCAAACTAAACTTCCATCGCCCTCAAAGACACTCAGATTCCAGCAAGCCAATCAGCCAATCTAAGACAAATGATTTTGTTGAGCTTTCCTGCCACACTGGGCGTGGGAACGGCACAGATTCTCATAAAAAAAAAGAGCCTGTAAATTATTTCCCTCCTGCTTCAAAGACCTGAACAACAACAAAAAAAGGTTTGTGTTTATGTGCAGCGTTTCTGTGTTGTTGTCTTTGAGCCTGTCGGTCTCGGCTGGTTTCTACTGTGCATGTGTGAGTGTAAACACTATTTGGCATCTACAGCTGTCTGCTCACGTGCGACAGCCTGAGAGACAAAATACAAAAGGATGCGGTCTTTCATGCTCAGAGATAAATAAAACTGTTCAAGGGTCATTTAAACCAGGGGGGTCCTGTTGCATTATGCTTTTTTTTTCGAGGCAGCGTTCTGATCAAAGCCGTTTGTAGGACCTCTTTCCTCTCCTTTTCCCCCACGCGCCACCCTCCCACATCCCACACTCCAACCCCCAAACCACGTCTGCCTTGCTGCTGCTAATCATTGGTGGTCTCCTGACTGCCAACAGTAATTGATTAGGGAGCACAGGACTGGTGGGGGGAGGAGGGGGGATGGAGGGGAAAGTTCAACCTAGAAGCTCTCAAGGTCACTGCCCCCCCCCCCCCCCCCAAACCCCCACACCCCCTCCACAAAACTCCTTTTCTCATGCTATTAGGTATCAGCCACGAGGGGAAACTGCAAATATTTGTCCCGCTTGGTCCGACTTCCAAGAGGTTTGGTGGTGGCGTGCACAAACAGGAAGATCTGTGTAAGCAAAATGGATGCATCTGTTTGAGGGAAGATCGGTTTTGGAAAAGGCTTAATTTGTGATGTGTTGATTTATCTGTTGAATCGGGAACTCAACATCCCTGGTTGAAGACGCTTATTTTTGTAGACCCCCCTCGCTGCTCTAAGAATGTCGCTGTGTCGTTTGTCCCTCAGCGGTTGCTCAACATCCTCGACAATATAAAGTGGGTTGTGGATGTTATTCCGAAGCAATAACTCCCACCATTCCTCCTGGTTTCACAGGAAGAGGTGACATTCCTTGCCTCTGGAAAGTGACTCATGCTGCTGTCTTGTTTAGTAAATACAATTACAGACTAGTTGAAACATTCTCCTCTTCTGTAAATTAGAGCGGTGAAAAAGGCCTTGACTTCTTTCTCCTTGTGTTTTCCTGTGGGAGTTCTCTGCATGGACAAACAGGGTTATGTTCACCAGAGAGCCCACCAATGACAATGGAGCCAGAGTCCTGACGCCCATGGAAACATGACTGTCACAGGAAATGTTCAACATGTTTCACTGTGCTGCAACAGAGCAAGAGGTGGGGGTGTTTTAGAGAGGAGCACCTCCCGAGCTGAGGGCTGGTGTTGACGTTGGCTCCAAGGCCGTCTGGGGCCTGTCCAGAATGGACCACTCTCTGGTAGTGGGACCAGTGAAAACATACACATGCTCAGATACTCACAGACCTTTGCCTGGACATGTAGACTAACTCACCAGGTGCAATGAGGTCCAGTGATGTCACTTCACAAAGGCACAGAGAAAGTCAAACAAACCCAAGAGACTAAGTTAAAGACAAATAATTATAATAGTTTCAAATTCACATCGTCACTCAGAGAGTGGAGACTAGTGGGTTTCCATGTCTGCCACAGTCATCTCTCCCACAGATGGCCCCAGGCTGAGACAGCTGTGAAACATTCATTTTTGTCTGTCCGTCACTTACGCTGTCTCTCAACATTTATCACAGGGAAATCATTTTTGATTTAAATCAGCCAGTAAAGGTCACGGATTTTCAGATAATTTCAAACATATCCTGTATAAAGGAGATGGAACATTAATCCTACATATATCTTTCTGTTCCCCTACTGCTTATGTATATTCAAACAACATGTAAAAAGGATTAGGACCAAACCTGATATTCTTGCAAATTCCAGATCAAGATATCATGAAAGCCGGCCTCACTAGGCTGCGAATGAAAAGCACTTGTGTGGTTTAACTTTATCCAGACTTGTGAATACCAGAGGAGGTCGTTCTAAGAAGTGGTGGGTTCTGTTTTATGTCCCGTCAGTGTTGTGGCTCTGCTCTCTACTGCCCCCCTTTGTTGGGCATGTAGTATTGACCAGGGTTATGTCCCAGACCTCTACTTGCAAATCCCCCCTTTTACAGGGCCGTACAATGTTTTAACAATGCACACTTGTTTTCAACACTGCAGAATGAAATACTTTACATACATAATACATATTTTTTCTTTTAAATGCTTCACTCCAAAACAATGGTTTGCAGCTGTTTTTAAGTGGAGTGCATGTCACCCTCACTGCAGCTCTGCAGCTTGTGAGTGTCTTGGCCTCTTAGCTTTGCTGTGTCACGCTGACTGCTGAGCTCAAGTGAGCCAAAATAGTTTCTTATCTGCCACTAATTGCGAGGCAATGCTGTTCACTTCATATCACCTTTTGGAAGCCATCCTGTGGGTCTCTGAGTGACATGGGTATAAAAGCACTTTTCATTCCACTACAAAGAGTCATCAGACCTGCACTAAGTCAGTCAATAGACAGCTGGCCTCCCACTGAAATCACCTCGAGGTGCAGTAATTTGTGACTGGCAAGTCTCTCTGGAACTTTGCTACCTGGAAAGACGAGGATGTCTAAAAAAGTAGAATTAACTACTTTTTCTACTGCTGCCAGTGAGCAGAGATCATTCTACTGCACGCCAACAAATTGTTTAGCCTGATTTAAGAACAGTTACTGTGTCTGAGGTCAGCTTTTATTTGGGAAAAAAATAGTCAGTGGAGTTAAATTCCCAATTAAGGCAACCTTTGTGGTAGATTTTAATTTAAACATAGAGCTGAGTTTTCCATATGAATGTGGGATATATATTGCAGTGGGACTTTTATAACAGAATAAATATATGTAGAATAACAACAACACAAAAAGTTAATATAGATTGTACACACTATAGGCACGTAAACATCAGCCTATTGGCAATAATTACATTTGTTATTGGCTGATGATGGAGCTAGAAATGGAGGAAACTGAGGAAAATAATGTTAGAGTTAAAGCAAGAAACAATAGCAGCTTCCTTTCACTCCAACAAGGGACTGCAGGCATAGAGCAGTGGAGTAACCATTCCCATCACTCTACTTTCACTTTATGGGCATTATAAAAACACACGGATATCATCTTTTCATACAAGCTCTCAGTGGGGGTGGTGTGGCAAAAGGGTTTTAAGCTGATGCTGGATGACTTATCATGTAGCAGAGAACAGGACCGGGCCTGTGGAATGAAGGAAATGTTATCTGATGCCATAGGGGTTGTATGAGCCAAGCATCCGCCAACCCATATTCTCATCGGTTTCTATGCATGCTGTAAGTCCCCAACATATGACCCCCATGGAAATTGAACACTGACTTGTAATAATGTAATCACATGCCCCGACACATGCACGATCATGCATGGACACGAGCACCAATATGAGCAGTATAATCACACAAATGCAATTCTTGTTGTTATCTACATAGTATATTTAGTTGTCAAGATTCTATTTTGGCAGGGTGTTGCTATCTTATTAGAGCCCTTTGAAACTAGAGCAGTAGCCACAATGAGGCTGCTTTACATATCAAAGCCTGCTGATGAAGCCCGGCATTCATTTCAAGTGTACACCTGACCCGGAGCATGAACTGTTCTATTTATTTCACTCCTCTCCTCAGCAACACGTGTTGCAGATGAGTGTTTGTGTTGTGTGCAGATGCGGTGGCTTCTATCACGGGGCAGTACGGTATCTCAGAGGTGTGGATGGTTGTTTATCTTCTGCGGGCTGCGGAGGTTTATCTGATCAAAGTGCAGAATGGTGTGTACAGCAGTGTAGCCAGTGTGTTTTCAGGCAGCCACCGCTATGGAAGGTGCAAATGCAGGAAAACAGCGGCCTCGTAGGCGCCCATGGAGAAAGAGCACTCGGCGTCTTTCACGCAGGCTGCTCTGCTGCTCGTGTCTGCGCGGCGAGGAGAGGGATCCTCTGCAGCAGCAGGAAGAGAAGATTAATGGGGAGTCTCCACATCCACACTTGGATCAACGTGGATCAGGTGAGAGGGAGGCTATCCAGATTACGGTAGAGGATCTGGGGATAGTTAACACAAGCTTTAGCCTGTTCGAGGACGACCCCCTGACCTCGAGCAACAGCACGGCCCGCTCAGCCAGCTCTGTGTCTGCCTGCCTGAGGGCTCTGAAAAAGAAACGTCTGAGGCCTCTGTCTTCACTCCCTATTGAGACCCAGGGAGAAGTGGCCATCACTTGTACCAGTGGAGAAGATCATGAAGAAGAGGTGGACGACCCGTTGCTGCCTGAGAGTGGCACCGATACCACGCCAGCTCCTGGAAGCCTCCTGATGCCGCCAGTCATTAATCTGATCCCACCCACTCCATCTGACGTCGTTGACGACGATCAGTTCTTTGACATTAATTCAGAAGAAAGTGTGGCCAATACATCTGGCAGCGATGGAAGCGTTGGTGCTGGTGACCAGGAGAGCTATGAGGACAATATGGAGAGTGCTGAGGCAAAGGAGTCAACGGGGGAATTCCCACTGGCTGAGAGAAAGGTCAGGTCAGCTGAGCCTGAGGGGGACCAACGTGAGGAGCCAGGGGAAGAAAGAGAGGCTGGGACAACTAAAGAGAAAGACAAAGAGAAAACAAAGCCCAGGCTCTTGTGTTGTGCCTACCAGGTGGCTCCTCTCCCTAAGTACCCTCAGAAAAGTGAGTGTAACAGTGATAACATCTCAAATGCTGCTCGGTGGAAACTTTTTTGCTTTCTTGGGAGTTAGATGAGACGATTAAAGTTGATTTAGTTTCTGCATGTTCAATAGTGAGATAGCTACGTGATGTTTGGCCCAGCTTAGCAAAAAACAATAGAAGCAGCTTAAGCTTTGTCAGACCGAATTATTGATGGAACACAAAGATAAAGTTGATGCTGTTCTACTTATCTGGATCAAAGAAATATATCAAATACATTTCTCAAAAAGTTGGAATGTTTCTTTCAAAGGAAATTGTTGTCACAAAGGTTGTGGTCATCTCTTTCTCTGTCATAGGCAGCTTCAACATTGGGATCAATATTTTGCCATTTACTGAGCACAACTTGGGTGAGTTTTATTGAAGTAAATGTGCAAGTATTTGTATTCAACCCTTTGTTTCCACTTAGACAAACTCTAGGTGAGAGGTAAATGGCACCAGATGATGTTCGCTCCACCCAGCTGTTGCGTTGCCTCTTCGTTTTGATCTCAGTTCTCCATTCAGGTGAAACGGCAGTCATTATGTGACATGGCTACAGTACCTCGAACGCCTCCTTTGGGAGTTGCAGAAGTTCCCCTTTGTTGGAATCCCTTTTTAGCCATTGTGTGTGTATTCCCAGTGCGTGGCTGGGCAGGCGGTTCCCAGGTTTTGGGTTCCTGTGACTCAGCATGCTCTCCTCCCTCACTCGTCTCTCAAAGAGCTTAATTTCTTTTCAAACCAGAGGAGGACAATAATACTGGAAATGATAAGCATCGCGTTTGCCTATCCATTACATAAATGTGCTGAAAAGTTCTGACTCTAAAGCTCTGCTTTGTCATTAAACCCTGTGCGTGTCTGTGTGCAACTGGTTGTCAATCTTTTGTCACGTACCAAACCGAGATTGCTCATTTGTTTGTGTGTGTGCATGCAAGGATGCACTGTGTTGTCTGTAACCAGTCAAGGGTGAGAGAACTCACTCACAACCTGAGTGAGCCAGTTCAGACTGGGAACGCTGTCCTTCTCTCCGTTACTGGGGATTTCACCCTTTATGGCAACGTCAGGGTCTGTCCCTGTCCTTTGTTTTGATTGGGCTTTTCCTGGACGACTGCGTGACGTCTGAACATGGCTGTGTACTGCTACCCTCCATTAGTGTTCTCAGAAAACTCTGCATCTTGTGTACCTTCTCCGATGCATGGTGAGAAAAAGTCCCAGAGCAAGACTGGAAGTGATTTTCTCAGGATCTCACAGACACACTGTCGTGTCTGAGGTCAGCGAGAGGAGGGTGCTCCTACGTGGCATCACGTTGAGCCAAGACCATCGCATTTCTCACTTGGCTGATCTAGACGTTTTGCAAGGTGAGTGTGCTGAATTTGCTTCGCAGTAGGCCAGACTGTATGAGCCTCCACAGAGTGACTCACAGCCAGGTGATGAAGAGAGTGCCAGCTCGCTGCCCCCCTCCTTGCACTCCCTGTCTCTCCAGGACCCAGACAAGATTCCACTGCTGACACACATAAACCAATTACACTGTCTTATCTGATTCTGACTCCATCTAAACTCCCATCCATGTCAAACCAGCCTTTCAGAAAGAAGCCCCTGAAATGAAAAACATGTGTTTAAGAAATTAGACCGAATTTTTCTGTTGGGTAAACTATTTGAAAAGACTACTGTTTTAAGCGGTAGAGGGGCTTGTTAGGCTTCAATGTGTGACGACTTACAACTTAAAGTAGTTACAACTTAGAGCTACAAACATTCCAACATCCATCACACCACACCGTCGGGTTGCCTGAGAAAGCCGGGGCCGAGCTCGAATGCCATATTCTCAGCCCCATTCGTCTTGCTTGTTATGATAGCAGGAAAAAAAGATATCTGCTCGCTGACCAAGTGACATTTGGAAAATGTAATAAAATGGGCTTTCTGTGGGAAAGAACTTGGGTTGTTGTCAGAGAAGTATGTCGTCAACCAGACAGACATCAGTATGCATGACGGGTTGCCATGCAACCCAATGTAGCTGTGTCCAGTATCAGCACCATCTAATGCCCTAATAGACCCGGTGACCTGCACGCCAGAAAAGGGCTGAGAATAGAGTGGCTTAAAATGGTCAAAGGACTTTGTGAAAGAGTTTATCTCCCATACAGTGAGAAACTAATAATATATGATGAACTGGGATCAATTCATTTATTGACTTACTGTTAATATTACTGTGCAGATGAACTGAGCAACAGAGATGTGAACTGCCCCGACCTCCTGAGAGCTGAACTGTGTCGGCTTCCTGGCGCTGCCAACATGGACACGTTTACTCCCCAAAGGGTATGAAGGCCATGCAATGGCCTTTTTATTTCACCCAAATGCTTTTCATATGATCTCTTACATACTGTAATGCCTACACATGCACCTTTAATGTGCCTTTAATTTCCTGAAAAAAAAAACCTTCTTGAAACCTTCTTACTGTGAATTGATAAGAGGCGGTTGGATTATTACTCTGACGTTAACTGAAACCTGTGTTACGTGACAGAGGCTCATAACGCGCTCCTGCAGTCTTGAGGACCCTCTGACCCGGAGCGCCACTTTCCACGCTTTAACCCAGACCACAGACCACCAGGAAGAGGAGGGGGCGCTACGACGACGACGCATAACCGTTGGTGAGTCTGGTAATATTATATTATAGACAAACAAGATTGCTCTACGTAACACGACTGATTTATGATCTAAAAATAACACAAGTTTGTTTTTTTACGCCTTTCATGCAGCATCATATATGCCTCAGTCGACGGATCAGAATGGAAACTTCCCTGAGAAGGTACTGTAAACCATCAAAGCAGGGCCTTCAGGGTGGCATCAGCACACAGCCCAGAGCCGCCACAATTACAGAATATGCTCTGTTTATATTTCCCAGCTCCCTTGATCTGTCAAAGCAATGACTCTGCAAATAGTCTTAGGATATTCATCTTTGTATCCAGGATTTGCCAAGCAAGATTGCTCGTATCCTTAGCAATCCATGTGTTAGCTGAAACCCAAAACGGAAAGTTTTTTTTTTTAAAGGCTCACATTCTGCATTTACTATCTCCATGCTTTATCAACTGTTTTATTTTCCTCTGGTACTCCATCAATTCATATGAATATATACAAACATATGGGTAATTTATAAAACATGTATCTTAAGCAGCAACGCCTCAAACTAGAGGCCCACTCTTGGACCCAACATGTTTAGAAATGGCTGAAAATAGGAATTTGTTATGTGGTTTTGGTAAATTATGATCTAAAAAAGATGAAATCTGAGACGAGGAAAAGCTCTCCCCTCAATGTATCTAATCACTCCACGGTCACCTTGTGACGCCTTTACTGGCAGCAGGGAACACTGAACACTAAACAGAGAATATGTGACTAAGGCAACAATTATGTGTTGAGGTAAACACTTCTTTGTCCTTCCTACATTTTTTACAGTTAAAAACACAGAAGTTTATTTGCTGCATGAAACTCAGATATCCAACACAGTCATAGTTACTTTGAATGAGTCATCAACAGACAATGGCAAAGTGCCTTTGAGTTTAACCATGTTTTGTCTTGAAGTCTTGCATCTCACTAAATAGGTTTTCACATGCAGAGGTTTGAGTCAGAATCATCTCCGTGCGTCACGAGCCTCCCTCTTTGCTTTTCCCAGCCTTTGCTTATTTTGTGGATTGACAAAATAAAATAAAAAGCCCTTAAACTATACAGTATGTAACTAGCACATCTCAAAACAAATGCTGAAAGAGTATGACGTTAAGGACAGATTCTTTTCTTGTAGTGCAGTGTTAACAAAAGTAGTTTTCACATGTCACTTGCTCAATGTGGAATAAGCAGCAGGTATGTAACCTCTCCTCCTCCTCAGGACATGGACAAGAGAGCGGCCAAATGTCTTGGGGTGCTGAACACAGATGAAGTCTGCCAGTGGTTTACCAGTATTGGATTGCAGAAATGTCTTCCATTCATCAGAGGTAAAGCACATTTTTCTGACAGTGTCCTCTCCCAGCCCTTTGGTGAAATAACCAAGGCAGACATTGCCAATTTAATTAATATTTACTGCAGATAAAATCAAACGTTAGTTTTAATTAACGTCAATAACTTGAAAGTAAAAGGAGATAAGGTTGATTTAAGATTAAATCTGAGACCATTATTGCATAAATCATATTCCTGCAATAATAAACTTTACCACATTTTCCTCTGAAAAGAAATGAATAGGATTCAGGTATGCAAAGACTTGTCATTTGCCTTCTTCATGTTTGTCTTTTACAAATATCTATTGTGTATTACAGTCTAGTGGCTGCGGTACTTCTCTCAGATTTCAGTATGTAGGTGTGTGACTAAAGGTTTCTGTTTCAGAAGTGAAGCTGTGTGGTGCAGACATAGCGTCGGTGGATGTGAACACTCTGGACATCCTCCATATCGCCACGCTGGAGGAGAGGGAGCAGCTACTGTCGGCCATTTATAAGGAACTGCACCCGTCCAGCACCATCACCCAGAGACTCGACTCTCTGCTTGGTACACTTCATCATTACAACATGACAAACAGACCTTCACCTGCACAGCTGGCAACTGAAACGTTCACTGACGTTTCTTTTTTCTACAGAAACTTTAGGCCCGAACAATGTTGAGTCATTCACTGCAACATTAGTGTCAATGAGCAAATCTAAGTCCTCTCCTCATGTGAGCTGCCTGAGCATGAATCGGCGTTCCCTCAAGCTCAGGTACAGCATCTCATATATACAATGAAAACAAACAAACAAAATATCTTTATTTTAAACTAATTTCTTCCCCCAAAAGAAACAACAGCCAAAACTACACGGCCCAGAGGAATTCTCAGCTGATAGAGATTACTATTAATGGTGAGTAACTGATTGCTATTAGGTTAAATGCAAGCAAGGTATTATTAGTAAGACACTATAAAGACAACCTACTGTATGTACATTTAAAGCATACAAGCAGATGTAAATACTAAATATTCAATTGTGCAGCAGAGTGTGAGAATAAATGAGGGCCACATACTATTCATACTTTCCAATTGCTGTGTCATGTGTTGCAGCATCAGAGCGGATAGTTCATCTCCGGACTCCAAAGGAAACCACAGTGGGAAAAATCATGGATTCATGCATCAAAATGTTGGGAACGACAGAAGATAATAGCCTCTTCACGCTGAGAGAAAAGCAAGGTGCTCATCATATGGTCTTTATCTTACAAAAACAAAACAGACACATGTATTCAGTGTACATGTATTTGTGTTTTAAGGTTCATCAGAGGACCTCCCACCAGATCAGCAGATTGGAAGCCTACTGACATCGACATCAGAGAACAGACAACTGGAGCTGCACTTGTGTAAAACGGTAACAATCATTTATACACAGTACCATGCTACCTGTGATATACCATTTAACAAGACACCTTTCCGTGTGCTTTTGCATCAAAGGAGAGGTCATCAGGTACCGTATTGCAAATAAATCCAGGAGTCCACAGCTCTAATGAGAACAGCAACATCAACAAAAATGTCCAAGTGAACCAGCCAGCTAAAGAAGAGAGGATCCGAGAGCTCAACCAACAGGTGGACTCGCTCCAAAATGTCATCCTTCAGGTACAATATCTCTTTTCAACTACATGTATGAAAGCATGGGACATGAAACTGCAATGCTGCCATAACTGTGGTGAATGTATTAATGTTGTGATCTAGAACTGATCTTGTGAACTCGAAGGTCCAGGAGCTCCACCACGGCCTGGTGGCATTTTGCTCAGAGATAAAGAGCATGGATGGAGATGTGGATGTAGACAGGCTTAGCTCCGCTGAGCTGAAGGAGAGGCTGGAGCTGGTTCAAAGCCGTCTGAACGACAAGAGGCAGAGCCTGCAGACCCTCAGCGACAACATTAACAACTCCACTGTGCACAAGAAGAAGTAGGCGGAGCCTCTGTTCATTTGTAGCTTGTTCAACAACTCACGTTTCTTCCACCTTCCAAAGACATAAACAGCATCAGATGATGAGACTACAAAATGTTCTGTTTGACCATATGTGGAAATGTCTTGTTGTTTGTGTTACTTGTTTGTGTTTGACTACCATCCACCCAAATATACTACAGTATGTGTGATGTTACTGGAAAGCAAAAAGTTAATGAATAAGCGAATACAAAGTTAATAGTAGCTAATCATCTATAGAGATGTTTTTTTTGTTTGTTTTACCAAATCACATGACACAAATAAAATGAGTAGTCCTACCTACAGGTCTCCTCAATGTCCATTTGTTAAGTTTATTTAACTCAAATTCACATAACCTTCACTACATTTAAACCGTGTATGTATGTATAAAGCTGACCTTGAATGAAATTTGGTCTTGTGCCATTCAGACAGTTGGACATTCGTCTCTTGGAAAAGATGAAGCTGAACTGCCAAGTGTTTAAGGAGGAGATTTCTATGGTACATCTCAACCGGCAGCTGGCTCACCTCCAAAATGCTTTGCAAGAAAGCTATGTTAAGGTACGACTGAGCAAAGATTACCAACCTCTTATGGATTATTTACACCACTGCAGAATTTAACCAACAAGCTGACGGTCTGAGGCTTAGTCAATGGAGTTTAATCAACAGCATGTGAAACACAGTCCCACCAATATGTGGGAAAGCTGTATGGTCCAAAGTCAAAGAATGTTTGCATAGCTAAAAAAAACATTGAAAGACGCTAGTTATTGAGAAAAGTATGTGTGGTATGAGATACTAAAATCAAGCTTCTGCTGAAGTAAGTCAGAAATTCAAATTCTCCATTTTTAGACATATCTAAACAACTCGTGCAATAAACACAGTATAACTGGCCTTTTTCTCACTAATGAAAGCCATACTGATGGCACAGAGGATACATTAATCCACAGGACATATCATATATTTGTCCTTTAATTGTTCAGCAGCAGAATTAGCACAAACTAGGAAAGGTGTTAACAGCTCCTGATGTGGTCGGTCATTATTTGACTCTATTATGTCCATCATCTTTGATCTTCTCTCCCCTGTTCTCCTGAGTGACAACACAATGCTCCATTCAGTCTACTCTGTTTCGTTAAGTTGTGCAGTTGAGAGTGGCTATACAAGGCTGAGGAATTTTCTTTGGATGAACGTGCACTTTTTCTGAGAAAATGATGTTTAGCGCTGACATCCGAGAGCCTGTGACCATACCAACAATGGAATGTGTGTGACAAAAGCCACTGGGAGAGTGCAATGGAGAACTGGGCCAGCATGTGTAAAACTATCTCCATCTATCCCCGGAGGAGCCTACTTCTTTTTTAATGTGGCTCTTTTATCCCGTTGGAGAAGCCCTAACGAGGTGCCATGAAAGGACACACGCGGCTTCGGCTTTGAAAGGTGCCCCGTGTCACGTTGCCACCCCGGGGCCACGCTTTTTTAGGTGCTGAGTTTGTGGGAAAAGCAGCAGCGCTAATGTTTATCATATGACCTAATCAGAGTTAACACACAGGTCAGAGCTGAGGAGCAGCCTGGGAACTGATGGAGCTGCTGCTCTAATAAGGAGCAGACCGCCCCGTGTTTGGTTTTGCAGGCCCTGTATTACAGACAATGAGGAAATATTTCATCATTGGCAGTCTAATCTCCAGGATCTATTTCAACTGGAGAGCATCAATAAAACAGTCGAGAGGGAAGGAGAAAGAGAAACAGAGGGCGAGAGGGACGGCAGGAGGGGAAGGACAACAAATGGCGGAAATTATCTTAAATAAGCAGTTTAGCTTGGACAACTCAAAAACTCCGGACGAGGGAATTTAAATCATTATTGTTTTGCCAACACTTTGGTCTGACACATATGTTGAGGATGGATTGAGTTCTGAGAAAACCTGCCACGGTATGCCCCTGAGTTTAAGAAATGGAGAGGATGCTTCCAGTTTTTGTGTCATGATACTAGTTGTGGTTGATCAACAGGGTCAGATTGTCTCCCGTTACTCTGGCCTCCATTTTTCACACCAAGGTTGATTGTGTAAAAGATCTGTTAGAGCAGCCGAGGTGTTCAGAAGGGCAGCACTGGATTTAGAACCAACACCCATCATTATAAATGAAACGCTACCCCTTCCACAGCATCTATGCTGTCTGAGCTGTCACAGGACTATTTCTCAGGCAAAGTTCTTTCACAGATCACGTTGCAGCTTCCTATGATGGAGGCAAATTATTTTAGTGAGGAAATTAGCAACTTAAAATCTTTTCTCATAGAGACACAATTCTCTCCGGAGTGACCTTTGTGATCTTTGTGATCCCTGTTTAATTGCCTACTAGCGGTCCATGGGCTTTGTCTGGTGTGTATGTAGGATATGTGCCCTGTGCCTGGCCAAGGTAGGTTAGGATTTGATCAGATCTTGTAGATAAACAAAAAGAATATGAAGAGAAAATTCCTTGGCCTCTTGGCGTGTGTCCAACGTTGAGGCAAACTAAAAGGAAAAATGATGCGCATTAGAGTGTGCCTCTCAAGGGGCTTCAGCTGCGTTTCCGTGGATATATCCTGTCTGGCCCACTTGTCTGAGGAGAGCGAAGCCTTAGCTTTGACCCCTGACCCTGGCAAGGCGGCATCTATTGCTGCAAGGCATTCACATGCCGTTCAGGGGGAGGGGGAGTTTGCCAAGAGGCTGGATAAGGGGACATTGGAATTTAGTGGTCAGACTCACAAGTTATTTCTGATCCCTGCAAGCTACTTGTGGTGGTGTGATCTCTTCCAAAGCTAATCATTACATCTTGGTGGTCTTTTGGCTTTGATGTAGCCTCCAGATGTAGACCCCCATGTAGTGGTATCTGTTAACTTTTCCCGTGAAATAATGTTACAATCGTATCACAAGGGAATTACAGTTTAATGTTTAAAAGGCCCAGAAACACACCTTTGGATGTGTTAAAGATTATATGACTCGTTTGGGGTTTTGCTAAAGAAAACAATACAAGACAATGCACTGTAACTCTTTCTCTTTCTGCTGTTTACAGAATCTTAAAGAAACAGTTCGACAATTTGGCAAACACTTTTTCTAGCTGAGAGTTAAGTGATAAAGGCTGGAAACACGGCTCGGTCCAAAGACAGAACATCTGCCTAACTCCACCTTTAACATAAACATAATAATTCACATATTTTTACAAGCCAAGGAATAGTCCAGAACATCTTAACATGCCATTTTTACCCTTTCTGTACTAAATATACAAACAAGAAAAGTTTTCATTCCCCTCCATAAAATGCACTCTTGTCACCCCTCGTCGATAAACCCCTGCAGCAATCTAGGCTCTGAGATAGGGCTGTACCGAATGTCTTTTTTTCACATTTGAAGCTTTAATAGGGTTTTCAAAAGTACTGAATGTCTGTTGTTTTTATTTTGTAACGTTATCAATCTAAAAAAATCGTGGGAAATGTGAATGTGTCATTGTGGTTATGTAAATATAATGCAGGGTGATGTTAGCCCTATCCCGCCCTGTTAAGCTACAGGTGTGTGCAGGAGAGTGTTCATGTTGTTCATGAGAGGCTAAACATATACAAAATGTGTTGAAGCAGACTATGTTGTAAATATGAGCAGCTTGAGATAAAAGCATTGTACATTCTATCTTGTTGTTAAACAAATGTAGACTTTTCGACTGAGTAGTGAGACATTACAGAGACTATGGCCGTGGTCGGGAGCATCGTCTTTCCATTCTGTGAACCGATCATCTGTCTGAATGAACATCTTTGCTATTGTGAGAGACGATTTGTTTACTGTTCCGCCGTGAAAAACTGAAGTCAATCAAACATTATGTCTGCATCCCGTTTTCCCCCAGTCACACTGCACATTTTAAATACTACTGTTTCATGCTAAGATAGGTTAACCCTCTCCTGGGTGTTCGATGTGACAGTGGCATTGATCTTCTCATCTAATCTCAGCAAAAAAAAAATTAATAGGTGTATTTCCCAAAATGTTGAACTATTTGCTTTACTTAATATACTATGAAAACACCACTGTTAGTGTCAAACTCTGTTTCCTTGACTTTGTGAACGAGTCTTTGCTGTTTCCACATTCAGGAGAAAGATCGGAATAAGAGCTTGGCCATTGGTAGCCTGAGCCAGCTGGTGTCCCTGCAGTCTCCTGCCATGCTGCTGGTTGTGCAGGAGAACCACAACCCTGACGGCCATTATGGCTTTTCGTGTCGCTACAGAGAAGGCAGCGGCCTAGTGGTGGTGGAGGTGGACACCTCTCACCTCTCTGTGGAGGACAGGTAACACACAGGCTCACACACTCAAAACCAGGTCATTTATCCAGGCTTAATGACAAATACTTGGTAAGTGTTCACAGAGGCCACCTAGATAGTGAGAGTATTCAGCATGTCACTCATCACACCCATTTCTTTCATCGCTCTATTGTTCTGTGCTTGGTAGCCATGGAAACCCATCAGATACTGGCCCCAAAGCAAAAGCAAATACTGTAATGTAATACTTGGATGCAGAAGAGAGTGAAAAGAAGCAGATAAAATATCTTCATATAATTAAGCAATTACTGCATTACATGCTGATAAAACAGAGCACTCTCAAACTTGTGAGTAATCACACACACACACACACACACACACACACACACACAATGCAGTTGACATTCCTCTTTGAGACAATCCAAAAGAAATATCAATCTGCATGACAGTGCAGAGGCCAAGCCCCGAGGCTGAAGAAAGCCTTTGAGCCTCCTCGTAGTGTTCACTCATCGTAGCATCTTTGCCAATGCTCTTCCCTCAGCTAATCAAAAGACATAAAGTGTTTCTGTTCCCAGTCAGTGTTTTCCTGTTGGTTGTAAACAGAAACTAATAAAGTGGAATCTATGTGTAAAGGTGAGGTCTTCAATATGTCTCTGCTTGTTAAGTGAGCATTGCGTAGGTCCTGCCTTAACCTGCAGAGAGAGTCCCGCAAAATATTTATCTGATATTTTGAAGAGGTAGAGAGAGATTTATTTTTCTTCTGACAATAACTGTTTGTGCATTGATTGTTTGTCTTTTTGTCATTTTGCATGTGTGTGTGTAATTCAACGTGTAGACTGGTGGAGGTGAACGGTGTGCCGGTGGTCAACTCCACACAGGAAGAGCTGACCGACATCCTGCTGCAGGGACCCAGCGCTAAAATTGTTGTCCTTCGCCAGCCCCCGTCCACCCCCGTCTCCCAGCAGCACCCTCTGGTCCTGCAGCGCATTGGCATCCCTGATCCCGTGCCAACAATCAACCCGGAACGGGGTGTGGTCCCCATGGAAACCCCTCCGCGACGGAAGGTGATGGCCATCTGATGCAGTGGCAAACAGTGGCGATGAGGATGAAGCAAAGTGTGGCTGATATCTGTCTGTTGAATGACTCATACAGTAAAAGTACATCTTTTGTTAGTTATTTAACTCCAAATGTGAAAATGTCTGTGTTGAAATATTCTTCATAGATTGTTACCTTTTAGTTTCGAACATCAAATAAATATATAGCTGTGTTGTTGTGGGACGTTTTCTCTTGGTAGTCTCCCCACGTGGTGCAGATCGCATGCCTCTGAAAATAACACATTTCCAGAAAGACACAAGCTCAAAAAGCATTCACTCCTTTCTATGTTGGATCTCCTTTTGTTTTAAATCATATTTGAGGCATGAGGCAAAATGAAAGTAATGAATGAAAAGTTACATCCAGAAGAATCATGTCTGAGGGTATGACCATGTTAGGCTGATAAAGACGCAGCATGCTTCACCTTTTTTTAAGCGCAGTTGGGATTGAAAATATGTGACTGTGGTGTATAGTGACTGTATAGTATATAGTGTAAAGACACATCCGAGAGCTTGCATCCTGATTTCTCTTTGAAGATTAGACATTAGGGTGGTCTGGAACAGTGTTGAGAGCAGAAGATTTCTTAAAGCATGAGTCACATCTCTTTTTTTATATGTTGTAATGTAATCCACTGTGCTAGGAATAAACCCTTGGGCCCGGAAATGCCTCATTTCTCAGCCTTGTTCTCCCTCGTTAAGTGGCAGTGGATCATACAAGTCTGACAGAGAGACGGCACAAACGCTACCAAGCCCCGACTCAGACCCCTGGGGTCCAAAGAGCCTGAGAGGAGAAGTGAGGAGACCAGTTTCACCAGGCAGTCAGCCAGTTGATGAGAAAGGTCACAGGTCAGGCACCAAAACATTTGGTCATTAATGCTTTTGCAATCAAAGACAAATGAGCTCCACATAATCCTGATGATGAGATAGATGGTATTGTCTGGTTGCCAAACAGACCCACAGGGAGGGAGGAGTAAGATACTGGCAAGCTGGAGATTTGAGAGACTTAGTCGCAGACATGCAAAATTGAAGTTGACCACGGCACAACATGTTAATTTACCCACTGACAGAGATAAATCATAACAACATACCTCGGGAACAATATAGTGAGAAATGATCCCAAACCACAGAACAATGCAACATGCACACGTAGAGGCAAAGAGAGAGAGACAGAGCTAGATAGAGAGGTAGAGACGGTTTGTCGACCGATGATGATGATGATGAAGCTGGGTCTGAGGTCAATCGGTTCTGTTCTACCCTTCAGCACCAAGAGACACGGAGGGAAATTCATAGCTTGGTAAAGTAAAGCTCCTCATGAGACAGAGAGGGCAGCGGAGAGAATGTGTCATGGCTGTCTTTATGGAAATAAATTAACGTTGGAGAAAATGAGACAAAATCCTATAAACACTGCTGCTGGCAAGAGAAGAAAGACACCGCGGCCAAGACACCCAGTGACCAACACGCCCCAGAACACACTCACAGGCTTTGATACTCTCAGCTATAAACCCTCTGCAAGTTGTCAATCTAAGACGCAGAGGAAATCCAGCGTGGGTGAGTAATTGAAGTGACACCATGAAACCTTCAAAACGTTTTCAGAGACGCTGTCGAGCAAGAGGACGAATGGCAGGACCCAACACTCTACTGTATGCTCGTCAGGAACATCTGCTGCGAGTTTCAATTCTACAGTGGCCTCCTCCTGCATTACCCAGGCGCCTCAGGTTGACCCAGGCTGTACCTGACACGTTGTGGCACAGAGCAACCTCCACTGCATCTGGTTTGCCTTAGCAGCCCCGGTGAGGCTCCATCCAGCACACACTGATAAGCTGTGGGCCGAGCCCGGTGTGGCTGGATTTCTCTCTTTCGCCCATCGAGCCACAGCTCCTCACTCCTCAACCCCCCCTTGCCTCCCACCTCCTTCAACTCTCTAACCACCCCATGACATTTAAGGGTGCCTGGCATCCGTTTGAAGTGGGAGAGGGGGCATTAGCTCTGGTTTCCTGCCCAAATCCCACACAAGCCAATAAAATGCATGCAGGTCTGCAGCGAACCAAAGGAATTCCTGTCCACTAACCGTTAAACAAACAAGACTGGCATAGGTCCTATATTATTCTGTACAGTAGAAAGGATTGTTGCTTAATGCGGACAATATTGTATCTTCCTGTTCTTAACATAATCCCTTTGTGCGTTTGTGACTGTCTCCCTGCTCCATGAGACTTTTAATTACAGTTAATTAAGCAGTTAGCGGGATGTTAATTAGACGATACT
Organism: Cottus gobio; assembly: GCA_023566465.1. NCBI lineage: Eukaryota > Metazoa > Chordata > Actinopteri > Perciformes > Cottidae > Cottus > Cottus gobio. The sequence goes on along the minus strand of CM042225.1, from coordinate 16,749,607 downwards.
CATTATTAATTGATGTAAATCATATCACTTTTTCATGCAACTTTGTGCAGCAAACCCTCCTGCAGTTAAGCCCTACACCTCCTGGCCTCTTATATTTCAGTAATCACTCAGCGGCAGCGAGAGCCAGGAAGGTCAGAGTCAAATCCCAGGGGCTTCTGATTTCATTTTGCTGAGGTGGAAATGGGACTTCTGCCTTTTCCTCTGGCAAATATCACACTAAGTAGCTGCACTAGGTACTTGAAAAAGTCCCCGGAGATATTTACCCTCTCCTGGTCAACATTGCTGTGTTATTTGACCTTTGTCCCCGCTATAATCTCACTGCATTCACCGCCAGTCCACACAAGCTGGGGAAGTACTGCCCTCTAGTGGCCGTCTCACAAACTCCACTCCATTGCCTTGAATTGGTGCACAGATGAGAATGCCTCTTTGATTATGAAGTAATTCTGATTAGATCCTATTATTCATACAGAGTTGGAGATGTATAACAATTATCTTCTATGTGGGGAAAACTCCCTACAAACTGTAATCAGTAATGTAATCTTGTGGCAGAATTCAGATTAAAATGCAAAGCACAAAGTCCAGGTAACCAAACACACTGTGACTGTGATTTATGTCTACCAAAGACCTGCACCGCTGTTTAACATCCTTTAAGTCTTCCACTTTATTAAATTAATGAAACAACGTTTTGGTCTCTACATCAGGTACAGAGGAATCTGATTACTCTTGATTAAGTAGATTTGTGTGTATCTAACAGTTAAATATAAAACATTATTCGGATATGTATTTATGTGTTATATTGTAATGTGTGTTATGGTCATCATTTAGAAACTGGATCTATTGCTGTTCTGAAAATGAGGACCTACGTTAAGGTTTAACAAATTAAATATTGAAGTGGAACCCCATCCCAGCCAACAATGCATCACACAAACCATGCAATCGAACAGGCATTCAGCAGTTAAATGTTTTCATTGTCTGTGATGTGTTTTATACTAGATGTACTAAAGAACAGTGAGCTATTTGTAGTGAGATTGATATGAATGTATTCAATATAATGACATTCCTTTCCCCCAACCCTGTAATACAGACACTCTTTTTTAATCCAGCAGGTTATTTACTACATCACACAGATTAAAAATAAAGTAGGGAGAGCGTGCGTGATTGATGACTACACTTGGAGGTTAACATGGGTTTAACTACCCCGTATTAATGTGTATAGGCTGGAGATGACGTGGGGCTACTTTTCAAAAGCGGCTGAAAGACATTTTAACACTCTCCAAGCTGCTCAATTATAAGGCTAATGAAAAGGCCATTAGGATTAAGTCTAAGGTGTGCCTCGGATGAGATAAATATGTTGGTGAAATTGCTTTGCATAGACTTGCCAGCAGGCAGCGATTGAGAAAGGTCAGCATAAGGTATTAGTAATTTTCCCATCCATTCTCTGTAAAATATGGAGTGCATAATGGCCCGTGTCTCTGTCCAATATAATGTTTAATTAAAGAAAGATGAAAATGGTGATTAGAAAAATCATTGTGGAACACAATAGGTGAATAATGGCTGTGGTATTCTGAATTGTGTCGTAGAAGCAAACCGCAGACTACGAAGGAAGAAATATTCATAAGGAAGAGGAAGAAATCAAATGAGAAAGTGAGGTGGATAATACATCAAAAGACTTTTAAGCCTCTGATGATCCCTGGCGTTCTCTATTTTTTTTGTAGCTGGTGTTGGGTTATTTGTATAATAAAAAAAAAATCTTCCCACACTCTGAACAACAAGTACTTCATTTATAAACCTCCGAGCAATTTCTGGCACTGGGAACTATTCTGGCATTACTTCTGTGCTGTGAGGAGTAGGCTTGTAGGAAGGAGGCGGAGAGGCAGCGAAAGAGAAAGTCCACAAAGGGGGGAAAAAACTAGCAAAATCATATTGTCTATTGACAGCATATTTCAGACTTTGGGTGAATAAATGGAAAGTTTAATGATGCATGCCTACATTTATACCTATTCCATGCACAAATACAGTAGAGCTATTTCCTTTGATGTGCAAGGTAAATCATTTGGGACAGTAATCATCTTTAGAACTCCTTTCTAACCACACCGCTCTCGCCCATGAACCACCTGTGATTTCACTCTAGATGGCAGTAAAAGTCTCAGTATTCCAACGCTCCTAAACGCCTCGCAGTGAAACCCAACACTTGCAGAAAAGGATCCTTCTCAAGCATCCATGTTTGAGAGACTGCCAGGCAAATCCTCAGCTCAGTCTGATTATTTGCTCCTCGATGGTTTGGAAAGTAGGCCAAAGCACCACTAATTCTGATTTGCAAAAAAGGTTTGACACAAACAACAGACACCAAATGTTGAAGAAAACACAAGTACATGCAAATGCAGGATGTTCCGTTTGATGCCATGTTTGTAGGAATCGAGAAAGGATGACTACAACTAATTTATCTTAGAGACATTGCCATCTAATGGACCAGCGATCATATTGAATGCTGTTTGCCTTCTGATTCAAGAACATATTGCAAAGACCTATGTGGCTCCTACTAACAGCAGAAGGTGTTATAGCGATAGCGATAGTTGTTGTTTCAACACAACATATGAAACGATAAATAAAAAACATGATTTTCTGCTTTGACATATGAAAGTTTGTTATTATCAAGCTCTGGTTGTTTCAAACAGATACCACAACCCATGTTGTGCTGACACAGCTCACACTGACTCAACACACACTGAAACAAACAATATGTAGAAGTAGATTAGATGTCACAGTACACTTCATGCATGCCTATACACTACACACTGAGACACACACATACACACACACACACACACACACAAATAAAAGGGTTTATGGGGAGTGGTTGATGGAGAGAGAACAGGCCAGAGGAGATGGAAGAAGCACACCAGGGGGAATGATGAGAGGAAATGATGCGCATGATGAGTGCTGAATGGTTGGCCAGTGGGACAGACCTTGTCAGACTGCCTGCTAAAGGGGTGGAAGACAGAGAGAGACGACAAGAAAGAGAGATAAAGCTTGAGAGAGCAGGAGAAAAATGATGATCAATGTCAAAATACTATTACCCTGTGACAACCAAGGTTTTCCTTGTCTTGTTCTTCATGACCGCTGTACTTCTCTGCGATTGTGCAGCCTCTCCTCCACACAGCTAGAGCAGACCAATGGATGATTACTAACTTGAAGGGTTCACAGATAGAAAAGCGGGCCAGAAGCATGTTTTATTCAGCTCTTATTACATAAATTCTGTGTTGCAGTTCCGATTCCTCCTTTGCATGAGTATTTCTGTAGCCCAGAAATGTCTAGGGCTCCCGGTGCTGTATTGAGCATCGTTTGCTCCTCTTGTCTTCAAGCTTTTCATCTGCAGAGCGGGCCCTCACACAGAAACAATGATGACCCAGTTCTGAGTTTGTCTCTGTCTTACAGCCAGTTCTCTTCTGTCTTAATCATAGTCCCTCAGCTCCAAGAGCTGCCGCGCTACCAAGACAGGGGAGAGACAAAGAGAGAGGAAGAGAGAGGAAGATAGAGTGAGAGAGGAGGAGGAGGAGAAGACAAGGAGAGATAAAAAGGGAGAGCAAGGCAGAAAGGAAGTCAGCATGAGAGAGCGGAAAAAGACAGAGAGCTAATCTCTCAGGAGGATGAAGAGAAAGCATGACAAAATATAAGTTTGGATGAATCGATCTATTCACAGATAGAAATATAAAAAGAGTGAGAGACAGAGGAGGTTAAACCACAGCACCTTCACTGATGCATTCCCTACAGAGAGCACATCTAAAGGCAGGATTGATTCCATGACAGGTTGTGGAAGTGAAATATAGTCCTGATGCACCGCGCTCCTTCATCTGCACAGATGTCTCTGGAGATACAGGAAATCAGGTCATCCTGCTCATTATCAGGTGTGACTATACATTTGCTAGCAGGGTTAAGGAGCCCTGTTGTGCTTATGTAATTTATAACATGGGACCATTCTCAATGGCATACCTGGATATTAAACTATAATATCCAGCTATGCACAATTGATATTTTCTGAAGGCCTGTGAAAATGAAAATAAAGATGTTGGAGTGACATAAAAGGTCAAAAGATTATGAACCAGTAAACTAACTGATTGAAATCCCTGGATTAGATTTCTTGGAAGCATTTGGTGGGAAAAGGCGCATCTCCAAGAGAGCTTATTTCACAGTTTTGTATCTTGATAATCTTCTCAGATGGTACATATAATGTAGGTCTTTCACTGACAACCTGTTCAGGGCAGAACAATGACAGAGTACTTAGAACACTGTGTGGACACGCTGTGATGTAATGTAGTGTAATGAAGGGTTGAAAAGATGAAACTCACTCAACATACACGTACACTACCAATTTATAATTTGTTTCTCAAACCGTGAGAGTCAACAATGTGTTTTTGACAGCATTTCAGCTGTTTTTGGTCTTCCAACCTACTTTTATCTGCTTTCTTGCCCAACCATGACAAGCAATGGAGCCTTTGAACGTATATTTTTTCTGCACAGTGCTCACTACACATAAAACACACTGAGTCTACATTAGATTACTTCCCGCAAACAATGAGGTCAAAACAGCGTCACTGAATGTTCTCTGGTCGAGCTCAGCTTCCAACACATAAACACTGAATCCGTCAGCCTGTTTGTGACACCAGAATGCGTTATCTTCGCTTCACTTGTTCAACTGACTTTAGCAGTTTAGATAACAGACACTCAACTGCCCTGCTCGTATTACTGACATGTGAACACGGCGGTGCTCTGCTGCACAATGAATACATGGACAATGCTGGGTTTAGGTGCAGACAGGATGCATGCAGAGTGAGGATGGTTACAGTTAGAGTGGATATCTTCAATGAAAGGTCCAAATATAAGGCACGGTCTGTGTGCATGACTGCACTGTACATGCATGCTGGGAAACCATGCAGAACCTAGGAGAGGATTTTCAGGCTAACCAAGATTTTTTTCTTTTTTAAAGAAAGGGGAAAAAAGCAATAACATTCTGTGACTGCGGCTTCCTGTTGATGTCACTCAGGTCTACAGTCAGTGATGCAAATGGACAGGAGAGTAAACACTAGATAAATTGTGCATCCAGCATGAAAACTCCCTCTCCCAGACACCCATATTACTGGGGTTAGTGCCAGCTGGGGACTGTGGGGATGGATTTGACCTTGCCAGTCTCTCCATATCTGGCACAGTATCAAGTTAAAGAGTGATATTAGATGATAAAATCTGTGTATTATTGGAGAAGAAAAATACAAATGTGAGCCGCTCAATTTGAGAACGCAACATGTTCTCTTGCACAACCGTTCAAAAGACATTTGACGTTAAGATAACAGGCAGGACCATTAAAGCAGACGTGAAGCATACATTGCCACACTGTATCCTGTGTGTCTGGGGGAGGGGATGTGTGAACGAGACAGAGTGCATGGTCAAGAGTGCCAAAGCTGGAGAGGCACAGAGTTGGCATTTTGCTGGCAACAAGCTGGTTTTGGGGGATGGGGATTCCTTGCCTGGCAGAGTCTGCCTGTCGGAGTAGAGGGACCACATCTCAATGGCTCCTAAGCTCTCTGTATAATGCTAAGACATGTATCCTTGAGGGAGCGTGGCTTGGAGTTGAAAGTCAAGCAAGGACGGAGAATTAGCAGAAGATTCCAGCTCCAAAAGCCTTTGCAAAAAAAGTGTCGATAGCTATGCTCATATGGGTTGATATGCTTCATCTCAACAAATCAATACAAAATGATACTTTTAGTGATGCAGATAAAAGTGAAATTACAACAACATATGATTTATAGCAATAAACCAAATAGACAGTTTTTAGATGCACACTTTGATAGGCTCATAAATATAGACATCTGTGCTATTTTTGTATTTTTTCTTTAACTGCATGTGGTTCGATTTCCACCCTGTGAAGTACATCTCTGACATGAAGAGATGAATTACACCCTCAGCTCATTTCCTCCTCCTTCCCAACCTTTACACAAGGTGACCTTGCGTGTAACATAATTTACAACTGAATGACATGTTTGCTGTTCATGGGGCTGCCAAGCCGCATCAACAGTGCTAGTGCAGTGGAACAATGCTCAGCTGGTCTGTAGAACCAAATGGCACAATTTAATGTCTTTTCCACCATATGCCTTCCATCTGCTTTGCTTACACTGATCCTTTCTCTCTGCAATGAGACTGCAGACAGTTATGGCATGTACTGGTGGATAAACAAAGCACAGATGAGATTTCACAGTAAACAACAGCCTCCAACTCATCTTGCTGTAAATTGTGAGCTGAACTATCGCATAGCAGAATGACAGAATGTTGATTCAGTGCTGAAACAGAAGCAGAACGCTCCCTGATGATCCCTAGCTTTTGAATACCACCATAATACCTTCAGTACAAGTGTAAGATGCAACCGCTGAGCCCTGACTGAACCTCCTCGACTTGTTTTGCGGTCTAAATCAATGACAGTATTGGCCGCACCTCGTCACCCTGTCCCCATTCTCCACCAACCAGTGGCTGATGATGATAAATATTGATTTGCATGTCCACCCATATCACTACGCCTTGGCTTTGCTGTCAAGTTCATTTAGAGGAAGCTGTTTTCATGGCCCTTTGATGCCAAGCTTGTGGCTGTTGCCAGAGCAGAGGTGCAGAAGGAAGGGGGGCAAAAGACCATCACGGTTGAAAACACAAGGCACACAAGAAGGCAAAAAAAGCCTTCTCATAACCTATCACCAGGTATAATGTCAACAGTACACTGGCTGCAGTGGAGTAAGAAGGTACACAATAACTATATTTAGTGTATAAACCTGCAGTTATCCATGCAAAGGGAATACGTTGCTTGGTGCATCAAATGAGCTTGTACACTATATTTCCCGATTAGTCATTTCAGCATGGATACACTCTTCTGCTTCATATAAACAGCCGGCAGCCTCGCCTGAACATAGACACACAAATAAACAGAGATACACGCCTAAATGGATACACGCAGGCACATACACGCAGAGAGTGAGAAACACTGGTTTATGAGTTGCTTCAGAGACAGGATGGCCTTTGCAGAAAACACAAGGGTTAAAGGTTAAGAGTGAGGGTCAGTGTTCAGGTCCCTGTTTCAGTGGTCGACATGGGTTCAGGCTGAAAACTAATGCCACACGAGACCATGGGAGAAATGACAAGGTGACCTTTTCATGCAAAGGATCTAAATGACAAACTGATGTTAACGCCTTTAATCAAAACCCTTTACTTCTCCTTCAAACAGCCAGTGTTTTTAGGTTTCGCTCAGGCTCCACCACTCAGTCTGGGAAAGTTTCACACAAATCAGTTGCTGTTGATGGGTTTGTTTTTCTCTCTCTCTCTCTCTCTCTCTCTCTCTGTGAATTTTAGAGGCTGCTTCAGTCAGACAGCGACAGTTCATCATGAAGCGAGAGAAACCAGTGGCCTTTATTCTCACTGCAATGGTCCCTGACATTGACTGAAAACCTACAGAGACAACAGAGGGGGTTCAGACAGGGAGAGGAGAGGAGCATAAAGAGAGGCAGGAAAAAAAGAAGATAGACAGACTAATGACTATGAAGAAGGAAAGCCGCATCCCCGTCAGTAAGACAAAGACACCAAAAACCACCTTGTGTCAACATCCCAGCGCTGAAAAAATACACAACTACATTAAAGCAAAGGCATTCTCTGCAATCCTGAGGTGTGCACATGGAGTTGAGTCACAATACACACTTGAACTGGGAGAGGCCAATTCAAACACATGCTGGGACACATAGTGCGGGCAGCATCCTGGGATCGACTGATTATGGGCAGAGAGCAAAGGCAGGGAAAGAGTAAGACAGGATTGGTCTCCATAAGACTCGGGGGGGTGAAATCCAGAAGTCTTTATTGTTATAATGTCATTAGCTCATCCTGTGTCCCACTTCTGAAGATTTGCATCATCCTCCCTAAACCCCTGTTTATTTATTTATTTGCATGGAAAATATAGGTCAGGCATTCATGCAAACCATACATTTTTAATAGTTTTGCAGCTTTAATTCAAATGTCTGCAAGCCGCCCCTGTGAGCCAATCCGCCGCAGGCGCCGAGTATGAATTAAACACAAACAACACACACAATGCGCCGCAGTGCAGGGTGTCTTTTCAAAAGCCTGAAGTATTTTGAAATATCGCTGCTGATACCCTGTCTATGGCATGATTAAAAACATGTGCTTCTCAAGTGCATGGTATGATATTCAAGGTGAAGAGAGGACAGAAACCTTTGCTTCTGACTGTGGCTGATGAACAAACCAAGGATTCTTACTCCACGGTGGACATGGAGGACAACATCAGGCTAGATGTAAAACATCTATGCAGCTACATCCTACAAATCCTGCCAGCAACCCAGCAATCACCTGTACAAAAATACATGGGTACTTATCTAACAATTGTGGAACACAACCACAGATTGATCAGTCAAGCTCAATTTCTAGGAGGCATAAGGGAGCCCAGGGGCTGTAACTGGCTTTTTCCCTCCCACCGCATGCCCTGTTATCCACACTCTTCTGTGTAAGAGCACTTTGTCTGCATCTTCAGTACCAGTCATCATAGCTGTGATTATATGAGTCAATCATGGATGCTCACGGCACCCTGAAACTGAAACGCTATATATAAAAGCACTATGAAAAACAGCCCTGACCTCAGGGTTCTGTGCTCTCACCTCAGGGTTCTCTGACCTCAGGGTTCTCTGACCTCAGGGTTATCTGACCTCAGGGTTCTCTTACCTCAAGGTTCTCTGATCTCAGGGTTCTATGGCCTCAGGGTTCTATGGCCTCAGGGTTCTATGGACTGACCGTAAGGTTTTCTGATCTCAGGGTTCTATGACCTCAGGGTTCTATGGACTGACCGTAAGGTTTTCTGATCTCAGGGTTCTATGCTCTGACCTCAGGGTTCTATGCTCTGACCTATGGGTTCTCTATTCTCAGGGTTCTACGCTCTGACCTCAGGGTTCTATACTCTAATCTCAGGGTTCTATGCTCTGACCTCTGGGTTCTATGCACTGACCTCAGGGTTCTGTGCTCTGACCTCAGGGTTCTATGGTCTGACCTCAGGGTTCTGTGCTCTGACCTCAGGGTTCTGTGCTCTGACCTCAGGGTTCTGTGCTCTGACCTCAGGGTTCTGTGCTCTGACCTCAGGGTTCTATGGTCTGACCTCAGGGTTCTGTGCTCTGACCTCAGGGTTCTGTGCTCTGACCTCAGGGTTCTATGCACTGACCTCAGGGTTCTGTGCTCTGACCTCAGGGTTCTATGGTCTGATCTCAGGGTTCTATGCGCTGACCTCAGGGTTCTATACTCTAATCTCAGGGTTCATGCTCTGATCTCAGGGTTCTATGATCTGACCTCAGGGTTATGTTGGAATGTGACATAAAAGGACATGTGGTTATTAAAATCCCGAAAGATATGGCAACTTCCTGAGGCAAGGAGGAAGCACAAACAAATTAATGTTGTACATCAGGCATAATACCAGTGTGTGCTGTCAGAGCACCACTCTGTGGCGTTCTAGTGGAAGGAGAGGAGCAGGAGTGATAGTGTTAGTTCCACTGGTTCATTTTACATCCATTTAAATCTGATTAGTTTGATCTGAAGCCCTGTTTGAGAGCAAAGGGAAAATTGTTCTTACTTTTATACAAGGTTTCTTCTGGGATGCAACTGAGCAATAACTGTCTCTTGGATGATATAACAGGTGATAAAAAAAAGAAAGTGAGAGGGAAGATGTTAAGAACTATTTCATTTTTCATTAATTCATTTTCTCAGCTCAACGGTTAGCCAAATGACACTGCATTTCAATTACCACCATTTTCCCTTTCCCTTATGTCTGCCAAATTAAACAGATTCCTGTTTGTTGCTTTCAATCTCAATGGACTTAAATTGCATCTGTTTAAAACCTGTTTACTTCTGTGTCTATTTTCATTGATTATATCTAACTGCAAGTATAGTGATGGACATTTTGCATGTTAACAACCCAAAAGGTTCTCCAGCATCTTTTTCCACACAGTGCAAAACCACTTGTTTTAGACGACCTCCATCTGGCTTAGGAAAAATGCTCCAAAAGAAACCTAAGCTGTTAGTTATGCTTGATAAGAGACAGATAGACAGGTTCCTCAGCTGAGTGGAGCTAGAGTATTATATCTCAAATGTATTAAATGAGTAAAATCAATAAGGCTGCCGGACCGGAAAAACTCATTTTTTATTTCACGCTCTGTCTAAAAATGAAATTGCTAAGAGAACAGAATTTGACCATGGTTAAGTTAAGACAATAGAAATGGTTACTTTCTCCGTGTGGCCACGCTCTTCACCCTCCGGTCCTCTGTTCACAGCAGCCAGCTCGAGTCTTCGATGCATATAAGAGAACAAGAATGATCACAAAACGTCAGATTTGCAATTGATTACTTCGACATTGCAATTTCCTAGGCTGTCAATAAAGTGATGGAGACAATATGCATTAAATAGGACTGACATACAGGAAAGAACAAATCATCCACTCCTCAGTATATGTGATCATTTAAAACAAGCAGTCAAATCCCTCTTGTTTAACACTTAATAGAAAAAGATATCCAGAAAACCAATGTGCATATTCCTATTAGCCTCAACTATTTGTGACACACCATACTAGACTGCTACGCTAATGTTAGGATGAAAATTAGAGTATGATTGTTCTGTATATATACTATGTAGGGTGGGGTGAAAGGCTGTCCGTCACAGAGTCGGTTTAACGGAGCACAGGAATTTTCAGACGCAGGTAACAACCTTACCTTTCTTCTATTTTGTTTGTAAAAGAATAAAAAAATGACCATATTTGGTACTGTGGCGCCCATGGCGAGCTAGGGATGGTTCAGGAGTAACATAGGCAACGACACGCAGGTAAGTTGAACAAAAGACCTTGTATTTCTCAAAAGGTGGGGGAAAGGGGAGGTGGAACAACAGTAAATCAAAAGTTCTTCCCGTCCGGGGTCCGTCTCTTCTCTCCGTCGGGCATTTGCCGTCGTTGTCCTGTAAGCAGATCAGAGAGGTAAGCGTGCGGGGATGTTACCTCTCCTCGGTCGGCTCGCGTCTGCCGGTACGCTGCCGTCTGGCTCTCTCCCCCTCTCTTTCTTCTCCGTGCTGCAGAAATACTCTGCTAATGAGATTGGCGGCAGGTGTGTCCACTGCCAGGTTCCCGCCGCCTGCAGCACCTGCGCTGGGAAGTATTTCCCGCCCAGCACCTCCCCCAGCCGGTGCCTGGGAATCCTCACCCTGCGCTCACTCTTCCTCACCGGTCTCTCACATACCCCCTCCACCAGCTCCAGGTTGTGGCTGTGAGCGTCCACCCAACAACACTCCTCTCTCCTGGACAGGGCGTCGGCGTTTCCATGTGCCCTCCCGGACCTGTGTTCCACAGAAAAGTTAAAGTTTTGCAGTTCGAGGAACCACATGGTCACCCTGGCGTTGGTGTCTTTCGCCGTTGCCATCCACTTTAAGGGGGCATGGTCCGTGACCAGTGTAAACTTGCGCCCCAAGAGATAGTACCTGAGTTTGGTCAACGCCCATTTGATGGCCAGACACTCCTTCTCCACCGTCGAGTAATTCTTCTCATGTTTTAGGAACTTACGGCTGATATAGGTTACGGGATGCTCCTCGGTCCCTTTCACCTGGGACAGCACGGCCCCGATTCCTGTCCCCGAGGCATCTGCGTGCACCATGAAGGGTTCCCGGAAGTCTGGCGTGCTTAGCACCAGCTCGGTGCACAGGGCCTTGCGCAGTTTCCCGAAGGCCTCGTCCGCCTCGGCGGTCCAGCGTACCTGGTGGGGGTAGGTCTTCCTGGTCATCTCGTGGAGGGGAGCTGCCAGGGAGGCAAACTGCGGGATAAAGCACTGATAGTAGCCGACCAGACCCAGGAACGTTTTTACCTGCCTCTTCGTCGAGGGTTTGGGCCAAGTGGTGATAGCCTCCACCTTCCTGCTTTGGGGCCGTACGGTGCCTCTCCCGATGGTGTAGCCCAGGTATTGGGCCTCCTCCAGGCCCAGATGACACTTCTTCGGGTTGGCCGTCAATCCCCCGCTTGCCTTAGACTCCCCAGGACGGCTCGCAGGTGCCCCCTGTGGGAGGACCAGTCCCTGCTGTGGATCACCACATCATCAAGGTATGCCGCCGCGTACTCCCGATGGGGCCGGAGGATCTGGTCCATCATCCTCTGGAAGGTTGCGGGCGCCCCGTGTATGCCAAAGGGGAGGACCTTGTAGTGATATAGGCCGTCCGGGGTGGTGAAGGCCGTTTTCTCCTTTGCCCTCTCCGTGAGGGGGACCTGCCAATAGCCCTTGGTGAGGTCGAGGGTGGACACAAACCGGGCCGGCCCTAGCTGCTCATCGACCCGAGGCATCGAATAGGCGTCGAATTTGGAGATCTCGTTGACTTTCCTGAAATCATTGCAGAATCGCTCGGTGCCGTCTGGTTTGGGGATTAGTACGATTGGGCTTGACCACTCATTCCGCGACTCCTCAATGACTCCCATCTCCAACATTCGCCTTACCTCTGTCTTGATGGCCACCCTCTTGGCCTCGGGGATGCGGTAGGGTCTCAACCTCACCTTTTTTCCCGGCTCGGTGATGATGTCGTGGCGGATGACATGGGTTCGCCCGGGCAGCTCCGAGAACACGTCGCGGAATTGGCTGGTCAGTTCTACTAGATCCTGTCGTTGCGTCGGCGCCAGCTGGGGTCCCAGGTTCACCATCGCCGGCGCAGGACCTTGTCCCCACAGGGCTACCCCGGGGTTGGGGAGCGCCTCCGCGGCCTGCCACTTTTTGAGGAGATTAACATGATAAAGTTGACACTGTTTCCGTCTGCCCGGTTGTCTAACTTTGTAGTTCACCTCGTTCACTCGTTCCACCACTTCGTATGGCCCCTGCCATTTTGCGAGGAACTTACATTCGGAGGTCGGCACCAGGACGAGGACCATTTCCCCAGGCCGGAACTCCCTCACCACGGCCAGGCGGTTGTAGCTTCGGGCCTGCGCCTGTTGGGCCTGCTGCATGTGGTCCCGCACCAGGGGCCACACTTTCCTCATCCTGTCCTGCATTTGCTCGATGTACTCGATGGTCGAGCGATGCGGGGACGGCTGTTGCTCCCAGGCCTCCTTCGCCAGGTCCAACAACCCCCGGGGCCTTCGTCCGTACAGCAGCTCGAAAGGGGAGAATCCGGTGGACGCCTGGGGTACCTCCCTGATGGAAAATAGAACATATGGTATTATCTGGTCCCAGTTTTTCCCATCCACCTCGATCGCCTTTCGAAGCATCTGTTTAAGGGTTTTATTGAACCTTTCGACCAACCCGTCCGTCTGTGGGTGGTAGACGGAGGTCCTGATCTGTCCCACCTTCAGTAGCTGGCACATCTCCTTCATGACACGGGACATGAAGCAGGTCCCCTGGTCGGTGAGGATCTCCTTGACCAATCCGACTCGGCTGCAGAGGAGGAACAGCTCCCTGGCCACGGTTTTGGCGGTGGTGGAGCGGAGTGGAATGGCCTCGGGGTACCTGGTAGCATAGTCCATCATGACCAATATGTATCGGTGTCCCCGGCTGGACTTCGGGAGGGGCCCCACGATATCCATGGCCACACGCTGGAAAGGAATATCGATTATGGGCAAGGGTATTAACGGGTTTCGGAACGATACCTTAGGGGCCGCCTTCTGGCATTGCTGGCAGGCTCGGCAGTAGTCCTGGATCGCCCTCTTCACTCCTGGCCAGTAGAAGCGCCCGAGGACCCGTTCATAGGTCTTCTCAACCCCCAGGTGGGCCCCCATCAGGTGGGAATGGGCTAGATACAGGACCTTCGAGACATAGCATTTCGGCACCAGCAACTGCTCCACGACCTGCTCTCCTACTTGAGCGACCCGATACAGTAACCCGTTCTTTACGGCAAAGTGGGGGAGTGGGGTTCGCTCACCTCGTTTGTGGGGACCCCGTCTATCACCGTCACGTCCCGGCGAGCTTGCTCCAGGTTGGGGTCCTCAAGCTGGGCGGTCCCGAACCTTCCCGTCCCGGCGGTTGTCTCCACTTCCGCCAGGGGAAACTCGGAGAACCTTTCTTCGGGGGAGGTCGGCGTCCCTGGGGGTTCTTCGGTGTCCCGGGTCCCGGCCGGGCTCGGTGCCCCCTCCCCGCCCTCTCGTTCCGAGGCACTGGCGGTGTCGGATGGGGCGGCGCACGCCGGTAGGGGGTGGGGAGTCCGGGTCCCGCGGGGTCGGACAGGAGCTCTCCTCTCGTTGCCCGTCGCCTGATGGTCCCACAGCCGCCAATAAATGGGGCAATCCCGTCCGATCAACACGGGCACGGGCAGATTGTCTACTAACCCGGCCGTGACTTTGAACGCGCCCCGGGTGGTTTTCACCTGAATGTCGGTGGTGGGATAGTTCCGGGTGTCGCCATGCACACAGGCCACGGGAATCGGCGGGCCCCGCGGGCCCCGGGTCAGGCCTGGTCGCAGAAGGGTCACCGCACTCCCGGAGTCCAGTAGGGCCTCGGTATCTTGGCCCCCTATCTTTACGGGGAGTCTCGGGGCGGTGGCTCCCTCATGGGCCCAGCAGGTCGTCAGGTAACTGCCCGTCGGGGAGTTGGCCGACGCGGCCGTCGGCATCGGGACGTCCAGTCCCGGGCAATTCCACGACAAATGGCCCTCCTGGTCACAGGTAAAACACCTCCTTCGGTCCGGGTCTCCGAGGGTTCGGCGGGTTCCCGCCCCTCGCTCTGGTCCGGGGTTGGCACCTTCGGGGTCCCTCTTCCTCTCCCGGATCGGGCCTTCCGGAGTCCGGGCCCGACGGAGCCGGGGTTCCTCTGGCCGCCGGCTCGCCACGAGATCCGCGGAGACCTGGTGGTTCTCGACCAGTTCCACGAGGGCGTCCACGGTCTTAGGGCTGCTGCGGGCGGCGTGGAGTTGGGCTTCCCCGGGAAGTGCTCGGATGCAGCGGTCGATCACCACTCGGTCCAGCGCTGGCGGTCCCTCCCCCGTGGTGAGCCAACGGCGGGCTAGTCGCATGAGGGTGGCGATCTGGGGCCGCACGGCCTTGGCGGTGTCATAGTTCCTGGCGTGGACTCGTTGGGCCCGGGTCTGGAGGTTGTGGCCATAATGGGCCAAGACCATCGCTTTCAAAGCTGCATAATCCTCGGCGTCCTCGGCGTCCTCGGTGTCCAGGTCCTGGCAGGCTCGCTGCGCATCTCCCGTCAGGAAGGGCCCCAGTAGTCCAGCCCACTCGGCTTCGGGCCAGCGCTCTCTCCTTGCGGTCCTTTCGAACAGTTCCAGGTACGCTTCTATGTCGTCGTCCGCGGTCTGCTTGGTCAGCACCCTCCCGGGATTGGCGCGCTTCTCTGGTCTCACCAGTTGCCGT